>CM022778.1:770916-843706 GCA_012411365.1 Ameiurus melas | reverse complement strand
GTAAATCACACCAGATCACAAACCTCTTTTCAAGTAGTATTTCTGTCACAGCTCTAAAGGAAGTGGTGAGCAACCAGTGGGCAAACGTGTGAAAGAATTAAAAGAAGGTGTAAAAAGATGCTGACAAGGTTCACCTTCGTATTATCAGGTGTTTGAGGCTGTGATTTAGAATGTTGTGTGTGACGTGTAGACGGATCTTCACCTCAGTGTGATGTAGTGCTACAGAGACTAAAGACAAAAGACACGCCCCTCGTATATACGATGTTTTGGAATCATTTGTAATAAAATAAAGTTTGACACAAATGCGTTGTCATTACTTTTGCATGCACGCTCTCAGAAGGAACCCATCCGAAGTCTCGCAGTCCTCTCTGTCACTGCAACTCATAATAGAAGCTGTGGCTGCTGTATGTAGGGCAGTACACTGGTGTGTATGAATGCGGCCTCGCGCTGCTCGGTGGAACACAAGTATAAAGGTTTGTGTGTGAAAAGTGTGTGTGGTGTTTGACTGCTTCTTCCCATTACGCATCAAACTAGCACTTTAAAAGTAGAACAAATGACTGAGATGAATACACACTTGAAATAAAACTGTGGCGTATGTTTAGAATAAAAAGGCATAACCACACACCCGAGCCTTTCTAACCTCCATAAAACAATTCTACTTCCAGTTTCACTTTATTAAAAAAGAAAAATGAATTTTTTATTCCTGGTGTTTCATTATTATTATTATTATTACTACAATACAAAGGCAGTTTGGAATTTGAATTGTGCCACACACAAAGAAATAGCAGCATCACAACATTTTCTTATTCACTGTGTTGTGTTGCCATAACAACCAACCCCCCCAGCATCAGATAAACAGTTTTAGATTAATATTTAACTCATTCTCATCTCCGCAGAACACAGGGCACACAACTAACAAAGAAAGGCCTGACAGCACACACCCGAGTCGTTCACTCAACAAAAGGCCGCTATCATGTGATCAGTAATTACAGACCAGCTGCTGTTCAGATCGAACATCTGGTTTGTGGGGCATCTGGTCTTAATCCTGCGTTAAACTTATTATAGAAGCTGAAAGGAGTCTGAGGTTAAAAAGGTTAGCTTGTAGACCAGTGAGCTGGAAAAGGATGTGTTATGTACAGACGGATAAATTACAATCAATTATTTATTTCAATTATTTATTTATTTAAGGTCACAGATCAGCAGAGGACAATAAAAATATGAACATGAACCTTTATTGAACTGGACAGTTGTTATAACGACACATTTTGAAAGTTGTCAGATTTAAAAGTAGAAAAAAATGATTTCCAGTTTTAAAATAATAGAGAATAAAACAGAACACACTGCACACATTCAGAGTCTTAGTCACGTGATTGTTCAACAGGAAGCACATGAGTTTACAAAGAGGGTCTTACAGTCAGAATGACAGGAAATGGAAAACCCCCACAACCCAAAATATCAGTCATGCACGACTCATACACACATTATTACACGAGACTCTGTTTATAAAAGACTAAACTTTCTACCAGACATCATGGAAATACGACACACCCGAGATTTAAATCTGAATCTGTACATTAAAATTCTGTATAAAAAACGTATCAAGACTTGAGGAGATCAGAGACATTAGCCCTCGTGCACATTTTGTTGTTGAAATAAAGTTTAAACTTTTCTCAGATGCATCACTGCAATCAGCCACTTCCTTTAGACCCAATGAGTATACACAAGCTGCCCATCGAAATTCCTGTTTACTCAGAAGGTCAGCCCACATGGCACTGAAAGATCCCCAAAAAGACAGGGGTTAAGTTGGTTAAGTGGTTTTTATGCCAGCTGCAGCTAAATATGAAAGACCAGGCACAAAATACCGTTTTTAAGTATATACAAATAAATGTTTAGGGATCTGAATTTCATTTAGAAACGATCATTGTATAATGGATGTTATATTAAATTTACAGGAACAGCATTCTTACCTCACAACTCAGACTTAAAAGCATTCATTGGAAATCAAAGATTTTAATATGGTGAAGTTTTCTGTAAGCAGACGTTAATGTTTGTATTTTCAGTATAATGTAGGAAAAGTGAATAATCTGAGAGTGTGATTTTTTAAAAATGTTTCAACATATTCTAACACTGTTTTTTATGAGTGCACTAAGTTTTAGTACGGCAGTGTTGTGTTTGACAGGTTACCCGGTCTATCTTCTCTGTAGTTTGGTCATGCTCCTGGGGAAGTTGTGCAAACAGAAAGCATGCAATCTATTGCCTTATTCTCAGTTCTGTGTTTTGTTAATATCCCGAAAACCATCTGGAAGATATTGTGTGTTGGATTTTTAAAAATATTTTCTCCCCAGTTTGGTCACATGCCACTTCCCACCCACCAGTCAGCTCTGCCCGTCACACAACAGCTACCAACCAGGAGGGTGAAGGCTATCACGTGCTTCCTCAAGACACAACGCCAACCAACTGCATCTTTTCAAACTGCTGCTCCTGCTGCCTCACACAGGGCGATGTAACACACTCCAGAGGAAAGAGCTACCTGGCCTCTTCCACTAAAATAAACTCACCGACACCTATGACTGTCATTGTGATAGGTGAGAGAGAGAATAAGCCCCTCCCACACAGAGAGCACAGCCACGTTTCTTTTTCGCTCTCCCGGATGTCTGTGGCATCATCAGGATTTAAACTGATACCCCAACATAATCAAACAAAGCTACACACATTCTGAACAAACACATTACACATCATTCAAAGAGAAACCCAGTGAGCTCGGTAAATACCAGTCATGATGGTGGCAATGAAAAATTCCATCAGATTGAACTAAAGAGGAAGAAACATTGGAAAGTACCAAACTCAGCAGATTGTTTCTGTCTGGCTCTGTGACCCATGAGTTATATTTATAACCAATATAAGTGAAAAAGTTAGTGGTAGTGATGAGGATTTAATACAGCAGGACAGGAGTCAGTATAACTGGAGTTATCTGTGCTGATATAAAGCTGAATGTTCTGTTTTACATTCCTACTCTGTTGTTAAAGCAATCTTCTGCTTTTAGCGTGTCCTGACTTGCTCTTCCTGACACTCTGTGGTTTCTGATGTGAAGTCTGAATGCCGTACACGTTAGCAGTGTGGTAGATGAGAAGAACTGATATTCTGCCTCAAATCCAGAACACTTCCTACTGTAGTAGATCCATTATGGAGTCTGAAGCTTGACCATGTGATTTTGTGCTATAAATCAATAACAAAGCAACTTTTGTATGTAAGAAGGTCTCATTCTAAGTGTCTCAGCATAATGTGTTATATAAGAGTGTTTTGCTGAAGTACAAACTATCAGGAGCGAGAGTCATTCCCTACAGTTAAAATACTGTGTCTGTAAACAGCTCTGCACACACACATGAGAAAACCAGTTTAGGGAGTGTTCCTCTCCCGCCTTTTTACAACGACTTTTAAATTCTGTTAATCCAGTCCTTATAACTAGCAAACCCACAGGAACGAGGTTTTCAGCTACTGATCATGCTTCCTGTCCCTGTCCAATTATATTAGAGAGTGTGAAATAGACCATTGTTATAGTTTGTAATGCTGCTTTTGAGAATGAACAGACTATTTGAATATTACTTGTTTGCAAATACAGAGTAGGATTAGAATCGTGTTAAACTCTGGGCGATATGGGGAAGCAGTGACAGATTAGAAAACACATCACTACCCTCATTCAACTGCAAAAACTGGCATGATGTGTTTGCTAAAACCATTGAGTGATGGTGTTACTCGACACGGAAAGGTTTTGTATTCGTTTTTGTTTGACGTGGTTATTACCCTGTTTTATACAATGCTCATTATAATCTTTGGGGAGATCATGTGACTAATTTCTTAACTTCTAATATAAAACAACAAGCCGTAGACACACACTGAGGCTTAGAGTCAGAACAGCGTGTTAGTGCAGGAATATTACAAACAGAAAGTATGGGACTGATGATGGAAAACATCTCTCCACGTGTTCCAACTTGTTGTTTGTTGGAAACAGGAAGCAGGTGAAAGGCAGCAGTCGTTGCTGTAACTGACTCAGACATTAAACACACAAACATCTGCTGGGAATTTCTTTTTTTGACCATTTACAGACATGAGAACCTGATAGAGGTATAGCTAAACCTGTGAGTGTTTCTCTGTGGATTAAATAAATCCCAAGGCATTAAGACAGAGAATATTACAGGGTGTGGTCATGCAGGAGTGTGTTTTGGAAAGTTTTCACTGTAAGTAATATGCTTGCTCAGACATGCTCTCTTCTCTCTCTCTCTCTCTCTCTCTCTCTCTCTCTCTCTCTCTGTATTTTGACTCCTTTATCACATTCATTAGAAATGCAAAATGGAAAAACAGACAAGCCACAAAACAGGGAAAATAAATTTGTTCTGGAAAAAGAAACTAGGAAAAAAACAACAACAATGCAGTTACTGAAGACAAGACTGGAAAAAGACCAAATATAATAAAAGCAATGAATCATCAGGATGGCAAAAAGATTCAGAGTCACTAAAAAGAGTCGGTTCAGTCCCAACGCCCTCCATCCAGTGCTCTCTTCAAGCAGCTACAGCTGTTCTCCTGTAGTGATAATTAATTGACTAGTTCTCTGGGTAACTAACTAGTCTCCAGCACAATAGGAATCAAAGAGGAAATGAAAACTGCCTGTGAGGTCTCGAATACTCAGCTACTGACTCTCTGGATGTTCTCACTGTTTCTGTGTTCTCACTGATTCTTAGCTGACCAGACACAAATCTACAGAACTGAGTCGTGCTTTTACCTTGAACAAGCGCTCAGGTAGCAAAATGTTTCACATAAATACTGAAATTCTTCATTATCCCCATCTTTATAATGCACAACATCCAAAACCTTAATAGGCCTTTAACAGAGAAAGGAAACGACAAAACAGTGACATTTGTCATAGCTGGTGCAGAGGTTTGCGGTTGTTTCAGTGTTCAGCGCTCTGTTTCACACACACACACACACACACACACACACACACACACACACACACACACACACAGTAAAGGAGAAGTGGTGATGGACCACCAGAATGCAAAAACTTTTTTTTTTACACAGGACCTGTGAAGTTCTGAAGCTACTCCTGAAGTGATCGTTCTGTTCGTTCTACATGAAGTGTTAATGTGTTTATTAAGAACCAATTGAGTCATTTGTTAGAGTTCTTTTTATTTGATTAAAACCTCATTACACTCATTTAAAACGTTATATAAAAATGAAGCATGATCATACATTACATAAAAAGGTTTTTTTAATGAAATGTTTGCAAACATGAGCATGATATTTCTGTTTATAAGTACAGACTGGAGTGGAATCAGCATGTTACCTGCAGGTAATGTAACGTCTACCTGAGGGTGTACAAACTTCTAAACACAGACAGGAGTCCAGTCCAGTGCAGAACTTCCTACAACAGGCTTGATAGAATAATTGCTGAGACTGAGTCAAGACATTATAATAAATACCAAAGATTTATTTACAGTATAAATGTAAAAGTATGTTATACACACTGACCCATGCTGATTCACAAAAATAAAACTGATCCAACACATCTGTTCACTCAGTGCATTACTAACACTTCAGATGAGCTCAGTTATAAGTTTAAACCTTTGTTTAATTGTTGATTGATTTGATAAAGAATTCTCACTTGGTGTAAATAAACTTCACAGGAAAAGCTGAAACACAGTTATTTTAATCGTTTCATCTATGTGGTGTGTTTTATCTGGGTCAGAGCTCCTGTAGATCTTTTTTATTTCAGGTGTTCATGACACAACAACAGTTCAGTTCAGGAAATACAGTCACAAGGTTAAAAACAGAGAAATGTAAATACAGACATTAAAGTACCACTTCACGTCGGATATTGTGTTTATGAGCGTTTGATCTAACACACATAAAACAAGTCCTGTAACAATCACAGTCAGAACGGTTCTCTGTTTTAGTAATAGTGCAAAATCATCTGGAATTATGTAAAGCATTTCTCAAAGCTTATTCAAATCCACGGTAAACACGCATAACCAGTGTATTTTAAATGCAAATGACTTCTCAGCACCAGACATTTCTTAAAATGTGCAGACGAGTTGATAATGTACAGACTGATGGCTAGATGTGAGCTCTGAACACTTACCTTCTTAAATCCACATCTACAGAAGCCCTGTGTTCCTGTATGGGTTCATCATTTCCTTCATGATTTACTCTCAGCATGAGTAAACTCTCACGCTGAGAGTAATATATGGAAAAATATCTATCCATCCATCCAACATCGTCCATCCATCCACCTATCCATCATCCATCCACCCATCCATCATCCATCCATCCATCCATCATCCATCTCTGTTTTGTATTGCTAGATAATAAAAGCTGCTTCTACTGTTTAGTTTAAAAGAATTGCAAAAAGAGTGTTTCAGTGTTTATACTGGCTCATTCACACACTTTCAGTAACTGGTTTATACTGGTCAGGACTGGATCTGTAAAATCCAATCCTCCTAGTCTTGTGCTGCGACGTCCACTAATTAGACTGATGTGATTATTGATGATCCATTAGAGGGAAGTTGAGGACACTTTGTAATCATAATATTGGAGCACATATACATAACACGGTTCTGAAACTGTAAAAATAGAAACTAGATGGGTTTATATTGTACCCCCCCTTTTTACCATCGGGCTGTTTTTTTTTACCCCCATTAACTTTTTCTTTTTTTTTTTCCACCCATATTTTCCTACTCTTTTTTTTTTTTTATACAATAATTACCCCCACCACCCCTCTTTTTTTTAACCCACAATATTTTTAAAATACTTTTTTTTTATATCACACGTTTTTCTACTTGCTCTTTTTTTTTACACCCACCCACAATTTACCCCAGTGTTTTTAATCACACCCCTGTTTTTTCACTCTCCCCCAAAAAGACCCCCAAAAAACACTAGTTTTTTTAAAAAAAACCCAAAACCACTTATATTGTACACACGACAATGTTCAGTACTCAGGACTGCTGTGTTTTATATTGTACACCGACAATGTTCAGTACTCAGGACTGCCGTGTTTAAATTGTACATGACAATGTTCAGTACTCAGGACTGCCGTGTTTATATTGTACCACGACAATGTTCAGTACTCAGGACTGCTGTGTTTATATTTGTAAACGACAATGTCAGTACTCAGGACTGCTGTGTTTATATTTACTACCGACAATGTCAGTACTCAGGACTGCTGTGTTTATATTGTAACACGACAATGTTCAGTACTCAGGACTGCTGTGTTTATATTGTACATGACAATGTTCAGTACTCAGGACTGCTGTGTTTATATTGTAACACGACAATGTTCAGTACTCAGGACTGCTGTGTTTATATTGTACACCGACAATGTCAGTACTCAGGACTGCTGTGTTTATATTGTACACGACAGTGTTCAGCAGTAGACGTTGGGACTAGGGCTATGTTTAGTATATATCACATTTATTTCAGTAATATTTGTAGGATTATTGTGTAATTATAGCACATTTAAAATGTTTATTTAATACTAAACTATCCGAGTCCCCAGTAAACAAAGACTGAAAGATGTTTAAAAGCAGTGTGCAGACCGAGCTGAGAGGAAAGTGTGTACTGAGCATGTCCACACAGGAGGAGCTGCAGCGGGGGTGGACGTGAGCCAGTAAAGACGCAGAAGCTAACAGCTTCGGAAGATTGTGTACAGCAGAAACACACATCATGTCGCTTCTCTGCATTGTTTATGAAACTTTTCAGGGTCACTGATGTTCGGGAAACGGGGGAATATGTGTGTGAGCAACGCTTACTATGGATTATACGAAATGCTGGTGAATATTTTCTCAGGAAACAGGATTCTCTGGACTTTTCTCCCCCTACTGTGCTGTAAGTTTCCACCTCTCCTTCACAACACCTCCAACTGTAAATATAAAGAGTTTGATATAAAATGAGTTGATCCTGAAGAAAAGTAGAGTAATGTGAACCTCAGGTGTAATACTGTGTGTGTTGGATGGAGGAGTTTTCCTCAGTGTTGAGCTGAGCAGTGAGAGAGCAGTTTAGAGCGCGTGTTGTGTGTTAATGAATCCTCTGAAAAGATCATGTTTCACACAACTCTTCTTCACAAACACAACAGGCTCTTACTTTATTTCCTTTTTATTAAACTCTCACAAATAAATACTCAACACTACTCTTCATCACTGGGGTTCTTCATAATGTGAAGGTACTTTACTTTTAAAATGATTTAAGAACACAATTACATTAATAATATACCTTAATTATGTACATTAATTATATACCATAATTATTTACCTTAATTATGTACCTTAATTAAATACCTTAATTAGAGTTTAGAGTCATTACAGGTACACAATAAGGTACTGAAGATGTTTTCTGGATGGTTCCACACCAGTAACAGGGAAAGTTCCAGTTCAATAAAAAGAATGTTTTCATTGAAAGTGTTTTGTATATTAAATACAGCTTGTGGTTATTGATTTAAGATTCTTAAGATTATAAATCCATGGTGTTCTGGATCATTGTGCTGATTTGTGATGTCTTCCACATTAATTCTCTATTTTCATGTGTATCTATAACCTCTATAGTCTACCATCTGATTAATGAAATCCAGACAGAAATGACCCATACAAGTGAACTGTACTTGTACATTGATGTTATTTTTCAGTGGAAATCCTCTTTCATATTTCTCAACACCACACTCTATCTTTATTTAATATAAATATATTGGATCATTCTGTGCACTATATTTGTAAATATATGCAAATTCCCCCCAATGTTATTTAAATGTACAGTGTCATGCAAAAGTATGTAACCCCCTGGAATTGATCAGATTGGTCTGAATTACAAATAATAAATGAAAATAATTTTCCTCTCAGTATTTTTTATTGCAGACTCGTGTTCTCTTACATTAAAGTTTCAGTCTAAATTAATTATCGGTCAGCAAGTATCTCAAAGCTCCAGATGAAAGATATTGTCTTAATGAGGACACAACTGACTTATAATTGACCTTCACCTGTGAAATATTAAAACAGCTCCTATTTTCTGAACAAAAACCACCCAAGTTGAACTGACATTGAAGTGATGTTCAGTCTGAAGAAAGAACTGAAAATGAAGGTTAAGGAGCATTCTAAGGAAGTAAATGAAAACTTTTAGCTGCACTCATGTTCGATGCACATGAATCAAAGAGGGATTTGACTGAGTGCACGCTATTATGTCACATGACACGTCTCGGCCCAAATCTGCGGTAATTTAGAAAATTAGCAAATTCGTATTGCTGCGTTTGCTTGATTTTGCATTAATTTCTGCGATTGCAAAACTGCTAAATCCTGGAGGGACTAGTAACATATCTAGTAATAGATGCAGCACTGTAGTAATATATAATAATAATAATAATAATAAGTACTAATATTTAACAATATTTGCTGCAGAACATATCAGATTCCATGAAATGTAATATTTCTGTATTTTGAAGTTGAAAACATCATCATCTGAAATCACAAATCTGTATCACGGTATAGTTTAATGGACTGTATGTGATTATGATTGTGAGTGAAATGATTAATCTGAAGCTGAAGCTGTGATGCAGGTTTACTGTGTGCAGCTGGAGACGAGACGGTCACACTGCAGGAAGTGGAAGGAACCACTATAACTCTCCATACTGGGATAACTGCAATTCAGACTGATGCTCAGATCCTGTGGTTTTATGGGCCTGAGAAAGCAGAGAAAAAGATTTTGATTAGTCCGGTGTTTAAAGGACAAGGAGAAATCAGTGAGAGATTTAAAGAGCGACTGCAGCTGGACAGAATCAGTGGAGCTTTAACCATCAGGAACATCAGCAGAAACCATTCTGGAGTTTATTTATTACAAGTCATCACTGAACATCTCTCATCTAGGACTTTCAGTGTCAGTGTTTATGGTGAGTAAAAGTGTTTAATGTCATGATAGAATGCAGGCAAAATAATCACATGAAATCCAAAATGATTATACATTCATGGAGTAATGGAACAAGGGAACAGCAGCCTCAGAATCACACGAGTACCACCACAAGGCTTCACATGGAGTCAGAGAAACTGCAGGGTATATATTACTTCTAACTATTTAAAGTAAAATCTGCTACAACATATTATGGGAATCAACCAATGACATGTCAGGGGAAAACTAAACAGAAACAGCACTTGTGTTGCTGTGTGATTCACTGAGAGGGAGTTTATGACTGAACAACTGTTTTAAGCTATTTTACAGACATTCCACATTAATTGTAACTATATTGGGATTAAAATGATGGTATTTATGTTATGAATTATTTATAAATTAGGAAATTGTCATCTTTGACAAATTGCTGTGGTATAAGAGGAATAATGCACTTCAGGACATGCTGTTTTAGGAAATTAACCAAAATTGGGATGGTAACACACACACACACACACACACAGTGTTTATGATGTTTATTATTAAACTTAGCTTGTGTTTCTTTAAAAGAAAAGTTGAAGTTTTAATCTGTTCTATTTAATCTGTGTTTCTGTTTCTTAGCTCCAGTATCAACTCCAGTAATAATAAAAATAGAAAGTCGATTATATCACACACAGCACTGCCGAGTTCTGGATTGTGATTGGTCAGATGATGTTGGTTAATTCTCTACAACAGCAGCTCTGACAATAGTGCAGCTAAACATCACAGGCTTATATTAATGCACTCGCTCTTATTCGTTATCGTTTCTATAGTAACAGTTCATTCACATGCGGAGTGACAGGAGGTTACGCGTTGCTGTTTCTTGGTAACATGATAAACTGTGTTTATTTGTCTAATTAAAATGATGAGAGGGAAAAAGAGAGGCTGATGAGGGAATGTGTAACGTGTGCTGGTAGAATTAACAGGCTTTGCAGAGGAAGAGAAACAATTTAGGAAAAACACAGAACAGGTGAACACATTAGGGGAACCAACCTATGAAAAGACTTCTAAATCTGTTGTCTCTAATCTTTTCTGTTTTAATCTGTGTTTCTGTTTCTTAGCTCCAGTATCAACTCCAGTAATAATAAAAAGAGAAAGTCGAAGTGTGGTTTCCACAGAGCCGTGTTCCCTCCTGTGCTCTGTGGAGAACGGAGAAGATGTGACGTTATCCTGGTACAGAGAGAACGAGAGAATCTCCATCACCAATAACACAGATCTCAGTGTTCCCCTCAATCTCTCACTTCAAATACAACACCATGATAATAACACCAACACTTATATCTGTGTGTCTGCAAACCCTGTCAGTAATAAATCATCTTCTCTCAACATCACACAGCTCTGTGATCATCACTCAGGTACGTCAGAGAGTCTACACTGTCACCACTTTTATCAGAATAATGAATATTCATGAAGGAGTGAGACAGAGGTGACTGAAGATTAAGATATAAAATGATTGGTTATTGACGGTCTGTCAGTCTGGTTGGTTAAAGAAAAGTCCGTAGTTGAAATGTTTCTGTGTGAAAGTCTCAGTGAGATTTGAACATCATTCAGTGGAGTCAGTATCAATAAAACCGTGGAAAAGTGCAGCGAGGTTTCATAATTCACCGACTGCAATGGAATATTTATCAAGTGCTAGCATCATGTTACAGGTTTCTCACAATCTTTTTTTTATGTTTTTTGTTTTTTACTGCTATTTCTGTTTTGCTGTCAGTTTGTATTTTGTATCTTCGAGTATCAAGATATGATATTTTTGTCACATCACCCTGCCTTAGTCTTATATCTGTGTCGTATAGAGAAAATAATTGATGAATATATTATAATCTTTACAGGAAGAACTAATGGTTCCCGTTCACTGATTCCTGCCCTGATATCTGCTGGAGGTTTTGTGTTATTAATAATATCTGTAACGTTGTGGATTTTGCTGAAAAACAAAGAGCAGAAGGGTAAGTAAAGCATCTTTCTGTTCCTGTGTTTAGTTTTTACATTCGGCAGGTTTCATAAAGTTGAATCTGATCTGTGTGTCTTTAGTTTCTAAGAAACCTGAAGTGACTTACGCTGATGTGAATACTAAAGCTCACAGTGTAGAGAGAGTTAAAAAGGTAAACATCTAAATATAACTTCTGAAAATGATCATGATGTGAAATTCAGTAGAGGTTTTAGAATAAAAATCAGGTTTGTTCCACAGGAGTGATAAAGTCTCGCCCTGATTCAGATACTGAAATATACTGCTGTGTCTTACAGGAAGAAAACCCCAGAATAACGCAGGTTGAAGCGGAGACTGATCCAGTGGTGTATGCAGATGTGAAGAGATAAGTCATCACATCTGTATATCCTTTTTATTATTTTAATGAGTTTTATTTTTTTAATCTAACATACTTCTGTTCAAAATTGGTCATAAATGTTCAGTGTTTGTGTTACATAAACCATTTACACATGTACAGTGTGTACATTCTGTACAGTAAGCGTTAAAGCGTGAGCTTGGTAATGTTTGATCTTATTTAGAGAGCATTTCAGCCTAGAGTTTGATGGGATTACAGGAAGTAGATTTCAGAGTCTATTAACTGAGTTCTGTCTGAATTAGTATTCCTGCTTGTGTTTGTCTCGTCATAAACATATTTATAAACTGATTAATCTCTGAGAAATCCTGTAGGGGTTGGGGCGTGGCTTCAGGCATCAGTGTCTAATATTTGAATATTTGCATGCTCTGACTAGAAACATTAAAGTTAGCAAAGACCCAAGTGTCAGAACGTTAAGGTAAAAAAAACGATCTTCAGCGAATCAGCAGCTTTCAGTGTTTACGCTTCTCACATTACAGCCAGATGTTCAGATCAGATATCAGATACACAGCTCCGTGTTAGACGTGTGTGTGGGAGTGGTTTCTCAACCCAACCCCCACCAGCTCCTGAAGGAACTCTGATTAAACCCCACCCATAACACCACAGTGTTAAAGCTCCAGACTGAGAGAGAGAGACAGATCTAGAAGACGGTGTTAAAGGTGTTAGTCCGTGTTGTTTATTTGCTCTTCAAATTAACTCATTCCTGAAAAACCTGATAATCTGATCTTCTTCCTGGAACACGGCTCGTTCTGGTTTAGTGTCGCTCTAATAAACACAACGTCATAGCAGTCAGGGACAGAAAATATAAGATTTAGAGAGACGTTTATCGAGTTTTTAAAAATTGTTCTTTTTATTAAAATAAAAATTGAAATATGTAAATTCCCTTTTGTTATTTTTGCTTTATGGCTATTAAAACGCTGAGCTTCTGCACAATTTGGGGATTTTTAAATTATATTACATTTTTAATTAAAAACAAATAACAAATTAATGCTAAATCTGTAAAGTTTAAAGGCTGTAAAGTTTTTCACATTAAATGACTGTAAGTCCATTATTGTTTATTTCAGTGATCACACACACACACACACACACACAGTTTAGCCCATAGAGATCTCTCCTTACCTGTTTTTACTGGGCGTTGTCCTGGAATTAAATAATAACACAACACTGCCTCCTGCTGTTCATATACAGTACTGTGCAAAAGTCTACACACCCTTCTTTTTTTTGTAAATGAGATGTTTATTTGATTTTTTTTGTCATTAATGTGTGAGTACAAAATTTTATCAACTTGTATTAATATTATTACTTATACAAGTTGTTAAATTTTATATGAAAAGTTACAGAGATGAATGTTCTAGAAGTGCTCAGTCATAGAGGACATTTCAGATAAACCCATAATGAATTGGTTTGGGTTTTACTGCAGAACCAAATGTTCACAAAGAACTGTGTGAGGTTCTCCAAGATGCAGGAAAACCTGAACCTGAGAGAACTGATACAGGTCTAAAGACTTCATAACAAATACTGATTTAGTTTATTAATGTTTACTGCTATTTCTAGTTTATTTATTATATATATAGAAACATTTTATTATATTTGAGGACTTTTACACAGTTCTGTACAATCTATTCTGTTACAGTGATAAAAGATAAATAAGAAATATCAATTCTGATCCTTTAAAACAATCAGACAACATCCATGTTCTTTTACTGTCACATGTATAAGTATTTCTTTAAATAAATTATTTTTACCAAACCATAAGCCAGGAACTAATCTCCCAGAGCTTTTAATAGGATATACAGCTGATATTTCCTACAACAGTTTCCCATCACTTACACTTTAACTTCTCCTTTCTTCATATCAGTTAAATCAGAAAAACTAAATCATTTCTCATGTCATTTATAAAAGATATTAATATTTACTAGTTTTGTGCTTTGATCTTAGAATCATAAAGGGATGTGATAAAGTCTCATGAGTTTTTTTCAGTATATAATTATCTCTAAATTCACACTGTATCTATCAACTGTGTGATTATTAATCAATTTTACACCAACACACTTATTTATTTTATTATTTATGCCAAATTCATTCTCACATGTTAGCTATATTGATAAAAGTGTAAAGTAACATGTTAGAACCCAAACTCCACTATAGCTTTATAATATTTGTTATAATCAGGTATTACACATGTATATTATTATCAGCATTTTCCTCTCTGTACATTTAAATAAAGCATTAAACAGAGTAAAGAAGGAGAATAAAGTGATTATTTCCTATGAGGAGAGAAAGTTGATGAAGACAGTTTCTCCTACCGTAAAGAGCTCAGTAAAGCCTCCAGGTCAGACGACGACGACGTCCTTTTAAATCACATCCATGTGAGGACACTGCTGTGGAAATGGTCAACAATTAGCATTGTTCCGTAGTTGAAAATCAGGTTTCAGGAATGTTTTAAGAGCTTTATCAACATTACTTTCATTCTTTTGCTATACTGAGACAATGCTCTGACCTTCACGAGCCGCACGTCTGCGCTTTCAAAATGTTGGAATGAAGGAAGCGAACAGCTTTTATTTCCCCTCTATACACAGGGCGGCGTGAACCCCGTGACGGAGACGTGACGAGGACGTGACGAGGACACTGGCGCTTTCCAGCTTATTTACATGCACCAATCCAAACCCTTTACACACTGAACACATAGACATTAACGATGGTGAAGCACAGAGTCCTACCTGTCTAGAAACTTCCAGCAGGTACATGAGTTCTCTTTCAGAAACCTGAGTGTAAAACCAGGAAGATGATTCAGCACATCACACAGGAACATCCTGGACATCTAATGGACTTGTTCCAGTTACAGATATTCTCAGTGTAAAGATGGGATTTCAGGTTAAAAAAGTTCCTCATCTGTTTATTTATTTTGTGATAAAACTAGAGCAGTGTAGCAGACAGCCCTGATCTCAGAACAGATGAGGGAAGGTCACTGTCCTGCTGATATTTCCATAAGTTTGCTTAGTGGATCAGGTGAGGGATAAAACTGCCATTCAGTATAAAACACTTCTCCTTTCTCTCATTTAACACATTCATCACTGAGGGACTTTTATATCACTTATAGCATTCATAATTCTCTTTAATATGATAAAGTTTTACTTTCAGAAAGTTTTATTTATGACCTTTATTTGGAAGAGTGTGAGTAGGCCGGTACAGCAGGTACAGAAGAGTTTGCCACACTTTTGCATGTTAATAAAGACGTTAGATATTTATTTATTATCTTCATTATATTTATTATTTAAGCCCAATGATAACACAGTGCTGATTAATACAGGATTCTGATTGGTTAGAGGGTGTTGATTAATTTCCCCACAGGTTTATTACAGGTTCATATTAATGCACTCGTTTTAATGTTATTGTTTCTATAGAAACAGCTTATTAACTGGGACTTGTACATTTATATTTACACATAAATGTTTTTAAAACGTGTAATCGCTGATATGTTGAAAGTTTTCTGTAAGGATAAATGTATTGAACGTTTATGGCAGGAGTCTCCAGTGTCAGCTCTTTAAACAGTAACACGAGAAGCTGTGATTTTTGCCTTTATAATGTTTTTTGTGGACGTTCCATACCATTAAATGTAACTATAAACAGATAAAAAGTGTGACATGGTGGAATAAGACACTTGGGGACGTGCTAATGTGGGAAAATAATCAGCTTCATTGTTGTATCAGTAACTCTGCTTCATCACACCACCCCATCACTGATTATTTTACTGTAACAGTCATTTATTTTGGAAGTGTAATATTCCCATTCTTGTCCTCTGGCCGCTGCACATTTCGGTTATATTCGTGTTAAAAAGGAAGGATTTTCATCTTCCTGGCTGAAGGTTGTATATTTCTGCACAGTCAGGAATTTAAATGGAACTTCATCCTGAAATCTCCACATCACAGGAGAGAGAGAGAGAGATAATGTTGTGTGATCTGGAGTGTGTTTACTGTGAGATTCCAGAACCAGGAACTGTGTGTGTATAAAACACAATATACAGTAAGACGAAGTGTGTACACTATCAGAGGAACTATTCATGCTAAAGTTTTGCTCATATGCTGGTTACATTATCAACATCATAATAAATGCCATATTATCAATAAAACTCTACTGAGAGACAGTAAACATGTTGCTGCATGTGTACATCATTTCATTGAATCACTGTCAATTTAAATACAGAATTGGACCATTTAAAAACATTGGACAAAGGATTTACTGTTAAATTAGAAATTTCATTTTAAAAGTTGAAGCTACTGAATTTCCACTGAGTTCCAGACGGCTATTAAATGAAACAATGACACGGGTTCAGTCCTAACCTTTAAATGACGTCTGCACTGATTGTTCTGAAGCAGAAAATCAGGTCTCGGGTTTCTAAAACTGACCTTCAGCATTTCCCATTCTTTTTTAATTTAAATACAGAATTACACTATTGAACATAGACATTTTGCAAATGCTTTACCTTCAGCCCAATTTACATACAATCTGTATTTTTGATATTTAAATGTTTTAAAGATTAGAATTTAGAGCTCTGATTTTGTTAAATCTCAAAACCCTAGAATCCATCCATCCATCCATCCTCAAATGCTTATCCGTGATCGGGTCGCGGGGAAACCTAGAATATAATTTTGAATTTCAGCCTGTTGCTAGGTGTTTGAGTTGTGACAATTGAGACCAGATACAACTGAACAGTTGAGGGTTAAGAGCTCTGCTCAAGGGACCAGCAGTGGCAGCGTGGTGATGTTGGGATTGGAACTCACAACCTTCTGATGAGTAACCCAATGCCCGAGCTTCTATATTATACCAGGTAGTTACTATGGTGTTCTAGGTGGTAGTCCAGATGGGTGTTATAGTATTCCAGGTGGTTGTTAGGTGGTTCCTGTGGTGTTCTAGGTGGTTGCTATTTTATCTTAAGTGGTGCTAGTTCATTGTCAGGTGGTTGCTGTGGTATTGCACATGGTTGCTAGGTTGTTGCTATATTTTCTGAGGTGGTTGCAAGAGTGTTGTTGTCAGTGTTACCCTGCAGTCATGAGTCTTTATCTCTCTGTGGAATATCTGCCTCAGCTTTCATAGCATACAGTGGTTGAGGGGGAACCAGTGACTGAGCACAAATATTAAATAACTTATTTGTACAATAATCTAAAACTTTTTGAGTGTTCTTCCTATAGCACAATCCTCCACAACCAGTTCATGGTTTGCTTTGTGCTGTTTTCACCTTGTGGTCAAACTTTATATTGCACATAAAGCACTAAAATTGTAACTGTCCGAACCGCACTGCTGTTTATCTATGTGTATAAATACTCCTGTTATGCACTAATAAACTCGGACGTCTCTGCATGTGTCAGTGTGTGTGTTCATTCAGACTCTCCAGACCTGAATACTCTGGTCCTCCACATCCAGTTCATGGTGTGCTTTGTGCTGTTTCCACCTTGTGGTCAAAATTTTTATTGCACATAAAGCACTAAAATGGTGTTGAAGTGACGTCACCACAGACAGACTGGATTACAAAAACACTCAGTGCAGATGGATGACTGTATGTTGTCGAATCTCAGCTCCTTATTATAGAGTTACTCTATAATAAGTCCAGTGTGATAGCCTCCTCATAAGTCCAGTGTGATAGCCTCCTCACCTAATTCTGTTTGAGGCTTTGTAGTTATTAAGGTCGTCCTACTCCATCAGTATCTATGACCACGAGGAACTGCTGGTTTGTCTGAAGCTAGAATTTCAGCCCATGGCAAACAATCCTTTGAAGTGAGATCATTTGAACAATGATACTGTTGTGTAGTCTGATTCATTCTATACATCACCACAGCCGGTCCCTTCTTTTCTGATGAACATCTGCACATTCACAAGAAACCACATGGAGTTTTTACCTGGTGATAACAATTCATCACACACTTCATCCTTCTTCAAAACCAGCAACCTCGTGTTACTTTTTCCTCAAGAGTTTCAGGCAGATGATTGTGATTTGCTCTGAAACCTGACAGTTTTTCTCTCAGTGAAATCCTTTAATAATAAATCTGTAGTGCTGATAATGACATTAATGTAGCTGTAAAGTGAAAAGTTTAAAGTGTAAAGTGAAAAACAAAAGAAAGAAGAGATTGGATGTGTATGAAATTCAAATTTCTTATTATAGTTATTATCTTCACTATTATTGCATGATTATAAAAAGAGGTAATGTAATAGAGGCCATTTCACATTTTTTCGTGTTCTTGACCTAACTGCCTGCACTTCACCTAATAGGCCTGTAGGTGGCACTTGGACTTCATTTAACCAACGATGAAAGTTTAATTGAATAGTAAATCAATACAAGATAAATGGCGCACTTATATAGCGCTTTGTCTCATTCATCCCCCCCAAATGGTAGCAGAGCTGCCGTTGCAAGGCGCTAACTTGTCATCAAGAGCAGTAATACAGTGTCTTGCCCAAGGACACTTCAGCATGTGGAGTTTTCAAGGCCGAGAATCGTACCGCCAAGTCTATGATTAGTAGATGACGCCTACCACCTGCGCCACAGCCGACCCCAAAAGCACAATAGAAACGATAGAAACCTTTGTTTAAAAAACAAACAAACCTGTCAACAGACAGACTATGTAGTTTACAACCGATGGATGAATGAAACCGGGAAATTTCCGATCTGCTCCACACTGTCCAATGAAATTTGAGCTTGTTGTGGCACGTCACGATTGGTTGGTGTATAAATTACAAATGAGCATCGATTATGAATTATGAAATATTTTAAAACATGCAACATGTAGAACAATCATATGTGGCTCGCGAGCCGTAGGTTCCCCGGATGAACCTGATAAAAATCCAAAGAAACTAAATGCAGTGTCATTTAAAGGCCACCAGGTGTCGGTACTGATAGACTGTAAGTTTTCCATCGTGTGAATCATTGTGAGTTTCTGCAGCTTTACCTCAGCGGTAAATACATTTATTTATAGAATTATTAAGCAGCATTAGATGGTTTCTTATTTTTCTTCAGTTAGTTATACATATTCTTACAAATATCCTGCTGTTGCTCTGGGACTGAATTCTCTGCTGGGTTAGCACTAGCACTCAGCACTTGTATGTCGTTCCCAGCATGCTTTGCGCCATCATGTGCTTGGGCAGTGTTGTGGTTATTTGTGGTCTGTGTGTCGTGAGAATCATCAGTATGAAGTTCTCTTTAGTCATGAGTTTTATTTTTGTTGAAGTGTTTTTTCTAACACTGTGTGCTGTGAGTCTGTTGAAGTTATCACCTTTTAAGAACTTGGCTTTAATCTTGTGTTCTTCATATTAGAACCGCTCCAAATGACCTCCAACAATACCATGATGTTTTGACCATTAGAGAATACCAGTGTATAATCTACAGTCATTTACCTGAACCTGTGTGGAATTATGATAAATTATATCTCAACATGTTCTACATAATTAGGTTTAAATGTAATCTTTATTGACCAATAGTAATCCTGTGTTTGCTGGATGATTATAGTAATTACGCTGCTTTAATTACACTCCTCTGACCACTGACAAACAACACCCGGTGGCACTGTTACAACACAATGTGTAACAAGAAAATAGACCAGGCAAATGGTCACCATGGAAGCAGATTAATTTGGCTCGAACTGAAAAATCCACCATGAGTTACAGTCCCCTCTGAAAGTATCAGAACAGCAAAGCCACATCTATTTTTTTTCCTATATATTGAAGACATTTGGGTTTAAGATCAGAAGATGGATATGAGACGACAGATCAGAATTTCAGCTTTCATTTCCTCATGTATACATCTAGATGTGTTAAACAACTTAGAACATGGCATCTTTTATTTGAACCCACACATTTTTTCAAGTGATCAAAGATATTGGAACATACGACTGATAGGTTTTTGTTGCCCAGGTGTGTCCTGTTAAATTAATTGTTTAAAGAATTAATAGCACTGAATGTGTACTCTTGGTTTGAGCCTCAGTTTTTGCCTGCCAATGCAATGCAACACTTTGGAATGTCCTGAAAAATATATAAACCGCTGGTGTACTAACAACCAGACATAGATTGGGTCGGCCAAGGACAACAGCAGCAGTTGATGACAGAAACATTGTGAGAGCTGTGAAGAAATTCCCCAAAACAACAGTCAGTGACATCACAAACATCCTCCCCAGGTAAGGAGTGAAGGTATCACAAGGCACCATTTGAAGAAGACTTCAAGTGCAGAAATATAGATTCCATACCACAAGATGCAAACCACTAATCAGCAGTAAGATTCAGAAAACCAAATTGGAATTAGCAAAGAAATATAGAGATGATCCACAAAAGTTCGGGAACCAAGATGAACCTCACCAAAGTGATGGAAAGACCAAAGTGTGGAGAAAGAAAGGATTTGCTCATGATCCAAAACATACAAGCTGATATGTGAAACATGGTGGAGGTAGTATCATAGCTTGGGCTTGCATGGCTGCTTCTGGAACATTCTCACTAATCTTTACTGATGATGGAACTCATGATGGTAGCAGCAGAATGAATTCAGGAGTCTACAGAAACAATCTGTCTTCCAATTTACAGAGAAATCAGGAGGAACTTCATCATGCAGCAAGAGAATGACCCAAAACACACTGCCCCTTCAACAAAGGACTTCATCATGGGGAAAACTGGAAGATTTTACACTGGCCAAGTCAATCACCAGACCTTCACCCAACTGATCAGCATTTCACCTCCTGAAGAGGAGACTTCGGGGAGAAACTCCCTGTTAAACTGCCTGTAAAACAAACAACAACTGAAAGAAGCTGCGGTAAAAACCTGGGAAAACAGCACAATAGAAGAAACCAACAGTTTGCTGATATCAATGAGTTGCAGGCTTGATGTGGTTATTGCAAGCGAGGGACATGCAACCAAATATTAAGTGTTATTTACTTTAAGATGATCTGTTCCTATACTTTTGCTCACTTAAAAATTCTGTGGTCTGGCTCCAAACCAAGCCGGCGCCAAACCAAGCTAGAGATATTTCAGACAGCATGGAAGGAGAGCCTACTGAAATATAGGAAATCTCTTGCAGATGCTAAAAAGATCTACTTCTCCACCTTAATAGGAGACAACCAAAACAATTCCAGATTCCTCTTCAACACGGTAGCAATACTAACTAGGAATAAAACCACTTCAGAGGAAAACACTCAATCATTTCATAGCAGTGAGGATTTCAGGAAATTTTTCATTTATAAAATTGAAAATATTAGAGATGAAATACAGGCCATTAAATTACAACCGGTCAGTAATGTAACAAACCCATTAGATGACAATGTGGCAATACCGGATCAATGTTTAGAGTGTTTTGCTCCGCTTATAGAGACCGATCTAGCTACACTAATCTCATCAGCTAATTCATCAACTTGCATACTAGATCCCATACCTACATGTTTGTTTAAACAGATTTGTCCAGGAGTAATTAAGTCACTTTTAAATATAGTAAATTCTTCCCTAACCATTGGCTATGTACCTAAATCTCTAAAATTAGCAGTTATTAAACCATTGATAAAAAAAAACCTGACCTTGACCCGTCTCAATTATCCAGTTATAGACCAATATCAAATCTCCCCTTCATCTCTAAGATTCTAGAAAAGGTAGTAGCAAAGCAGTTCTGCTCATACTTAGAAAGGAACAACATTCATGAAATGTATCAGTCAGGATTTAGACCTCATCACAGCACAGAGACAGCACTAGTTAAAGTAGTAAATGACCTTCTTCTGACCTCTGATCAGGGTTGTGTCTAGCTGCTTGTGTTACTAGACCTTAGTGCAGCTTTTGATACTATAGATCACACTATTCTCCTCGATAGATTAGAAAATGTTGTTGGCATTAAGGGAACAGTCCTCTCCTGGCTCAGGTCTTATCTGACCGATCGTTATCAGTTCGTAGATATAAATGGTGATTTCTCCATGCGTACTGAGGTTACTTTTGGAGTTCCACAGGGTTCTGTTTTAGGCCCACTGCTTTTACTTTATATATGTTACCCTAGGACAAATTATTCGTAAACATGGAATTAGCTTCCACTGTTATGCTGATGATACACAGCTGTATGTGTCAGCGAAGCCAGAGGACAGACAGAAGCTTAGTAAAGTTGAGGATTGTGTAAATGACATTAGACGTTGGATGTTAACTAACTTCCTTTTTACTTAATTCTGATAAAACAGAAATACTTTTATTAGGCCCACGTGTAGCTAGAAGTAATCTTCCTGACTACACAGTAACTCTGGATGGTCTTTCTGTTTCATCATGTACAGCAGTTAAAGACCTCGGAGTGATTATTGACTCCAGTCTATCATTTGATGCTCATGTAGATAATATTACTAGGATAGCGTTCTTTCATCTCAGAAATATCTCTAAGATAACAAACATACTGTCACTGCATGATGCAGAAATACTGGTTCATGCATTCGGCACCTCTAGATTAGATTACTGTAATGCCTTACTGTCTGGATGTTCCAGTAGGAATATAAATAAACTCCAGTTAGTCCAGAATGCAGCTGCTAGAGTCCTAACTAGAACTAGAAGATACGACCACATCACCCGATCTTATCCACACTGCATTGGCTCCCCTGTAAAATTCTCGTATTAAGTTTAAAATACTTCTAATAACCTATAAAGCACTACACGGTCTTGCACCACAATATCTAAGCGACCTTCTGGTTTTATATGATCCGCCACGCCTACTCAGATCAAAAGATGCAGGCTATTTGATATTACCTAGAATAGTGAAGACTACAGCAGGGGGAAGAGCGGTCACTTATAGAGCCCCACAGTTATGGAACAGTCTTCCTATTAGTGTTCGGACTCAGACACAGTCTCAGTGTTTAAGTCTAGGCTTAAACGTATTTGTTTACTCAAGCTTACCCTGACTAAATTATATCGCACTACTTCACAATCCTAATCGTTTTTCTCCCTCTCTCTCTCTTTTGCCGAGCCCCACACCGATTTATGGAGATATTGGAGATCCAGATCCCCTCTGCCTCTGGATGAGCCCAAATCTTCTGCTGGGACTACGGCTGCTCCTAAGGCCATACTTCTCATTTTTCACATTATCTGTGTTACCTTCACATTCTGTGTTACCCAGATGAGGATGGGTTTCCCTTCTGAGTCGGGTTCCTCTCAAGGTTTCTTCCTCAAAAAACATCTTAGGGAGTTTTTCCCTTGCCACCGTCGCCACTCAGTGGCTTGCTCAGTTGGGATAAATTCCTTTATTTGTTTTATACCTGTTTGTCTCTCTTTATCTGTTTCTGACTGTTTATACCTGTTTTTATTTCTGTAAAGCTGCTTTGAGACAATGACTATTGTAAAAACCGCTATACAAATAAAATTTAATTGAATTGAAATGGCTCCAAACGTGCCATGTTCCAAGTTGCTTAATACATCTAGATGGAAATATAGATGGAAATGAAAGCTGAAATTCTGATCTATCATCTCATATTCATCTTTTGATCTCAAACCCAGATGTATTCAATGCATACCAAAAACAAATAATTGTCCTTGCTGTTCCAGTACTCTTGGAGGGTACTGTATAGCCCCCTCTATTTTGTGATGTCACACTCGTATGATGTCACTGATATTTACTGAGTTGTGATAGAAAGTCTCGAGGTATCTGACGATAGAAAATTTACTCCCATTAATAAACTTTTGGTCTCCTTTTATTCTATAATTCATCTTACATAATTTAGATGCTTGAACCTCTTGTTCTTGCGGTTTATCTGGTTTTCCAGCGTGGAAGCGGCTTTCAGTAAATCACACCAGATCACAAACCTCTTTTCAAGTAGTGTTTCTGTCACAGCTCTAAAGGAAGTGGTGAGCAACCAGTGGGCAAACATGTGAAAGAATTAAAAGAAGGTGTGAAAAGATGCTGACAAGGTTCACCTTCGTATTTTCAGGTGTTTGAGGCTGTGATTTAGAATGTTGTGTGTGACGTGTAGACGGATCTTCACCTCAGTGTGATGTAGTGCTACAGAGACTAAAGACAAAAAGACAAGTCATTTTATATATGCATGTTTTGAGGCGCATGGTGGCTTAGTGGTTAGCACGTTCGCCTCACACCGTCGGGGTTCAATTCCTGCCAGGGCCATGTGTGTGCGGAGTTTGCATGTTCTCCCTGTGTTGCGGGGGTTTCCTCTGGGTACTCCGGTTTCCTCCCCCAGTCCAAAGACATGCATGGTAGGCTGATTGGTGTATCTAAATTGTCCGTAGTGTGTGATTGTGCCCTGCAATGGACTGGCACCCTGTCCAGGGTGTACCCCGCCTTGTGCCCGATGCTTCCTGGGATAGGCTCCAGGTTCCCCACAACCCTGAAGAAGGAATAAGCGGTAGAAAATGGATGGATGGATGGAATGTATGTGCATGTGTCATTACTTTTGCATGCACGCTCTCAGAAGAAAACCAGCACCGAGTCTCGTGCAGCTCTCTGTCACTGCAACTCATAATAGAAGCTGTGGCTGCTGTATGTAGGGCAGTACACTGGTGTGTATGAATGCGGTCTGCACTTGTGTGTGAAAGTGTGTGTGGTGTTTGGACTGCTTCTTCTCACATTCATCAAACTTCAATTCTTTAAAAAGATTAAAAACAAAACACACCACTGAGGTCAAATTCATCTCTCAATTTCAGTTTATTTAAAAAAAGAAAATTACTTTTATTCCTGGTGTGTCATTATTGTTATTATTATTATTATTATTATTATTATTATTATTATTATTATTACAATACAAAGGCAGTTTGAAATTTGAATTGTACACAAAGAAACAGCAGCATCACAACATTTTCTTATTCACTGTGTTGTGTTGCCATAACAACCAACCCCCAGCATCAGATAAACAGTTTTAGATTAATATTTAACTCATTCTCATCTCCAGATGAACACACAGGCACAACTAACAAAGAAAGTCCTGACAACACACCCCCCGAGTCGTTCACTAACAAAAGGCCGTTATCATGTGATCAGTAATTACAGACCAGCTGCTGTTCAGGTCAAACATCTGGTTTGTGGGGCATCTGGTCTTAATCCTGCATTAAACTTGTTATAGAAGCTGAAAGGAATCTGAGTTTAAAAAGGTTAGCGAGACCAGTGAGCTGGAAAGGATGTGTGACGTACAGATGGATAAATTACAATCAATTATTTATTTCAATTATTTTTTTATTTAAGGTCACAGATCAGCAGAGGACAATAAAAATAAACTGCAACATCAACCTTTATTGAACTGGACAGTTGTTATAATGACACATTTTGAAAGTTATTTCCAGTTTTAAAATAATACAGAATAAAACAAAACACCCTGCACACATTCAGAGTCTGTTTCAGATGGTCACATGATTGTTCAACAGGAAGCGTGAGTTTACAAAGAGAGTCTTACAGTCAGTAAGACAGGAAATGGAAACCCCACAACCCAAAATATCAAACAAAAGTCATGCATGAACTCATACACATTATTACACGAGTCTCTGTGTAAAGGTCTGAAACTTTCTCCCAGACATCATGCAAATACGACAAACTCCGAGATATAAATCTGAATCTGTACATTAAAATTCTGTACAAAATATGTACAAGACTTTGAAAACTTTTCTCAGATGCGTCTCTGCACTCAGTGACTTTAGACCTCATGAGTATACATGATCTGACCATCGAAACTTCCTGTTTACTGAGAAGGTCTGCCCACATGCCACTGAAAGATCCCCAAAGTCGTGGTTAAGTTGTTTGTATGCCAGCTAAAGATAAATGTGAAAGATCAGGTGTAAAACACTGTTTCAAATACAGCATCTCACAAAAGTGAGTACACCCCTCACATTTGTGTAAATATTTGATGATATCTTTTCATGTGACAACTCTGAAGAAATTACACTTTGCTACAATGTAAAGTAGTGAGTGCACAGCTTGTGTAACAGTGTCAATTTTCTGTCCCCTCAAAATAACTCAACACACAGCCATTAATGTCTAAACCGCTGGCAACAAAAGTGAGTACACCCCTAAGTGAAAATGTCCAAATTGGGCCCAAAGTGTCAATATTTTATGTGGCCACCATTATTTTCCAGCACTGCATTAACCCTCTTGGGCATGGAGTTCACCAGAGCTTCACAGGTTGCCAGTGGAGTCCTCTTCCACTCCTCCATGACGACATCACGGAGCTGGTGGATGTTAGAGACCATGTGCTTCTCCTCCTTCTGTTTGAGGATGCCCCACAGATGCTCAGTAGGGTTTAGGTCTGGAGACATGCTAAGCCAGTCCATCACCTTCACCCTCAGCTTCTTTAGCAAGGCAGTGGTCTTCTTGGAGGTGTGTCTGGGGTCGTTATCATGCTGGAATACTGCATACTGATCATGCTCTGCTTCAGTATGTCATAGTACATGTTGGCATTCATGGCTCCCTCAATGAACTGTAGCTCCCCAGTGTCGGCAGCACTCATGTAGCCCCAGACCATGACACTCCCACCACCATGCTTGACTGTATGCAAGACACAATTGTCTTTGTACTCCTCACCTGGCTGCCGCCACACACGATTGACACCATCTAAACCAAATAAGTTTATCTTGGTCTCATCAGACCACAGGAACCATGGTTCCAGTAATCCATGTCCTCAGTCTGCTTGTCTTCAGCAAACTGTTCAATTTGATGCAGTGCGCGGCGTATGGTCTGAGCACTGACAGGCTGACCCCCCACCCCTTCAACCTCTGCAGCAATGCTGGCAGCACTCATACGTCTATTACCCAAAGACAACCTCTGGATATGACGCTGAGCACGTGTACTCACCTTCTTTGGTCGACCATGATGAGGCCTGTTCTGAGTGGAACCTGTCCTGTTAAACCGCTGTATGGTCTTGGCCACCGTGCTGCAGCTCAATGTCAGGGTCTTGGCAATCTTCTTATAGCCTAGGCCATCTTTATGTAGAGCAACAATTCTTTTTTTCAGATCTTCAGAGAGTTCTTTGCCATGAGGGCCATGTTGAACTTCCAGTGACCAGTATGAGGGAGTGTGAGAGCAATGACACCAAATTTAACACACCTGCTCTCCATTCACACCTGAGATCTTGTAACACTAACAAGTCACATGACACCGGGGAGGGAAAATGGCTAATTGGGCCCAATTTGGACATTTTCACTTAGGGGTGTACTCACTTTTGTTGCCAGCGGTTTAGACATTAATGGCTGTGTGTTGAGTTATTTTGAGGGGACAGTAAATGTACACTGTTTCACAAGCTGTACACTCACTACTTTACATTGTAGCAAAGTGTCGTTTCTTCAGTGTTGTCTGATGAAAAGATATAATGAAAAATTAACAAAAATGTGAGGGGTGTATTCACTTTTGTAAGATACTGTATATACAAGTAAATGTTTAGAATTTTAATTTAATCTAGAAACGACCATTTATATAACAATTACAAGTTTGCTCTCGTGCGTTCCGGATTTGGATTGGTGTGGATCATCAGGATTTAAACTGGTGTCACTCGGGAACTCTGTTTTACATTCCTACTCTGTTGTTAAAGCAATCTTCTGCTTTCAGCGTGTTCTGACTTGCTCTTCCTGACACTCTGTGGTTTCTGATGTGAAGTCTGATTGCGGTACACATTACAGTCTGGTAGATGAGAAGAATTGATATTCTGCCTCAGATCCAGAACCTACATACTGTAGTAGATCCATTATGGAGTCCGAAGCTTGACCATGTGATTTTGTGCTATAAATCAATAACAAAGCAACGTTTGTATGTAAGAAGCTCTCATTCTAAGTGTCTCAGCATGACGCGTGTTATATAAGAGTGTTTTACTGAAGTACAAACTATCAGGAGCGAGAGTCATTCCCTACAGTTAAAATACTGTCTCTGTAAACAGCTCTGCACACACACATGAGAAAACCAGTTTAGGGAGTGTTCCTCCTTTCCCCGCTTTTACAACGACTTTTAAATTCTGTTAATCCAGTCCTTATAACTAGCAAACCCACAGGAACGAGGTTTTCAGCTACTGATCATGCTTCCTGTCCCTGTCCAATTATATTAGAGAATGTGAAATAGACCATTGTTATAGTTTTTATGCTGCTTTTGAGAATGAACAGACTATTTGAATATTTCTTGTTTGGAAATACAGAGTGGGATTAGAATCGTGTTAAACTGTGGGCGATATGGGGAAGCAGTGACAGACTAGAAAACCTCATCACTACCCTCATTCAACTGCAAAAACTGGCTAGATGTGTTTTTTTGAACCAGTGATGGTGTTACTCGACACGGAAAGGTTTTGTGTTCGTTTTTGTTTGAAGGGGTTATTATCCTGTTTTATACAATGCTCATTATAATCTTTGGGGAGATCATGTGACTAATTTCTTAACTTCTAATATGAAAGCAACAAGCCCAGACACACACTGAGGCTTAGAGTCAGAACAGCGTGTTAGTGCAGGAATATTACAAACCGAAAGTATGGGACTGATGATGGAAAACCATCTCTCCACGTGTTCCAGCTTGTTGTTTGGGAAACAGGAAGCAGGTGAAAAGCAGCAGTCGTTGTCTGTAACTGACTCAGACATTAAACACAAACATCTGCTGGGAATTTCTTTTTTTGGACCATTTACAGACATGAGAACCTGATAGAGGTATAGCTAAACCTGTGAGTGTTTCTCTGTGGATTAAATAAACCCCAATGCATTAAGACAGAGAATATTACAGAGTGTGGTAATTACAGGGCGATTAATGACAGTGTTTTTCAACATTCCTTTTTAAACACCTCTACAACCCCATTTATTTCAGTTTTACAAATGAGATATTTACAGAATTCATGCTGTTTTGTGTGATTTTCTGTTCAATACATTTTCCTGTCATTATTGCACATAAATCAGACAAAGGTGCTGCATGGCTGCTGTTAAATAAGTACTGTATGAATTTAAATGTTAGAGACCCCAATAAATACATCTGAGAAAGCTATTTTATATATAATTAAACGTGCAGATCCACAGAGCTGAAAGGAAACCCTGTGTGAGACTGTACTGAACACGCTGAGGCAGGAGGTCGCATTTCTACAGGATGTACCAGTTCGCTAAACTAACAGTGTGAGGAAGGTTGTGTTTAACAGCTCCATAAATCCGACTAAAATACACAATAAATCACTGCTTTGTGCTCTGGATTCTTCACTGACACTGATGTTCAGGAACACGGGGAAATGTTGGGCTGAGAAACACTATGGATTATGAAAATGATGGATATTTTATCAGGAAACAGGATTCTCTGGACTTTTCTTCTCTTGCTGTGCTGTAAGTTTACACTTTTCCTTCACATCAGGAGAAAATAACTGTAAATATAAAGAGTTTAATACTCTGTGTGTTGGATGAACAGTCTCTTACTTTATTTCCTTTTTATTGAACTCTCAGATATAAATGCTAAACACTACTTTTCATTGTCACTGGGATTCTTCTCTCTACAGTATGGTTGTTGGTACCAGTTGAGCTGGTTTGAATATTTCAGAAAGTGCTGATCTCCTGGGATTTTCACACACAACAGTCTCTAGAGTTTATACAGAATGGTACGAAAAATAAAAAAAAATCCAGTGTTGTGGAGGATCTGAAGACTGAAACACCTTGTTGATGAGAGAGATCAGAGGAGAATAACCAGACTGGTCTGATCTGACAGGACGTCTATAGCAACTCAAATAATCACTATTTACAAGTTTCTGAAATACTCAACCCAGCCCTTCTGATACAACTTGACTTGTCTGCATGAATTTTACAGCACACAAAAACATTCTATACAGTTGTGTGCTTCAGACTTTGGGGCAACAGTTAGGGGAAAAAACACACATGGGTGTAATGGTCAGATGTCCACATACTTTTGGACATGTAGTGTGTCAGAAGTACGTTATTTTTGGAGTTGAAAACAGCATTAATCTGTATCACGGTATAGTTTAATGGACTGTATGTGATTATGATTGTGAGTGAAATGATTAATCTGAAGCTGAAGCTGTGATGCAGGTTTACTGTGTGCAGCTGGAGACGAGACGGTCACACTGCAGGAAGTGGAAGGAACCACTATAACTCTCCATACTGGGATAACTGGAATTCAGACTGATGCTCAGATCCTGTGGTTTTATGGACCTGAGAAAGTAGAGGAAAGGATATTGTTTAGTCAGGTGTATAAAGGAGAAACTGTTACAGAAATCAGTGAGAGATTTAAAGAGCGACTGCAGCTGGACAGAATCAGTGGAGCTTTAACCATCAGGAACATCAGCAGAAACCATTCTGGAGTTTATTTAATACAAGTCATTACTCCACGCATCTCATCTAGGACTTTCAGTGTCAGTGTTTATGGTGAGTAAAAGTGATTCATGTCTCCTTCCTGTCCATGTTCAGTCTCATAACTTCATCAATTCACAAAGACCAATCAGAGTTTATTTAAACTGCATAATTTACAGATTAATCTGCCCTGAAATTTTAACAAAAAATAGTTTATAATTTTTATTTCCCTGCTTTACTAAAACCTCCCAAACACCTGCAGTGGAACTGTATAAACTACATTACTCTCACAGATGTAGTTTATCAAAGAGAATAAATCATCATGGACGAGTTACTGTATAATCATCATTTTAATCTGGAAAACCTGGAAATGTATAGACTAGTGTTCAAACAATGTAAAACATCTGCAAAATGAAAATAGAGATAAAAACATCCTGAAAATATTATCCACTGAGATTTGGATTAAATGAACCTCAGCCATGGTTTTAAACCTAACCAGTGACTGTCTCTAACACTGAAAAACTCTGCAGGCTTCAGTGTAATATTTCAGTAAAATGTGTGATATAATAATAATTTTCTAAGAATGGTTTGTGACAGTGTGTGTCTCCTTTTGAATTTAGTCAATGAGGGATTATATCACACACAGCACTGCCGAGTTTTGGATTGTGATTGGTCAGAAGCTGTTGATTAATTCTCTACAACAGCAGCTCTGACAATAGTGCAGCTACAGATCACACATTTATATTAATGCACTTCTTATAATTCGTTAACGTTTCTATAGTAACGGCTCATTCACATGTGGAATGACAGGAATTTACGCATTGCTGTTTCTTGGTAACATGACAAACTGTGTTTATTTGTCTAATTAAATTGATGAGAGGGAAAAAGAGAGGCTGATGAGGGAATGTGTAACATGCGGTGGTAGAATTAACAGGTTTTGCAGAGGAAGAGAAACAATTTAGGAAAAACACAGAACAGGTGAACACATTAGGGGAACCAACCTATTAAATGACTTCTAAATCTGTTGTCTCTAATCTTTTCTGGTTTAATCTGTGTTTCTGTTTCTTAGCTCCAGTATCAACTCCAGTAATAATAAAAAGAGAAAGTCGAAGTGTGGTTTCCACAGAGTCGCGTTCCCCCCTGTGCACTGTGGAGAATGGAGAAGATGTGACGTTATCCTGGTACAGAGAGAACGAGAGAATCTCCATCACCAATAACACAGATCTCAGTGTTCCCCTCAATCTCCCACTTCAAATACAACACCATGATAATAACACCAACACTTATATCTGTGTGTCTGCAAACCCTGTCAGTAATAAATCATCTTCTCTCAACATCGCACAGATCTGTGATCATCTACACGATCATCTCTCAGGTACATCAGCATATGTTACAGGCCACAATGGAGTATTAGTCAAGTGTAAGCATCATGTTACAGGTTTCTCATGGATTTTCAATAACAAACCTAAATATTATCATCAAGTATTGTGTTGTGATATTTTTCTCACATCACTCAGCTCTAGTCTTATGTTTGTGTCAAATGGAGAAAATTCTGTATTTTCTTACAATTCTAAAAATATCATAATTTTCACAGGACAAACTGAACGTTTCCAAATACTACTTTCTATCCTGATACCTGCTGGAGTGCTATTAATATTAGTATTGCTGTATATCTGGAGAAAAAAGGAAAAGAAACAAGGCAAGAAATACATCTTTCTGATCTTGGGATTTGTATAGTCGTTATGTTTAGTAGAATTAATTTTTGTCTTTAGGTGTAATAGAATTAATCAGAATTTTTTTGGATCTTTAGTTTCTGAAAGTACTGAAGACTTGATGTATTCTGATGTGAAAATCAGCACAGAAAGATTTAACAAGGTAAATATTTAAATAAAACTGAAAATGATCATGATGTGTTATTCAGTAGAGGTTTTAGAATAAAAATCAGGGTTGTTCCACAGGAGTGATAACGTCTCGCCCTGATTCAGACACTGAAATATACTGCTGTGTCTTACAGGAAGAAAACCCCAGAACGACGCGTGGTGAAGAGAATCAGACTGTGGTGTATTCAGAGGTGATGAGATCCACATAACTGAATATATCAATATATGATTCAGTTTATAGGCATCAGTTTATACACTATAATCCTGAATACCAACAGAACAAAAACAAGAACCACAAACGACAAGCTCATCAAAGATTCTCCAGAGTATTTACTGGAACACATCAGTTTATTTTAAGCGAATGAGCAGCTTCAGTTTTGCAGCTGCTTCTCAGTGTTTACGCTTCTCACATTACAGCTGTATTGTTCAGATCAGATACAGGATACACAGCTCTGTGTTAGAGGTGTGTGTGGGACTGGATCTCTCTCACCAACCCAGAATTCAGACTAACTCCGTCTACTCGCACTGACCAGAATGTTTCAGGAATGTTTTAAGGGGTTTATCAACATTACTTTCATTCTTTTGCTATACTGAGACAATTCTCTGACCTTCACGCGCCGCACGATTGCGCTTTCAAAATGGTGGAATGAAGGAAGCGAACAGCTTTTATTTCCCCTCTATTGTCAGAACTCATGGATGGTTTTGGAAGCAATCGCAGATGATAACATTTATTATATAAACAAACAACAAAACATAGACACTAAGACAACTAGGCAAAACATACATAAACAAAACAAAAGTCTTAAGCCCGAGAAACAGTCCAGACAATGGCTATATATACAAGAGTGCTCATTAACAGGAACGAATCAGGTGCAGGTGGTCATGTGACATGCAGTGCAGTGGCTGATGGGATCTGGAGTCTGGAGTTTCCTGTTTCATGACATCTATATACAGGGTGGCATGAATTGTGACCTGGTGGAATAAGACACTTGGGGACGTGCTAATGTGGGAAAATAATCAGCTTCATTGTTGTATCAGTAACTCCGCTTCATCACACCACCCCATCACTGATTATTTTACTGTAACAGTCATTTATTTTGGAAGTGTAATATTCCCATTCTTGTCCTCTGACCACTGCACATTTCAGTTATATTCGTGTTAAAAATGAAGGATTTTCATCTTCCTGGCTGAAGGTTGTATATTTCTGCACAATCAGGAATTTAAATGGAACTTCATCCTGAAATCTCCACATCACAGGAGAGAGAGAGTTAATGTTGTTGTGTGATCTGGAGTGTGTTCACTGTGAGATTCCAGAACCAGGAACTGTGTGTGTATAAAACACAATATAAGGCGAAGTGTGTACACTGTGAAGTGTGAAGGGAATTCTCTTATATCTTGTATTCTCTTATATTATGAACTGTTATTAAGACACCTTGGATACGGGGAATACTGGGTTATAGTTTCTACTTTTGTGTCTCTGTGCTAGCAAATACCTCTGATTAAAGTATTCACTTAATTACCTCTTTTGATAAGCTGATCAACTTCCACCCTTTATTATAGCTGGCACATGTATTTTCTATACCTTGAAAAGACTTATTTTTGTGGTATGACTGCTGTTTATCTATGTGTATAAATACTCCTGTTCTGCACTAATAAACTCGGACGTCTCTGTGAACAGCATGTGTCAGTGTGTGTTCATTCAGACTCTCCAGACCTGGATACTCTGGTCCTCCACAACCAGTTCATGGTGTGCGTTGTGCTGTTTCCACCTTGTGGTCAAAATTTGTATTGCACATGAAGCACTAAAATGGTGTTGAAGTGACGTCACCACAGACGGACTGGATTACAAAAACACTCAGTGCTGATGGATAATTGTATGTTGTCGAATCTCTGCTCCTTATTACAGCGTTACTCTAAAAATTCACTAGATATTAGCCTATAGCATAAGTCCAGTGTGATAACCTCCTCACTTCATATTGTTTGAGGCTTTGTAGTTATTAATGTTGTCCTGCTCGATCAGTATCTATAGTCACGAGCAGCTGCTGGTTTGTCTGAAGCTAGAATTTCAGCCCAATGATACTGTTTTGTAGTCTGATTCATTCTTTACATCATCACAGCCTGTCCCTTCTTTTCTGATGAACATCTGCACATTCACAAGAAACCACATGGAGTCTTTACCTGGTGATAACAAAGCATCACACACTTCATCCTTCTTCAAAACCAGCAACCTCGTGTTACTTTTTCCTCAAGAGTTTCAGGCAGATGATTGTGATTTGCTCTGAAACGTGACAGTTTTTCTCTCAGTAAAGTCCTTTAATAATAAATCTGTAGTGATGAACCATCCATCCATCTTCTACCGCTTACTCCTTTTCAGGGTCACGGGGAACCTGGAGCGTATCCCAGGAATCATCGGGCACAAGGCGGGGTACACCCTGAACAGGGTGCCAGTCCATCGTAGGGCACAATCACATACACACTCACACTCCCATTCATACACTACGGACACTTTAGACACACCCATCAGTCTACCATGCATGTCTTTGGCCTAGGGGGTGGAAACCGGAGGGAACTCCCGCAGCACGGGGAGAACATGCAAACTGCACACACACATGGCCCCGGCGGGAATCGAACCCCGGACCCTGGAGGTGTGAGGCGCAAGTGCTAACCAATAAGCGCCATTTCACATTTTTTCGTGTTCTTGACCTAACCGCCTGCACTTCACCTAATAGGCCTGTAGGTGGCACTTGGACTTCATTTAACCAACGGTGAAAGTTTCATTGAATAGTAAATCAATACAAGATCACAATAGAACAATAGAAACGATACTTCCGTCTTTTTTTTTAACCATTTCACCTCTGTTTAAAAAACAAACAAAAATGAAAACAGACAGACTGTAGTTTTCAACCGATGGATGAATGAAACTCTGCTCCACACTGTCCAATGAAATTTGACCTTGTTGTGACACGTCACGATTGGTTGGTGTATACATGACAAATGGGCATCGATTATGAATCATGTAAAATTTTAAAACATGCAACATGTAGAACAATCACATGTGGCTGGCGAGCCGTAGGTTTCAATTCAATTCAATTCAATTCAATTTTATTTGTATAGCGCTTTTTACAATAGTCATTGTCTCAAAGCAGCTTTACAGAAATAAAAAACAGGTATAAACAGTCAGAAACAGATAAAGAGAGACAAACAGGAACAGATAAACAGAGACAAACAGGTATAAAACAAATGGAATTTATCCCAACTGAGCAAGCCACTGAGTGGCGACGGTGGCAAGGAAAAACTCCCTAAGATGTTTTTGAGGAAGAAACCTTGAGAGGAACCCGACTCAGAAGGGAAACCCATCCTCATCTGGGTAGCACAGAATGTGAAGATAACACAGATAGTGTGAAAATGAGAAGTATGGCCTTAGGAGCAGCCGTAGTCGCAGCAGAAGATTTGGGCTCATCCAGAGGCAGAACGGAGCTGGATCTCCAATATCTCCATAAATTCGTGTGGGGCTCGGCAAAAAGAGAGAGAGGGAGAAAAACGATTAGGACTGTGAAGTAGTGAGATATAATCTAGTCAGGGTAAGCTTGAGTAAACAAATATGTTTTAAGCCTAGACTTAAACACTGAGACTGTGTCTGAGTCCCGAACTCTAATAGGAAGACTGTTCCATAACTGTGGGGCTCTATAAGTGAAGGCTCTTCCCCCTGCTGAAGACTTCACTATTCTAGGTAATGTCAAATAGCCTGCACCTTTTGATCTGAGTAGGCGTGGCGGATCATATAAAACCAGAAGGTCGCTTAGATATTGTGGTGCAAGACCGTGTAGTGCTTTAGTTACTTTAGTCTGTTAACCGTGTAGGTTAATAGAAGTATTTTAAACTTAATGCGAGATTTTACAGGGAGCCAATGCAGTGTGGATAAGATCGAGGTGATGTGGTCGTATCTTCTAGTTCTAGTAAGGACTCTAGCAGCTGCATTCTGGACTAACTGGACTTTATTTATATTCCTACTGGAACATCCAGACAGTAAGGCATTACAGTAATCTAATCTAGATGTGATGAATGCATGAACCAGTATTTCTGCATCATGTAGTGACAATATGTTTCTTATCTTAGAAATATTTCTGAGATGAAAGAACGCTATCCTAGTAATATTATCTACATGAGCATCAAATGATAGACTGGAGTCAATAATCACTCCGAGGTCTTTAACTGCTGTACATGATGAAACAGAAAGTCCATCCAGAGTTACTGTGTAGTCAGGAAGATTACTTCTAGCTACATGTGGTCCTAATAAAAGTATTTCTGTTTTATCAGAGTTAAGTAGGAGGAAGTTAGTTAACATCCAACGTCTAATGTCCTTTACACAATCCTCAACTTTACTAAGCTTCTGTCTGTCCTCTGGCTTCGCTGACACATACAGCTGTGTATCATCAGCATAACAGTGGAAGCTAATTCCATGTTTACGAATAATTTGTCCTAGGGGTAACATATATAAAGTAAAAAGCAGTGGGCCTAAAACAGAACCTTGTGGAACTCCAAAAGTAACCTCAGTACACATGGAGAAATCACCATTTATATCTACGAACTGATAACGATCGGTCAGATAAAACCTGAGCAGAGGACAGTTCCCTTACTGCCAAAAATTTTTTCTAAGCTATCAAGGAGAATAGTGTGATCTATGGTATCAAAAGCTGCACTAAGGCCGGATGAACCTGATAAAAATCAAAAGAAACTAAATGCAGTGTCATTTAAAGGCCACTAGGTGTCGTTACTGATAGACTGTAAGTGTTCCATCGTGTGAAACATTGTGAGTTTCTGCAGCTTTACCTCAGCGGTAAATACTTTTATTTATAGAATTATTAAGCAGCATTTGACGGTTTCTTATTTTTCTTCAGTTAGATATACATATTCTTACAAATATCCTCCTGTAGCCCTGGATCAGAATTCTCTGCTGTGTTAGCACTAGCACTCAGCACTAGTGTGTAGTTCCCAGCATGCATTGCGCCATCATGTGCTTGGGCAGTGTTGTGGTTATTTGTGGTCTGTGTGTCGTGAGAATCATCAGTATGAAGTTCTCTTTAGTCATGAGTTTTATTTTTGTTGAAGTGTTTTTTCTAACACTGTGTGCTGTGGGTCTGTTGAAGTTATCACCTTTTAAGAACTTGGCTTTAAGCTTGTGTTCTTCATATTAGAACCGCTCCAAATGACCTCCAACAATAGCATGATGTTTTGACCATTAGAGAATACCAGTGTATAATCTACAGTCATTTACCTGAATCTGTCTGGAATTATGATCAATTATAACTCAACATGTTCTACATAATTATGTTTAAATGTAATCTCTATTGACCAATAGTAATCCTGTGTTTGCTGGATGATTATAGTAATTACGCTGCTTTAATTACACTCCTCTGACCACTGAAAAACAACACCCGGTGGCACTGTTACAACACAATGTGTAACAAGAAAATAGACCAGGCAGATGGTCACCATGGAAGCAGATTAATTTGGCTCGAACTGAAAAATCCACCATGAGTTACAGTCCCCTCTGAAAGTATCAGAACAGCAAAGCCACATCTATTTTTTTTGCTATATATTGAAGACATTTTTGAGATCAGAAGATGGATATGAGATGACAGATCAGAATTTCAGCTTTCATTTCCTCATGTATACATCTAGATGTGTTAAACAACTTAGAACATGGCATCTTTTATTTGAACCCACACATTTTTTCAAGTGATTAAAGATATTGAAACATATGACTGATAGGTGTTTGTTGCCCAGGTGTGTCCTGTTAAATTAATTGTTGAAAGAATTAATAGTACTGAATGTGTACTCTTGGTTTGAGCCTCAGTTTTTGCCTGTGAAGACCGTTTGTTGTTTAAAAGGATAAACCAACATGAAGACCAGAGAGCTTTATATGGGAGAAAAAAAAAGCTAATTTTATGCTCACTAATCTCTATTGATGATGGAACTCATGATGGCAACAGTTTGCTGATATCAATGAGTTGCAGGCTTGATGTGGTTACTGCAAGCGAGGGACATGCAACCAAATATTAAGTGTTATTTACTTTAAGATGATCTGTTCCTATACTTTTGCTCACCTACTAAAAATTCTGTGGTCTGGCTCCAAACGTGCCATGTTCCAATTTGCTTCATACATCTAGATGGAAATATAGATGGAAATGAAAGCTGAAATTCTGATCTATCATCTCATATTCATCTTTTTGATCTCAAACCCAGATGTATTCAATGCATAGCAAAAACAAATAATTGTCCTTGCTGTTCCAATATTTTTGGAGGGTACTGTATAGCCCCCTCTGTTTTGTGATGTCACACTCGTATGATGTCACTGATATTTATTCCTGAGTTGTGATAGAAAGTCTCAAGGTATCTGACGATACAAAATTTACTCCCATTAATAAACTTTTGGTCTCCTTTTATTCTAGAATTCATCTTACATCATTTAGATGCTTGAACCTCTTGTTCTTGCGGTTTATCTGGTTTTCCAGCGTGGAAGCGGCTTTCAGTAAATCACACCAGATCACAAACCTCTTTTCAAGTAGTGTTTCTGTCACAGCTCTAAAGGAAGTGGTGAGCAACCAGTGGGCAAACGTGTGAAAGAATTAAAAGAAGGTGTAAAAAGATGCTGACAAGGTTCACCTTCGTATTTTCAGGTGTTTGAGGCTGTGATTTAGAATGTTGTGTGTGACGTGTAGACGGATCTTCACCTCAGTGTGATGTAGTGCTACAGAGACTAAAGACAAAAAGACAAGTCCTTTTATATATGCATGTTTTGAGAATTATTTGTAATAAAGAATGTATGTGCACGTATCATAACTTTTGCATGCACGCTCTCAGAAGAAAACCATCCGAGTCTCGTGCAGCTCTCTGTCACTGCAACTCATCATAGAAGCTGTGGCTGCTGTATGTAGGGCAGTACACTGGTGTGTATGAATGCGGTCTGCGCTGTTTCTGTGTGAAAGTGTGTGTGGTGTTTGAACTGCTTCTTCTCACATTCATCAAACTTCAATTACTTAAAAAGATTAAAAACAAAACACACCACTGAGGTGAAATTCATCTCTCAATTTCAGTTTATTTAAAAAAGAAAATTACTTTTATTCCTGGTGTGTCATTATTTTTATTATTATTATTATTATTATTATTATTATTATTATTATTATTATTATTATTATTATTATTATTACTACAATACAAAGGCAGTTTGAAATTTGAATTGTACACAAAGAAACAGCAGCATCACAACATGTTCTTATTTACTGTGTTTTGTTGCCATAACAACCAACCCCCAGCATCAGATAAACAGTTTTAGATTAATATTTAACTCATTCTCATCTCCAGATGAACACACAGGCACAACTAACAAAGAAAGGCCTGACAGCACACACCCTGAGTCGTTCACTAACAAAAGGCCGTTATCATGTGATCAGTAATTACAGACCAGCTGCTGTTCAGGTCGAACATCTGGTTTGTGGGGCATCTGGTCTTAATCCTGCATTAAACTTGTTATAGAAGCTGAAAGGAGTCTGAGTTTAAAAAGGTTAGCGAGACCAGTGAGCTGGAAAGGATGTGTGACGTACAGACGGATAAATTACAATCAATTATTTATTTAAATTATTTATTTATTTAAGGTCACAGATCAGCAGAGGACAATAAAAATAAACTGCAACATCAACCTTTATTGAACTGGACAGTTTTAATAATGACACATTTTGAAAGTTATTAACAGTTTTAAAATAATACAGAATAAAACAAAACACCCTGCACACATTCAGAGTCTGTTTCAGATGGTCACATGATTGTTCAACAGGAAGCATGAGTTTACAAAGAGAGTCTTACAGTCAGTAAGACAGGAAATGGAAAACCCCACAACCCAAAATATCAAACAAAAGTCATGCATGAACTCATACACATTATTACACGAGTCTCTGTGTAAAGGTCTGAAACTTTCTCCCAGACATCATTGAAATACCACACACTCTGAGATATAAATCTGAATCTGTACATTAAAATTCTGTATAAAATATGTACAAGACTTTGAAAACTTTTCTCAGATGCGTCTCTGCACTCAGTGACTTTAGACCTCATGAGTATACATGATCTGACCATCGAAACTTCCTGTTTACTCAGAAGGTCTGCCCACATGCCACTGAAAGATCCCCAAAGTCGTGGTTAAGTCGTTTGTATGCCAGCTAAAGATAAATGTGAAAGATCAGGTGTAAAACACTGTTTCAAATACAGTATCTCACAAAAGTGAGTACACCCCTCACATTTGTGTAAATATTTGATGATATCTTTTCATGTGACAACACTGAAGAAATGACACTTTGCTACAATGTAAAGTAGTGAGTGTACAGCTTGTGTAACAGTGTAAATTTGCTGTCCCCTCAAAATAACTCAACACACAGCCATTAATGTCTAAACCGCTGGCAACAAAAGTGAGTACACCCCTAAGTGAAAATGTCCAAATTGGGCCCAAAGTGTCAGTATTTTATGTGGCCACCATTATTTTCCAGCACTACATTAACCCTCTTGGGCATGGAGTTCACCAGAGCTTCACAGGTTGCCACTGGAGTCTTCTTCCACTCCTCCATGACGACATCACAGAGCTGGTGGATGTTAGAGACCTTGTGCTTCTCCACCTTCTGTTTGAGGATGCCCCACAGATGCTCAGTAGGGTTTAGGTCTGGAGACATGCTTGGCCAGTCCATCACCTTCACCCTCAGCTTCTTTAGCAAGGCAGTGGTCGTCTTGGAGGTGTGTCTGGGGTCGTTATCATGCTGGAATACTGCATACTGATCATGCCCTGCTTCAGTATGTCACAGTTCATGTTGGCATTCATGGCTCCCTCAATGAACTGTAGCTCCCCAGTGCCGGCAGCACTCATGCAGCCCCAGACCATAACACTCACACCAACATGCTTGACTGTAGACAAGACACAACTGTCTTTGTACTCCTCACCTGGCTGCCGCCACACACGATTGACACCATCTAAACCAAATAAGTTTATCTTGGTCTCATCAGACCACAGGAACCATGGTTCCAGTAATCCATGTCCTTAGTCTGCTTGTCTTCAGCAAACTGTTTGTGGGATTTCTTTTGCATTATCTTTAGAAGAGGCTTCCTTCTGGGACGACAGCCATGCAGACCAATTTGATGCAGTGTGCGGCGTATGGTCTGAGCACTGACAGGCTGACCCTCACCCCTTCAACCTCTGTAGCAATGCTGGCAGCACTCATACGTCTATTTCCCAAAGACAACCTCTGGATATGACGCTGAGCACGTGCACTCAACTTCTTTGGTCGACCGTGGCGAGGCCTGTTCTGAGTGGAATCTGTCCTGTTAAACTGCTGTATGGTCTTGGCCACCGTGCTGCAGCTCAATGTCAGGGTCTTGGCAATCTTCTTATAGCCTAGGCCATCTTTATGTAGAGCAACAATTTTTTTTCAGATCTTCAGAGAGTTCTCTTTGCCATGAGGGTGCCATGTTGAACTTCCAGTGACCAGTATGAGGGAGTGTGAGAGCAATGACACCAAATTTAACACACCTGCTCTCCATTGAAACCTGAGACCTTGTAACACTAACAAGTCACATGACACCGGGGGAGGGAAAATGGCTAATTGGGCCCAATTTGGAATTTTTACTGGGGACTTTTCACTTTTGTTGCCAGCGGTTTAGACATTAATGGCTGTGTGTTGAGTTATTTTGAGAGGACAGTAAATGTACAAACTGTTTCACAAGCTGTACACTCACTACTTTACATTGTAGCAAAGTGTCGTTTCTTCAGTGTTGTCTCTGATGAAAAGATATAATGAAAAATTAACAAAAATGTGTACTCATTTTTGTGAGATACTGTATATACAATAAATGTTTAGGATTTTAATTTAATCTAGAAATGACCATTTATATAACAATTACAAGTTTGCTCTCGTGCGTTCCGGATTTGGATTGGTGTGGATCATCAGAATTTAAACTGGTGTCACTCGGGAACTCTGTTTTACATTCCTACTCTGTTGTTAAAGCAATCTTCTGCTTTCAGCGTGTTCTGACTTGCTCTTCCTGACACTCTGTGGTTTCTGATGTGAAGTCTGATTGCGGTACACGTTACAGTGTGGTAGATGAGAAGAACTGATATTCTGCCTCAGATCCAGAACCTACATACTGTAGTAGATCCATTATGGAGTCTGAAGCTTGACCATGTGATTTTGTGCTATAAATCAATAACAAAGCAACTTTGTATGTAAGAAGCTCTCATTCTAAGTGTCTCAGCATGATGTGTTATATAAGAGTGTTTTACTGAAGTACAAACTATCAGGAGCGAGAGTCATTCCCTACAGTTAAAATACTGTCTCTGTAAACAGCTCTGCACACACACATGAGAAAACCAGTTTAGGGAGTGTTCCTCCTCTCCCGCCTTTTTACAACGACTTTTAAATTCTGTTAATCCAGTCCTTATAACTAGCAAACCCACAGGAACGAGGTTTTCAGCTACTGATCATGCTTCCTGTCCCTGTCCAATTATATTAGAGAATGTGAAATAGACCATTGTTATAGTTTTTAATGCTGCTTTTGAGAATGAACAGACTATTTGAATATTTCTTGTTTGCAAATACAGAGTAGGATTAGAATCGTGTTAAACTCTGGGCGATATGGGGAAGCAGTGACAGACTAGAAAACCACATCACTATACCCCTCATTCAACTGCAAAAACTGGCTATATGTGTTTTTTCCTGAACCATCCGTGAGGCGGTGTTACTCAACACGGAAAGGTTTTGTGTTCGTTTTTGTTTGAACCGGTTATTACCCTGTTTTATACAATTCTCATTATAATCTTTGGGGAGATCATGTGACTAATTTCTTAACTTCTAATATGAAAACAACAAGCCCAGACACACACTGAGGCTTAGAGTCAGAACAGCGTGTTAGTGCAGGAATATTATAAAACCGAAAGTATGGGACTGATGATGGAAAACCATCTCTCCACGTGTTCCAGCTTGTTGTTTGGGGAAACAGGAAGCAATTGAAAGGCAGCAGTCGTTGTCTGTAACTGACTCAGACATTAAACACAAACATCTGCTGCGGAGAATTTCTTTTTTGGACCATTTACAGACATCAGACAGAACCTGATAGAGGTATAGCTAAACCTGTGAGTGTTTCTCTGTGGATTAAATAAATCCCAAGACATTAAGACAGAGAATATTACAGAGTGTGGTAATTACAGGGCAATTAATGACAGTGTTTTTCAACATTCCTTTTTAAACACCTCTACAACCCCTTTATATTCACAGTACAGTACAAATGTCAGAGACCATCATTTTGTTTTCAGTCAAATGGCCATTCAATATTTATTGTTAATTATTTGGTGAGAAACAACATGGGGAAAATGTACAGTACGTTAATTCCATTTTCATTCTAATAGACATAGAGTAATTATTTAAACATGTCAATATTAAAGTTCAGTTTTACAAATGAGATATTTACAGAATTCATGCTGTTTTGTGTGATTTTCTGTTCAATACATTTTTCTGTCATTATTGTTCATAAATCAGACGAAGCTGCTGCATGGCTGCTGTTAAATAAGTACTGTATGAATTTAAATGTTTGAGACCCCAATAAATACATCTGAGAAAGCTATTTTATATATAAATAAACGTGCAGATCCACAGAGCTGAAAGGAAACCCTGTGTGAGCCTGTACTGAACACGCTGAGGCAGGAGGTCGCATTTCTACAGGATGTACCAATTCGCTAAACTAACAGTGTGAGGAAGGTTGTGTTTCACAGCTCCATAAATCAGACTAAAATACACAATAAATCACTGCTTTGTGCTCTGGATTCTTCACTGACACTGATGTTCAGGAACACGGGGAAATGTTGGGCTGAGAAACACTATGGATTATGAAAATGATGGATATTTTATCAGGAAACAGAATTCTCTGGACTTTTCTTCTCTTGCGGTGCTGTAAGTTTACACTTTTCCTTCACATCAGGACAAACAAACTGTAAATATAGAGTTTAATACTGTGCGTGTTGGATGAACAGTCACTTACTTTATTTCCTTTTTCTTAAACTCTCAGAAATAAATACTAAACACTACTTTTCATTGTCACTGGGGTTCTTCTCTCTACAGTACATCTGTTATTCCTATAGCTTCTATCTCTTCTGTTAATCTGTGAATGTGAATTTTATCCTAAAATTTATTTTAAGAACACAATTAACTTAAGGACCATACATGTACCTTAATTTTTAGAGGCAGAGATTAAATGAATGCATTTCATTTAAATATATCTCAATTTCTCCAAAGTTATTTACATATACGCTCACTGTTCACTTTATTAGGAAAACCAGTACACCTGGACATTTCTGCAGTTTTCTAATCAGCTAATAACACAGATACAGGTCATGAACTTCACTTAATGTTCACATCAAACATCAGAATGGAGAAAAAGTCTGATCTCTGTGACTTTAACCGTGGCATGGTTGTGGTAGTTGGTACCAGTTGAGCTGGTTTGAGTATTTCAGAAAGTGCTGATCTCCTGGGATTTTCACACACAACAGTCTCTAGAGTTTATACAGAATGGTGCGAAAAACAAAAAAAAATCCAGTGTTGTGGAGGATCTGCAGACTGAAACACCTTGTTGATGAGAGAGATCAGAGGAGAATAACCAGACTGGTCTGATCTGACAGTTTCTGAAATACTCAACCCAGCCCTTCTGGTACAACTTGACTTGTCTGCATGAATTTTACAGCACACAAAAACATTCTATACAACTGTGTGCTTCAGACTTTGGGGCAACAGTTCGGGGGAAAAAACACATATGGGTGTGATGGTCAGGTGTCCACATACTTTTGGACTCTGGATGAGCCCAAATCTTCTGCTGGGACTACGGCTGCTCCTAAGGCCATACTTCTCATTTTTCACATTATCTGTTTTACCTTCACATTCTGTGTTACCCAGATGAGGATGGGTTTCCCTTCTGAGTCGGGTTCCTCTCAAGGTTTCTTCCTCAAAAAACATCTTAGGGAGTTTTTCCTTGCCACCGTCGCCACTCAGTGGCTTGCTCAGTTGGGATAAATTCCATTTGTTTTCTACCTGTTTGTCTCTGTTTATCTGTTCCTGTTTGTCTCTCTTTAGATGTTTCTGACTGTTTATACCTGTTTTTTATTTCTGTAAAGCTGCTTTGAGACAATGACTATTGTAAAAGCCGCTATACAAATAAAATTGAATTGAATTGAATTGAATTAATCTGTATCACGGTGTAGTTTAATGGACTGTATGTGATTATGATTGTGAGTGAAATGATTAATCTGAAGCTGAAGCTGTGATGCAGGTTTACTGTGTGCAGCTGGAGACGAGACGGTCACACTGCACGAAGTGGAAGGAACCACTATAACTCTCCATACTGGGATAACTGGAATTCAGACTGATGCTCAGATTCAGTTGTTTTATGGACCTGAGAAAGCAGAGGAAAAGATATTGAACAGTCTGGTGTTTAAAGGAGAAACTGTTACAGAAATCAGTGAGAGATTTAAAGAGCGACTGCAGCTGGACAGAATCAGTGGAGCTTTAACCATCAGGAACATCAGCAGAAACGATTCTGGAGTTTATTTATTACACGTCATCACTGGACGCATCTCATCTAGGACTTTCAGTGTCAGTGTTTATGGTGAGTAAAAGTGTTTCATGTCTCCTTCCTGTCCATGTTCAGTCTCATAACATCATCAATACACAAAGGCCAATCAGAGTTTAGTTAAACTGCATAATTTACAGATTAATCTGCCCTGAAATTCTAACAAAAAATAGTTTATACTTTTTATTTCCCTGCTTTACTAAAACCTCCCAAACACCTGCAGTGGAACTGAATAAACTACATTACACTCACAGATGCAGTTTATCAAGGAGAAAAAAATTATCATGGACGAGTTACTGTATAATCATCATTTTAATCTGGAAAAGTGTTCAAATAATGTAAAACATCTGGAAAATGAGAATAGAGATAAAACATCCTGAAAATATTATCCACTGAGATTTGGATTAAATGAACCTCAGCCATGCTTTTAAACCTAACCAGTGACTGTCTCTAACACTGAATAACTCTGCAGGCTTCAGTGTAATATTTCAGTAAAATGTGTGATGTAATAATAATTTTCTAAGAATGGTTTGTGTCAGTGTGTGTCTCCTTTTGAATTTAGTCAATGAGGGATTATATCACACACAGCACTTGTGATTGGTCAGATGATGTTGATTAATTCTCTACAACAGCAGCTCTGACAGTAATGCAGCTAAACATCACAGGTTTATATTAATGCACTCGCTCTAATTCGTTATCGTTTCTATAGTAACAGTTCATTCACATGCGGAATGACAGGAATTTACGCTTTGCTGTTTTTTGGTAACATGACAAACTGTGTTTATTTGTCTTATTAAATTGATGAGAGGGAAAAGGAGAGGCTGATGAGGGAATGTGTAACGTGCGGTGGTAGAATTAACAGGCTTTGCAGAGGAAGAGAAACAATTTAGGAAAAACACAGAACAGGTGAACACATTAGGGGAACCAACCTATGAAAAGACTTCTAACTCTGTTGTCTCTAATCTTTTCTGTTTTAATCTGTGTTTCTGTTTCTTAGCTCCCAGTATCAACTCCAGTAATATAAAAGAGAAAGTGAAGTGTGGTTTCCACAGAGGCCGTGTTCCCTCCTGTGCTCTGTGGAGAATGGAGAAGATGTGACGTTATCCTGGTACAGAGAGACGCGAGAGAATCTCCATCACCAATAACACGAATCTCAGTGTTCCTCTCAATCTCCCACTTCAAATACAACACCATGACATTAACACCAACACTTATACCTGTGTGTCTGCAAACCCTGCCAGTAATAAATCATCTTCTCACAACATCGCACAGATCTGTGATCATCTCTCAGGTACGTCAGCATATGTTACAGGCCACAATGGAGTATTAGTCAAGTGTAAGCATCATGTTACAGGTTTCTCATGGATTTTCACTAACAAACCTAAATATTATCATGTATTGTGTTGTGATATTATCTCACATCACTCAGCTCTAGTCTTATGTTTGTGTCAAATGGAGAAAATTCAGTATTTTCATACCTTTATAAAAATATCATAATTTTCACAGGACAAACTGAACGTCCCCATGTACTACTTTCTGTCCTGATACCTGCTGGAGTTGTAGTGCTATTAATATTAGTATTGCTGTATATCTGGAGAAAAAAGAAAAATCAACAAGGCAAGAAATACATCTTTCTCATCTTGGGATTTGTATAGTCGTTATGTTTAATAGAATTAATTTTTGTCTTTAGGTGCAATAGAATTAATCAGAATATTTTTTGTATCTTTAGTTTCTGAAAGAACTGAAGACTTGATGTATTCTGTTGTGAAAATCAGCACAGAAAGATTTAACAAGGTAAATATTTAAAAAAAACTGAAAATGATCATGATGTGAATTTCAGTAGAGGTTTTAGAATAAAAATCAGGTTTGTTCCACAGGAGTGATAAAGTCTCGCTCTGAGTCAGACACTGAAATATACTGCTGTGTCTTACAGGAAGAAAACCCCAGAACGACGCGTGGTGAAGAGAATCAGACTGTGGTGTATTCAGAGGTGATGAGATCCACATAACTGAATATATTAATATATGATTCAGTTTATAGGCATCAGTTTATACACTATAATCCTGAATACCAACAGAACAAAAACAAGAACCACAAACGACAAGCTCATCAAAAATTCTCCAGCGTATTTACTGGAACACATCAGTTTATTTTAAGCGAATGAGCAGCTTCAGTTTTGCAGCTGCTTCTCAGTGTTTACGCTTCTCACATTACAGCTGTATTGTTCAGATCAGATACAGGATACACAGCTCTGTGTTAGATGTGTGGGTGGGACTGGATCTCTCTCACCAACCCAGAATTCAGACTAACTCCGTCTACTCGCACTAACCATAAAAACCAGTAGAATGAGAATATTGAACACACTGCATAATAAAGACTTTAACCCTGAAAACAATACACCAGACTGTTAAAGCTCCAGACTGAGAGAGAGAGTCAGATCTAGAAGACGGTGTTAAAGGTGTTTGTCCGTGTTGTTTGCTCATCAAATTAACTTGTTCCTGAAAAACCTGATAATCTGATCTTCTTCCTGGAACACGGCTCGTTCTGGTTTAGTGTGAAAGCAGTCATAGCAGTAAGAGAAAGAAGGTTCAGAAAGCTTGTATTATATGTAAGAGAGAGTGCACTGTTATTTTTTTACTTAGTTTTTTAAATAAAAATGTAAATGTGTAAATTCCCTTTTGTTATTTTTGCTTTATGTGTTATTAAATTGCTGAGCTGAACACTGAACCTGAGAGAGGTTTAGGCTTAAAGCCAAAGTTACAACAAACATTGACTTAGTTTATTATTGTTTAGTGTAAATAAGTTCATTAAATGGCCTTGAAACACTTCATTTCATCCAGTGTGAAGACTTTTACAAACTATTATATTTCAGTGAAAAATTATAAATTAGAAACCTCAATTCTGATGCTTTAAAACAGGGGTTTCAAACTCACTTTAGTTCAGGGGCCACATACAGCCTAATTAGATGTAAAGTGGGCCGGGACAGTAAAATCATAGCGTAATTACCTGTAAATAACAATAAATCCATGTTTTTCCCTTTGTTTTCTTGCAAAAAAAAAATCTTCATATTTAATGAAATATACTTTGAGAAAACATATCATGAACAAACTCAGATTTCTTAAGACAAACATGTGCAAGTTGCTTCTGATTATCATTTACATGTGTGTATTACACCTGCTCACAGTGTAATAACAAACATCAGAAGACGCATTGCTGCCATCTGCTGGTCGGTCTGAGTGTTTCGGTCCAGCGTCTTCTACTCTGACTAAAACAGAGTAATTAACCGCCCCTAGCGGATAATTTAGGAATAGCATTTTATTAAAATTTTCTAGTTCGTGTCTTTTATGCATTTTTTCACTTTCAAAATTCACCCTGCGGGCCGGATTGAACCCCCTAGCGGGCCGGATTGAACCCCCTAGCGGGCCGTACGTCTGACACCCCTGCTTTAAAACAATCAGACAACATCCATGTTATTTTACTGTCACCTGTATAAGTATTTCTTTATATTAATTATTTTTTACCAAACCATAAGCCAGGAACTAATCTCCCAGAGTTTTTAATGGGATCTGATATTCTGATATTTCCTACAACAGTTTCCCATCACTTACACTTTAACTTTTCCTTCCTTCATATCAGTTAAATCAGAAAAACAAAATTATTTCTCATGTCATTTATAAAAGATATTAATATTTACTAGTTTTGTGCTTTGATCATAGAATCATAAAGGGATGTGATAAAGTCTCATGAGTTTTTTTCCAGTATATAATTATCTCTAAAGTCACACTGTATCTATCAACTGTGTGATTATTAATCAATTTTACACCAACACACTTATTTATTTTATTATTTATGCCAAATTCATTCTCACATGTTAGCTATATTGATAAAAGTGTAAAGTAACATGTTAGAACCCAAACTCCACTATAGCTTTATAATATTTGTTATAATCAGGTATTACACATGTATATTATTATCAGCATTTTCCTCTCTGTACATTTAAATAAAGCATTAAACAGAGTAAAGAAGGAGAATAAAGTGATTATTTCCTATGAGGAGAGAAAGTTGATGAAGACAGTTTCTCCTACCGTAAAGAGCGCAGTAAAGCCTCCAGGTCAGACGACGACGACGTTACCTTTTAAAACACATCCATGTGAGGACACTGCTGTGGAAATGGTCAACAATTAGCATTGTTCCGTAGTTGAAAATCAGGTTTCAGGAATGTTTTAAGAGCTTTATCAACATTACTTTCATTCTTTTGCTATACTGAGACAATGCTCTGACCTTCACGAGCCGCACGTCTGCGCTTTCAAAATGTTGGAATGAAGGAAGCGAACAGCTTTTATTTCCCCTCTATACACAGGGCGGCGTGAACCCCGTGACGGAGACGTGACGAGGACGTGACGAGGACACTGGCGCTTTCCAGCTTATTTACATGCACGAATCCAAACCCTTTACACACTGAACACATAGACATTAACGATGGTGAAGCACAGAGTCCTACCTGTCTAGAAACTTCCAGCAGGTACATGAGTTCTCTTTCAGAAACCTGAGTGTAAAACCAGGAAGATGATTCAGCACATCACACAGGAACATCCTGGACATCTAATGGACTTGTTCCAGTTACAGATATTCTCAGTGTAAAGATGGGATTTCAGGTTTAAAAAGTTCCTCATCTGTTTATTTATTTTGTTATAAAACTAGAGCAGTGTAGCAGACAGCCCTGTTCTCAGAACAGATGAGGTAAGGTCACTGTCCTGCTGATATTTCCATAAGTTTGCTTAGTGGATCAGGTGAGGGATAAAACTGCCATTCAGTATAAAACACTTCTCCTTTCTCTCATTTAACACATTCATCACTGAGGGACTTTTATATCACTTATTGCATTCATAATTCTCTTTAATATGATAAAGTTTTACTTTCAGAAAGTTTTATTTATGAATTTTATTTGGAACAGTGTGTGTAGACCGGTACAGCAGGTACACAACATCACTACATCTTGAAATGTCTTTTAAAATATCCTGCTTTGATTGCCTAAAAGCCCAAAAAGAGTTTAGGCTTAAGTTTAAGATTTAAGATAAAAACAAACAAACAAACAAAAAGTTTACACTTTCCGGTTTCGCAGTAACATGACATGGTGTGATTTTTGTCTTTGACTTTTTTGTGGACGTTCCAATTATTTGTAATTATACATAAAAAAAAGTGTGACATGGTGGAATAAAACACTTGGGGACGTGCTGATGTTGGAAATTAATAAACTTCATTGTGGTATCAGTAACTCAACTTCATCGCTGATTATTTTACTGTAACAACAACACAGTGTTTATTAATTATTTACACGAGTTGATTTTTATTTTTATATTTATTTATTTTGGAAGTGTAATATTCCCATTCTTGTCCTCTGGCCGCTGCACATTTCGGTTATATTCGTGTTAAAAAGGAAGGATTTTCATCTTCCTGGCTGAAGGTCGTATATTTCTGCACAGTCAGGAATTTAAATGGAACTTAATCCTGAAATCTCCACATCACAGGAGAGAGAGAGAGAGTTAATGTTGTTGTGTGATCTGGAGTGTGTTTACTGTGAGATTCCAGAACCAGGAACTGTGTGTGTTTAAAACACAATATAAGGCGAAGTGTGTACACTATCAGAGGAACTATTTATGCTAAAATTTTGCTCATATGCTGGTTACATTATCAACATCATAATAAATGCCGTATTATCAATAAAACTCTACTGAGAGACAGTAAACATGTTGCTGTATGTGTACATCATTTCATTGAATCACTGTCAATTTAAATACAGAATTAGACCATTTAAAAACTTTGGTCAAAGGATTTACTGTTAAAGTAGAAATTTCATTTTAAAAGTTGAAGCTACTGAATTTCCACTGAGTTCCAGACGACTATTAAATGAAACAATGACACGGGTTCAGTCCTAACCTTTAAATGCCGTCTGTACTGATTGTTCTGAAGCAGAAAATCAGGTCTCAGGTTTCTAAAACCGACCTTCAGCCTTTCCCATTCTTTTTAATTTAAATACAGAATTACACTATTGAACGTAGACATTTTGCAAATGCTTTACATTCAGCCCAATTTACATACAATCTGTATTTTTGATAGCATGACATGGTGTGATTTTTGTCTTTATGACTTTTTTGTGGACGTTCCAATTATTGTAATTATACACATAAAAAAAAAGTGTGACATGGTGGAATAAAACACTTGGGGACGTGCTGATTATTAATATTAATGAATTAATAAATTTCATTGTGGTATCATTAACTCAACTTCATCACTGATTATTTTACTGTAACAACAACACAGTGTTTATTATTTATTTACATGAGTTGATTTTTATTTTTATATTTATTTATTTTGGAAGTGTAATATTCCCATTCTTGTCCTCTGGCCGCTGAACATTTCGGTTATATTTGTGTTAAAAAGGAAGGATTTTCATCTTCCTGGCTGAAGGTTGTATATTTCTGCACAATCAGGAATTTAAATGGAACTTCATCCTGAAATCTCCACATCACAGGAGAGAGAGAGTTAATGTTGTTGTGTGATCTGGAGTGTGTTTACTGTGAGATTCCAGAACCAGGAACTGTGTGTGAATAAACACAATATACAGTAAGGTGAAGTGTGTACACTATCAGAGGAACTATTCATGGTAAAATTTTGCTCATATGCTGGTTACATTATCAACATCATAATAAATGCCATATTATCAATAAAACTCTACTGAGAGACAGTAAACATGTTGCTGTATGTGTACATCATTTCATTTAATCACTGTCAATTTAAATACAGAATTGGACCATTTAAAAACATTGGACAAAGGATTTACTGTTTTAAAAGTTGAAGCTACTGAATTTCCACTGAGTTCCAGACGGCTATTAAATGAAACAATGACACGGGTTCAGTCCTAACCTTTAAATGACGTCTGTACTGATTGTTCTGAAGCAGAAAATCAGGTCTCGGGTTTCTAAAACTGACCTTCAGCATTTCCCATTCTTTTTTAATTTAAATACAGAATTACACTATTGAACGTAGACATTTTGCAAATGCTTTACCTTCAGCCCAATTTACATACAATCTGTATTTTTGATATTTAAATGTTTTAAATATTTGTATTTAGAGCTGTGATCTCCAAACCCTAGAATCCATCCATCCATCCATTCTCAACTGCTTATCCGTGATCGGGTCGCGAGGAAACCTAGAATTTAATTTTGAATTTCAGCCTGTTGCTAGGTGTTTGAGTTGTGACAATTGAGACCAGATACAACAGAACAGTTGAGGGTTAAGAGCTCTGCTGAAGGGACCAGCAGTGGCAGCGTGGTGATGTTGGGATTGGAACTCACAACCTTCTGATGAGTAATCCAATGCCTGAGCTTCTATATTATACCAGGTAGTTGCTATGGTGTTCTAGGTGGTAGTCCAGATGGGTGTTATAGTATTCCAGGTGGTTGTTAGGTGGTTCCTGTGGTGTTCTAGATGGTTGCTATTTTATCTTAAGTGGTGCTAGTTCATTGTCAGGTGGTTGCTGTGGTATTGCACATGGTTGCTAGGTTTGCAATATTTTCTGAGGTGGTTGCAAGGGTGTTGCTATCAGTGTTACCCTGCACTCATGAGTCTTTATCTCTCTGTGGAATATCTGCCTCAGCTTTCATAGCATACAGTGGTTGAGGGGGAACCAGTGACTGAGCACAAATATTTAAAAAATTTATTTGTACAATAATCTAAAACTTTCTGAGTGTTCTTCCTATAGCACAATCCTCCACAACCAGTTCATGGTGTGCTTTGTGCTGTTTCCACCTTGTGGTCAAAATTTGTATTGCACATAAAGCACTAAAATGGTGTTGAAGTGACGTCACCACAGACAGACTGGATTACAAAAACACTCAGTGCTGATGGATGACTGTATGTTGTCGAATCTCAGCTCCTTATTACAGGGTTACTCTAAAAATTCACTAGATATTAGCCTATAGCATAAGTCCAGTGTGATAGCCTCCTCACTTCATTCTGTTTGAGGCTTTGTAGTTATTAAGGTCGTCCTGCTCCATCAGTATCTATGATCACGAGCAACTGCTGGTTTGTCTGAAGCTACAATTTCAGCCCATGGCAAACAATCCTTTGAAGTGAGATCATTTGAACAATGATACTGTTTTGTAGTCTGATTCATTCTTTACATCATCACAGCCTGTCCCTTCTTTTCTGATGAACATCTGCACATTCACAAGAAACCACATGGAGTCTTTACCTGGTGATAACACCTCATCACACACTTCATCCTTCTTCAAAACCAGCAACCTCGTGTTACTTTTTCCTCAAGAGTTTCAGGCAGATGATTGTGATTTGCTCTGAAACGTGACAGTTTTTCTCTCAGTGAAATCCTTTAATAATAAATCTGTAGTGATGATAATGACATTAATGTAGCTGTAAAGTGAAAAGTTTAAAGTGTAAAGTGAAAGACAAAAGAAAGAAGAGATTGGATGTGTATGAAATTCAAATTTCTTATTATAGTTATTATCTTCACTATTATTGCATAATTATAAAAAGAGGTAATGTAATAGAGGCCATTTCACATTTTTTCGTGTTCTTGACCTAACTGCCTGCACTTCACCTAATAGGCCTGTAGGTGGCACTTGGACTTCATTTAACCAACGATGAAAGTTTCATTGAATAGTAAATCAATACAAGATAAATGGCGCACTTATCGGGAGCAGTAATACAGTGTCTTGCCCAAGGACACTTCGGCATGTGGAGTTTTCAAGGCCGGGAATCGAATAGCCAAGCCTACGATTAGTAGATGACGCGCTCTACCACCTGCGCCACAGCCAACCCCAAGAGCACAATAGAAACGATAGAAACCTTTGTTTAAAAAACAAACAAACCTGAAAACAGACAGACAAATGAAATTTGAGCTTGTTGTGACACGTCACGATTGGTTGGTGTATACATGACAGATGGGCATCGATTATGAATTATGTAATATTTTAAAACATGCAACATGTAGAACAATCATATGTGGCTCGCCAGCCGAAAGAAAAATGCAGTGTCATTTAAAGGCCACTAGGTGTCGGTACTGATAGACTGTAAGTTTTCCATCGTGTGAATCATTGTGAGTTTCTGCAGCTTTACCTCAGCGGTAAATACATTTATTTATAGAATTATTAAGCAGCATTTGATGGTTTCTTATTTTTCTTCAGTTAGTTATACATATTCTTACAAATATCCTCCTGTAGCTCTGGAACTGAATTCTCTGCTGTGTTAGCACTAGCACTCAGCACTTGTGTGTAGTTCCCAGCATGCTTTGCGCCATCATGTGCTTGGGCAGTGTTGTGGTTATTTGTGGTCTGTGTTGTGAGAATCATCAGTATGAAGTTCTCTTTAGTCATGAGTTTTATTTTTGTTGAAGTGTTTTTTCTAACACTGTGTGCTGTGAGTCTGTTGAAGTTATCACCTTTTAAGAACTTGGCTTTAAGCTTGTGTTCTTCATATTAGAACCGCTCCAAATGACCTCCAACAATAGCATGATGTTTTGACCATTAGAGAATACCAGTGTATAATCTACAGTCATTTACCTGAACCTGTGTGGAATTATGATCAATTATAACTCAACATGTTCTACATAATTAGGTTTAAATGTAATCTTTATTGACCAATAGTAATCCTGTGTTTGCTGGATGATTATAGTAATTACGCTGCTTTAATTACACTCCTCTGACCACTGACAAAACAACACCCTGTGGCACTGTTACAACACAATGTGTAAGAAGAAAATAGACCAGGCAGATGGTCACCATGGAAACAGATTAATTTGGCTCGAACTGAAAAATCCACCATGAGTTACAGTCCCCTCTGAAAGTATCAGAACAGCAACATCTATTTTTTTTGCTATATATTGAAGACATTTGGGTTTGAGATCAGAAGATGGATATGAGACGACAGATCAGAATTTCAGCTTTCATTTCCTCATGTATACATCTAGATGTGTTAAACAACTTAGAACATGGCATCTTTTGTTTGAACCCACACATTTTTTGAAGTGATCAAAGATATTGGAACATACGACTGATAGGTGTTTGTTGCCCAGGTGTGTCCTGTTAAATTAATTGTTTAAAGAATTAATAGTACTGAATGTGTACTCTTGGTTTGAGCCCCAGTTTTTGCCTGTGAAGACCATTTGTTGTTAAAAAGGATAAACCAACATGAAGACCAGAGAGCTGTATATGGGAGAAAAACAAGCTGATTTTATGCTGAGAAAAGAGGGAAAGTCTATCAAAGCCATTGCACAAGCATTGGGCATAGCCAATACAACACTTTGGAATGTCCTGACAAAGATATAAACCACTGGTGTACTAACAACCAGACATGGAATGGGTCGGCCAAGGAAAACAGCAGCAGTTGATGACAGAAACATTGTGAGAGCTGTGAAGAAATTCCCCAAAGCAACAGTTGGTGACATCACCAACATCCTCCCCAGGGCAGGGGTGAAGGTATCGCAAGGCACCATTTGAAGAAGACTTCAAGTGCAGAAATATAGAGTCCATACCACAAGATGCAAACCACTCATCAGCAGTAAGATTCAGAAAACCAAATTGGAATTAGCAAAGAAATATAGAGATGATCCACAAAAGTTCTGGAACCAAGATGAACCTCTACCAAAGTGATGGAAAGACCAAAGTGTGGAGAAAGAAAGGATCTGCTCATGATCCAAAACATACAAGCTGATCTGTGAAACACGGTGGAGGTAGTGTCATAGCTTGGGCTTGCATGGCTGCTTCTGGAACATTCTCACTAATCTTTATTGATGATGGAACTCATGATGGTAGCAGCAGAATGAATTCAGGAGTCTACAGAAACAATCTGTCTTCCAATTTACAGAGAAATCAGGAGGAACTTCATCATGCAGCAAGAGAATGACCCAAAACACACTGCCACATCAACAAAGGACTTCATCAGGGGGAAAAGTGGAAGGTTTTACACTGGCCAAGTCAATCACCAGACCTTCACCCAACTGATCAGCATTTCACCTCCTGAAGAGGAGACTTCAAGGAGAAACCCCCTGTAAAACTGCCTGTAAAACAAACAACAACTGAAAGAAGCTGCGGTAAAAACCTGGAAAAGCAACACAATAGAAGAAACCAACAGTTTGCTGATATCAATGAGTTGCAGGCTTGATGTGGTTATTGCAAGCGAGGGACATGCAACCAAATATTAAGTGTTATTTACTTTAAGATGATCTGTTCCTATACTTTTGCTCACCTAAAAATTCTGTGGTCTGCCTCCAAAGGTGCCATGTTCCAAGTTGCTTAACACATCTAGATGGAAATATAGATGGAAATGAAAGCTGAAATTCTGATCTATCATCTCATATTCATCTTTTGATCTCAAACCCAGATGTATTCAATGCATACCAAAAACAAATAATTGGCCTTGCTGTTCCAGTACTTTTGGAGGGTACTGTATAGCCCCCTCTGTTTTGTGATGTCACACTCGTATGATGTCACTGATATTTACTCCTGAGTTGTGATAGAAAGTCTCGAGGTATCTGACGATACAAAATTTACTCCCATTAATAAACTTTTGGTCTCCTTTTATTCTATAATTCATCTTACATAATTTAGATGCTTGAACCTCTTGTTCTTGCGGTTTATCTGGTTTTCCAGCGTGGAAGCGGCTTTCAGTAAATCACACCAGATCACAAACCTCTTTTCAAGTAGTGTTTCTGTCACAGCTCTAAAGGAAGTGGTGAGCAACCAGTGGGCAAACGTGTGAAAGAATTAAAAGAAGGTGTAAAAAGATGCTGACAAGGTTCACCTTCGTATTATCAGGTGTTTGAGGCTGTGATTTAGAATGTTGTGTGTGACGTGTAGACGGATCTTCACCTCAGTGTGATGTAGTGCTACAGAGACTAAAGACAAAAAGACACGTCCTCGTATATACGTATGTTTTGGAATCATTTGTAATAAAAATAAAGTTTGACACAAATGCATGTCATTACTTTTGCATGCACGCTCTCAGAAGGAAACCATCCGAGTCTCGTGCAGCTCTCTGTCACTGCAACTCATCATAGAAGCTGTGGCTGCTGTATGTAGGGCAGTACACTGGTGTGTATGAATGCGGTCTGCGCTGCTCGCTGGAACACAAGTATAAAGGTTTGTGTGTGAAAGTGTGTGTGGTGTTTGGACTGCTTCTTCCCACATGCATCAAACTAGCACTTTAAAAGTAGAACACACGACTGAGATGAATACACACTTGGAAATAAAACTGTGTGCTGTATGTTAGAATAAAAAGGCATAACCACCACACAGAGCCTTTCTAACCTCCATAAAACAATTCAACTTCCAGTTTCACTTTATTAAAATCATCATTATTATTATTATTATTATTATTATTACTACAATACAAAGGCAGTTTGAAATTTGAATTGTACACAAAGAAACAGCATCACAACAACATTTTCTTATTTACTGTGTTGTGTTGCCATAACAACCAACCCCCAGCATCAGATAAACAGTTTTAGATTAATATTTAACTCATTCTCATCTCCAGATGAACACACAGGCACAACTAACAAAGAAAGGCCTGACAGCACACACCCCGAGTCGTTCACTAACAAAAGGCCGTTATCATGTGATCAGTAATTACAGACCAGCTGCTGTTCAGGTCGAACATCTGGTTTGTGGGGCATCTGGTCTTAATCCTGCATTAAAATTATTATAGAAGCTGAAAGGAGTCTGAGTTTAAAAAGGTTAGCGAGACCAGTGAGCTGGAAAGGATGTGTGACGTACAGACGGATAAATTACAATCAATTATTTATTTCAATTATTTATTTATTTAAGGTCACAGATCAGCAGAGGACAATAAAAATATGAACATGAACCTTTATTGAACTGGACAGTTGTTATAACGACACATTTTGAAAGTTGTCAGATTTAAAAGTAGAAAAAATGATTTCCAGTTTTAAAATAATACAGAATAAAACAGAACACACTGCACACATTCAGAGTCTTACTCACGTGATTGTTCAACAGGAAGCATGAGTTTACAAAGAGGGTCTTACAGTCAGAAAGACAGGAAATGGAAAACCCCACAACTCCAAAATATCAGTCATGCACGACTCATACACATTATTACACGAGACTCTGTTTATAAAAGACTAAAACTTTCTACCAGACATCATGGAAATACGACACACTCCGAGATATAAATCTGAATCTGTACATTAAAATTCTGTATAAAAACGTACAAGACTTGAGGAGATCAGAGACATTAGCCCTTGTGCACATTTTGTTGTTGAAATAAAGTTAAACTTTTCTCAGATGCATCACTGCAATCAGTCACTTCCTTTAGACCCAATGAGTATACACGAGCTGCCCATCGAAACTTCCTGTTTACTCAGAAGGTCAGCCCACATGGCACTGAAAGATCCCCAAAGGCAGGGTTAAGTCGTGGTTAAGTCGTTTTTATGCCAGCTGCAGCTGAATATGAAAGACCAGGCACAAATTACTGTTTTAAATATATACAAATAAATGTTTAGGATCTGAATTTCATTTAGAAACGATCATTTATAATGGATGTTATATTAAATTTACAGGAACAGCATTTTACTTCTTCACAACTCAGACTTAAAAGCATTCGTTGAAATCAAAGATTTTAATATGGAGAAGTTTTCTGTAAGCAGATGTTAATGTCTTTGTGGGTTTTCAGTATAATGTAGGAAAAGTGAATAATCTGAGAGTGTGATTTTTAAAAATGTTTCAACATATTCTAACACTGTTTTTTTTATGAGTGCACTAAGTTTTAGTACGGCAGTGTTGTGTTTGACAGGTTACCCGGTCTATCGTCTCTGTAGTTTGGTCATGCTCCTGGGGAAGTTGTGCAAACAGAAAGCATGCAATCGATTGCCTTATTCTCAGTTCTGTGTTTTGTTAATATCCCGAAAAACCATCTGGAAGATATTGTGTGTTGGATTTTTAAAAATATTTTCTCCCCAGTTTGGTCACATGCCAATTCCCACCCACCAGTCAGCTCTCCCTGTCACACAACAGCTACCAACCAGGAGGGTGAAAGATATCACGTGCTTCCTCAAGACACAACGCCAACCAACTGCATCTTTTCAAACTGCTGCTCCTGCTGCCTCACAGGGCGATGTAACACACTCAGAGGAAAGAGCTACCTGCCCTCTTCCACTAAAATAAACTCACCGACACCTATGACTGTCATTGTGATAGGTGAGAGAGAATAAGCCCCTCCCACACAGAGAGCACAGCCACATTTGTTCTTTCGGCTCCCGGATGTCTGTGGCATCATCAGGATTTAAACTGTTACCCCTCCACATAATCAAACAAAGCTACACACATTCTGAACAAACACATTACACATCATTCAGGAGAAACCCAGTGAGCTCGGTAAATACCAGTCATGATGGTGGCAATGAAAATTCCATCAGATTGAACTAAAGAGGAAGAAACATTGGAAAGTACCAAACTCAGCAGATTGTTTCTGTCTGGCTCTGTGACCCATGAGTTATATTTATATCAAATATAAGTGAAAAAGTTAGTAGTAGTGATGAGGATTTAATACAGCAGGACAGGAGTCAGTATAACTGGAGTTATCTGTGCTGATATAAAGCTGAATGTTCTGTTTAACATTCCTACTCTGTTGTTAAAGCAATCTTCTGCTTTCAGCGTGTCCTGACTTGCTCTTCCTGACACTCTGTGGTTTCTGATGTGAAGTCTGAATGCCGTACACGTTACAGTGTGGTAGATGAGAAGAACTGATATTCTGCCTCAGATCCAGAACCTACATACTGTAGTAGATCCATTATGGAGTCTGAAGCTTGACCATGTGATTTTGTGCTATAAATCAATAACAAAGCAACTTTGTATGTAAGAAGGTCTCATTCTAAGTGTCTCAGCATAATGTGTTATATAAGAGTGTTTTACTGAAGTACAAACTATCAGGAGCGAGAGTCATTCCCTACAGTTAAAATACTGTCTCTGTAAACAGCTCTGCACACACACATGAGAAAACCAGTTTAGGGAGTGTTCCTCCTCTCCCGCCTTTTTACAACGACTTTTAAATTCTGTTAATCCAGTCCTTATAACTAGCAAACCCACAGGAACGAGGTTTTCAGCTACTGATCATGCTTCCTGTCCCTGTCCAATTATATTAGAGAATGTGAAATAGACCATTGTTATAGTTTGTAATGCTGCTTTTGAGAATGAACAGACTATTTGAATATTTCTTGTTTGCAAATACAGAGTAGGATTAGAATCGTGTTAAACTCTGGGCGATATGGGGAAGCAGTGACAGACTAGAAAACCACATCACTACCCTCATTCAACTGCAAAAACTGGCCAGATGTGTTTTCTGAACCATTGAGTGATGGTGTTACTCGACACGGAAAGGTTTTGTGTTCGTTTTTGTTTGAAGCGGTTATTACCCTGTTTTATACAATGCTCATTATAATCTTTGGGGAGATCATGTGACTAATTTCTTAACTTCTAATATGAAAACAACAAGCCCAGACACACACTGAGGCTTAGAGTCAGAACAGCGTGTTAGTGCAGGAATATTACAAACCGAAAGTATGGGACTGATGATGGAAAACATCTCTCCACGTGTTCCAGCTTGTTGTTTGGGAAACAGGAAGCAGGTGAAAGGCAGCAGTCGTTGTCTGTAACTGACTCAGACATTAAACGCAAACATCTGCTGGGAATTTCTTTTTTTGGACCATTTACAGACATGAGAACCTGATAGAGGTATAGCTAAACCTGTGAGTGTTTCTCTGTGGATTAAATAAATCCCAAGGCATTAAAACAGAGAATATTTCAGGGTGTGGTCATGCAGGAGTGTGTTTTGGAATGTTTTCACTGTAAGTAATATGCTTGCTCAGACATGCTCTCTTCTCTCTCTCTCTCTCTCTCTCTCTCTCTGTATTTTGCTTCCTTTATCACATTCATTAGAAATGCAAAATGGAAAAACAGACAAGCCACGAAACAGGGAAAATAAATTTGTTCTGGAAAAAGAAACTAGGAAAAAACAACAACAATGCAGCTACTGAAGACAAGACTGGAAAAAAGACCAAATATAATAAAAGCAATGAATCATCAGGATGGCAAAAAGATTCAGAGTCACTAAAAGAGTCGGTTCAGTCCTACACCCTCCATCCAGTGCTCTCTACAAGCAGCTACAGCTGTTCTCCTGTTGTGATAATTAATTGACTAGTTCTCTGGGTAACTAACTAGTCCCCCTTCTCCCCTCCCCTCCCTCCCTCCCCTCCCCCCCCCCTCCCCCTTCCCCATATACTCTGGTCTGTTGGCTTCCAGCCGCACAGGCTTTTAGATCACAAAAGCATTTGCTATGTTAGTTGTATTGATTTGTGGATGATGGGAAATGGAGAGATGGTGGATTAGGTTCTCCAGCACAATAGGAATCAAAGAGGAAATGAAAACTGCCTGTGAGGTCTCGAATACTCAGCTACTGACTCTCTGGTTGTTCTCACTATTTCTGTGTTCTCACTGATTCTCAGCTGACCAGACACAAATCTACAGAACTGAGTCGTGCTTTTACCTTGAACAAGCGCTCAGGTAGCAAAATGTTTCACATAAATACTGAAATTCTTCATTATCCCCATCTTTATAATGCACAACCTCCAAAACATTTAATAGGCCTTTAACAGAGAAAGGAAACGACAAAACAGTGACATTTGTCATAGCTGGTGCAGAGGTTTGCGGTTGTTTCAGTGTTCAGCGCTCTGTTTCACACACACACACACACACACACACACACACACACACACACACACACACACACACACAACACAGTAAAGGAGAAGTGGTGATGGACCACCAGAATGCAAAAACTTTTTTTTTACACAGGACCTGTGAAGTTCTGAAGCTACTCCTGAAGTGATCGTTCTGTTCGTTCTACATGAAGTGTTAATGTGTTTATTAAGAACCAATTGAGTTATTTTTATTTGATAAAAACCTCATTACACTCATTTAAAATGTTATATAAAAATGAAGCATGATCATACATTACATAAAAAGGTTTTTTTAATGAAATGTTTTCAAGCATGAGCATGATATTTCTGGTTATAAGTACAGACTGGAGTGGAATCAGCATGTTACCTGCAGGTAATGTAACGTCTACCTGAGGGTGTACAAACTTCTAAACACAGACAGGAGTCCAGTCCAGTGCAGAACTTCCTACAACAGGCTTGATAAAATAATTGCTGAGACTGAGTCAAGACATTATAATAAATACCAAAGATTTATTTACAGTGTAAATGTAAAAGTATGTTATACACACTGACCCATGCTGATTCACAAAAATAAAACTGATCCAACACATCTGTTCACTCAGTGCATTACTAACACTTCAGATGAGCTCAGTTATAAGTTTAAACCTTTGTTTAATTGTTGATTGATTTGATAAAGAATTCTCACTTGGTGTAAATAAACTTCACAGGAAAAGCTGAAACACAGTTATTTTAATCGTTTCATCTGTGTGGTGTGTTTTATCTGGGTCAGAGCTCCTGTAGATCTTTTTATTTCGAGGTGTTCATGACACAACAACAGTTCAGTTCAGGAAATACAGTCACAAGGTTAAAAACAGAGAAATGTAAATATAGACATTAAAGTACCACTTCACTCGGGTCGTTATTGTTTATGAGCGTTTGATCTAACACACATAAAACAAGTCCTGTAACAATCACAGTCAGAACGGTTCTCTGTTTTAGTAATAGTGCAAAATCACATGGAATTATGTAAAGCATTTCTCAAAGCTTATTCAAATCCACGGTAAACACGCATAACCAGTGTATTTTAAATGCAAATGACTTCTCAGCACCAGACTTTTGTTAAATTGTGCAGACGAGTTGATAATGTACAGACTGATGGCTAGATGTGAGTCCTGAACACTTACCTTCTTAAATCCACATCAACAGAAGCCCTGTGTTCCTGTATGGGTTCATCATTTCCTTCATGATTTACTCTCAGCATGAGTAAACTCTCACGCTGAGAGTAATATATGGAATCCGTCCATCCAACATCGTCCATCCATCCATCCATACATCATCCATCCATCCATCCATCTCTGCTTTGTATTGCTAGATAATAAAAGCTGCTTCTACTGTTTAGTTTAAAAGAATTGCAAAAAGAGTGTTTCAGTGTTTATACTGGCTCATTCACACACTTTCAGTAACTGGTTTATACTGGTCAGGAAGGAGGTGGATCTGTAGTCTATGGTATCTATGGTAAAGGCATTTCTGTTGTAAAATCCAATCCTCCTAGTCTTGTGCTGAGAGCGTCCACTATTTAGACTGATGTGATCTGTTATTGATGATCCATTAGAGGGAAGTTGAGAACACTTTTCTAATCATAATATTGGAGCACATATACATAACACGGTTCTGAAACTGTAAAATAGAAACTAAATGGGTTTAGGATGAGAATATGAACTATTCAGATTGTTATTGTTACATGGTGATGGTTGAAGTTAGCAGCGTTGTTTATGGTCAGTAACACTCATGAACATGCGGGGGTCAGTTGTACAGCAGAGAAAATAAACTACTGCATCTTTCATTCAGGACTGCTGTGTTTATATTGTACACGACAATGTTCAGTACTCAGGACTGCTGTGTTTATATTGTACACGACAATGTTCAGTACCCAGGACTGCTGTGTTTATATTATACACGACAATGTTCAGTACTCAGGACTGCTGTGTTTATATTGTACACGACAATGTTCAGTACTCAGGACTGCTGTGTTTATATTGTACATGACAATGTTCAGTACTCAGGACTGCTGTGTTTATATTGTACACGACAATGTTCAGTACTCAGGACTGCTGTGTTTATATTGTACACGACAATGTCAGTACTCAGGACTGCTGTGTTTATATTGTACACGACAGTGTTCAGCAGTAGAAGTTGGGACTAGGGATATGTTTAGGATATATCACATTTATTTCAGTAATATTTGCAGGATTATTGTGTAATTATAGCACATTTAAAATGTTTATTTAATGCTAAACTATCCGAGTCCCCAGTAAACAGAGCTGAAAGATGTTTAAAAGCAGTGTGCAGACCGAGCTGAGAGGAAAGTGTGTACTGAGCATGTCCACACAGGAGGAGCTGCAGCGGGGTGGACGTGAGCCAGTAAAGACGCAGAAGCTAACAGCTTCGGAAGATTGTGTACAGCAGAAACACACATCATGTCGCTTCTCTGCATTGTTTATGAAACTTTTCAGGGTCACTGATGTTCGGGGAAACGGGGAAATGTGTGTGTGAGCAACGCTTACTATGGATTATGAAATGCTGGTGAATATTTTCTCAGGAAACAGGATTCTCTGGACTTTTCTCCCCCTACTGTGCTGTAAGTTTCCACCTCTCCTTCACAACACCTCCAACTGTAAATATAAAGAGTTTCATATAAAATGAGTTGATCCTGGAGAAAGTAAAAGTAGATGTGAACCTCAGGTGTAATACTGTGTGTGTTGGATGGAGGAGTTTTCCTCAGTGTTGAGCTGAACAGTGAGACAGCAGTTTAGAGCTGTGTGTTAATGAATCCTCTGAAAAGATCATGTTTCACACAACTCTCTTTCACACAAACACAACAGGCTCTTACTTTATTTCCTTTTTATTAAACTCTCACAAATAAATACTCAACACTACTCTTCATCACTGGGGTTCTTCATAATGTGAAGGTACTTTACTTTTAAAATGATTTAAGAACACAATTACATTAATAATATACCTTAATAATGTACCTTAATTATATACCATAATTATTTACCTTAATTATATACCTTAATAATTGACATTAATTATATACCTTAATTAGAGTTTAGAGTCATTACAGGTACACAATAAGGTCCTGAAGATGTTTACAATATAAATACAGCTTGTGGTTATTGATTTAAGATTCTTAAGATTATAAATCCATGGTGTTCTGGATCATTGTGCTGATTTGTGATGTCTTCCACTTTAATTCTCTACTTTCATGTGTATCTATAACCTCCATAGTCTACCATCTGATTAATGAAATCCAGACAGAAATGACCCATACAAGTGAACTGTACTTGTACATTGATGTTATTTTTCAGTGGAAATCCTCTTTCATATTTCTCAACACCACACTCTATCTTTATTTAATATAAATATATTGGATCATTCTGTGCACTATATTTGTAAATATATGCAAATTCCCCCCAATGTTATTTAAATGTGCAGTGTCTTGCAAAAGTATGTAACCCCCTGGAATTGATCAGATTGGTCTGAATTACAAATAATAAATGAAAATATTCTTCTTTATTTTTTTTTAACAAGTATCTCAAAGCTCCGGATGAAAGATATTGTCTTAATGAGGACACAACTGACTTATAATTGACCTTCACCTGTGTGAAATATTAAAACAGCTCCTATTTTCTGAACAAAAACCATCCAAGTTGAACTGACACTGAAGTGATGTTCAGTCTGAAGAAAGAACTGAAAATGAAGGTTAAGGAGCATTCTAAGGAAGTTAAAGATGCGATAATATAATTTTATGACTTAGGAATATGGTGTAAAATTATATGCAATTGTTTGAATATCCCAGTAAGCCCTGTTGGATCAATATCTATTACAAGAGAACCTGCTTCAGTCAGCTAAAAAACAAACAAACCTAATGATTGGCAGATACTTCACCTTTCATCAGTGGTCCCGAAGACAAGACCAAAGCAGTGTAGGAGCAGATAAAACCAAAAAGGTGAATGTTCTAAGTCAAAGTCTAGATCTCAATCCCATTGGGAATCTGTGGCACTGTTTAAAACATTGCAGTCAATGAAGAACATCCACCCAACCTGAAGAACCTGGAACAAATCTTTCAGGAAGAATGGGTGAAAATTCCAAACAGTGTGCAGAGCTGGTAGGAACTTCACCAACCTCCAACACACTTACAGCTGTTACTGCAACCAAAGCTGCTTCTACCAAGTACTAGTCTGGAGGGGGTGAATACTTATGCAAGCAGCATTTTTCAGTTTTTAAAGCTCTGCTGACAAATAATGAATTTTGACTTTGAAAATATACTTTATGAGCAGATTTGTTTGAATAAAAATACTGCTGAACAATGTGTGAGTGTCGTTTATAATCCAGACAATCTCATGACTGTAAGGGGTTAAATACTTTGCAAGCACTGCATATAGATAGTTGTAGTGTACAGATTCATGGAGTATTTTGTGATTGTTGTGGCCAAAAATGCTGGATTTTGTAGCGCTTTAAAATTTGTGATGGAATTTGCAGAGTTTGTGTTTGGGAACTTGAATCAAATTGCGTCGGGTGAAATAGTTTTGTGCGCTTTTCCTAGTGATGTTTGTTGGTAAATGAGAACTTTTAGCTGTACTGTTTTACCCCAAGATGCACGCTATATGTTACATGACCCGTCTCGCCCAAATTGTGTAATTTTGAAAAATTAAACTTGTATTGTATGCGTTTGCTTATTTTGCATTAATTTCTGTGATTGCAAAACTGGTAAATCTGAACTAGTAACATATCTATAATAGATAACTGTAATACTAAATTTAACAATATATTTGCTGCAGAACATATGATCCATGAAATGTAATATTTCTGCATTTTTGAGTTGAAAAATCATCTGAAATCACAAATCTGTATCACGGTATAGTTTAATGGACTGTAGTGATTATGATTGTGAGTGAAATGATTAATCTGAAGCTGAAGCTGTGATGCAGGTTTACTGTGTGCAGCTGGAGACGAGACCGGTCACACTGCAGGAAGTGGAAGGAACCACTATAACTCTCCATACTGGGATAACTGGAATTCAGACTGATGCTCAGATCCTGTGGTTTTATGGACCTGAGAAAGCAGAGGAAAAGATATTAATTAGTCAGGTGTTTAAAGGAGAAACTGTTACAGAAATCAGTGAGAGATTTAAAGAGCGACTGCAGCTGGACAGAATCAGTGGAGCTTTAACCATCAGGAACATCAGCAGAAACCATTCTGGAGTTTATTTATTACAAGTCATCGCTGGGCGCATCTCATCTAGGACTTTCAGTGTCAGTGTTTATGGTGAGTAAAAGTGTTTCATCTCTCCTTCCTGTCCATGTTCAGTCTCATAACTTCATCAATACACAAAACCAATCAGAGTGTAGTAAACTGCATCATGAAACATCTGCCCTGAAATATTAATCTACTAATAATAGAGACTGGTGAGGGAACATTTAATGTGTGGTGATAAGCAGTATGCAAATGTGAAAACGTCAACTGTTGTAGTCGAAGTAAAATCATTGACAATGATAAACATGCAGCTAAATAATCATGGAAAATCCATATTCGATTATAAATTATGGAGAGAATAGAAAAAGGAGACAGCAAAATGAGTAACCTTCAACAAGGCTTCAAAACTAAGACAGAAACAACAGGGTATAAATAACTATAACTATTTAAAGCAAAACACAGGACAGGTAACACATTAGAGGAATCAACCAATGACATGTGAGGGGCGAGACAATTCTGAGTCCATTACAAACACACATGGAAAAACTAAACAGAAACAGAACTTGTGTTGCTGTGTGATGCGCTGAAGGGAATTTGTGACTGAACAACTGTTTATAGCTGTTTTACAGATGTTCCACATTAATTGTAACTATATTGGGATTAAAATGATGGTATTTATGTTATGAATTATTTATAAATGAGAACATTTTAATCTTTGACAAATTGTGGTGGTATAAGAGGAATGATTGACACACAGGCTGCTGTTTTAGGAAATTAACCAAAATTGGGATGGTAAACACAAACACACACACACACACACACACACACACACACACACACACACACACACACACACACAGTGTTTATGATGTTTATTATTAAACTTAGCTTGTGTTGCTTTAAAAGAAAAGTTGAAGTTTTAATCTGTTCTATTTAATCTGTGTTTCTGTTTCTTAGCTCCAGTATCAACTCCAGTAATAATAAAAAGAGAAAGTCGAAGTGTGGTTTCCACAGAGCCGTGTTCCCTCCTGTGCTCTGTGGAGAATGGAGAAGATGTGACGTTATCCTGGTACAGAGAGAACGAGAGAATCTCCATCACCAATAACACAGATCTCAGTGTTCCCCTCAATCTCTCACTTCAAATACAACACCATGATAATAACACCAACACTTATATCTGTGTGTCTGCAAACCCTGTCAGTAATAAATCATCTTCTCTCAACATCACACAGCTCTGTGATCCTCACTCAGGTACGTCAGAGAGTCTACACTGTCACCACTTTTATCAGAATAATGAATATTCATGAAGGAGTGAGACAGAGGTGACTGAAGATTAAGATATAAAATGATTGGTTATTGATGGTCTGTCAGTCTGGTTGGTTAAAGAAAAGTCCGTAGTTGAAATGTTTCTGTGTGAAAGTCTCAGTGAGATTTGTTCAGTGAACACAACATCATTCAGTGGAGTCAATATCAATAAAACCGTGGAAAAGTGCAGCGAGGTTTCATATTTCACCGACTGCAATGGAATATTTATCCAGTGCTAGCATCATGTTACAGGTTTCTCACAATCTTTTTTTATGTTTTTTTTTACTGCTATTTCTGTTTTGCTGTCAGTTTGTATTTTGTATCTTCGTATCAAGATATGATATTTTTTTCACATCACCCTGCCTTAGTCTTATATCTGTGTCGTATAGAGAAAATAATTGATGAATATATTATAATCTTTACAGGACAAACTGATGGTTCCCGTTCACTGCTTCCTGCCCTGATATCTGCTGGAGGTTTTGTGTTATTAATAATATCTGTAACGTTGTGGATTTTGCTGAAAAACAAAGAGCAGCAGGGTAAGTAATGCATCTTTCTGTTCCTGTGTTTAGTTTTTACATTCGGCAGGTTTCATAAAGTTGAATCTGATCTGTGTGTCTTTAGATTCTGAGAAACCTGAAGTGACTTACGCTGATGTGAATACTAAAGCTCACAGTGTAGAGAGAGTTAAAAAGGTAAACATCTAAATATAACTTCTGAAAATGATCATGATGTGAAATTCAGTAGAGGTTTTAGTCTAAAAATCAGGTTTGTTCCACAGGAGTGATAAAGTCTCGCCCTGATTCAGATACTGAAATATACTGCTGTGTCTTACAGGAAGAAAACCCCAGAATAACGCAGGTTGAAGCGGAGACTGATCCAGTGGTGTATGCAGATGTGAAGAGATAAGTCATCACATCTGTATATCCTTTTATTATTTTAATGAGTTTTATTTTTTTAATCTAACATACTTCTGTTCACAATTGGTCATAAATGTTCAGTGTTTGTGTTACATAAACCATTTACACATGTACAGTGTGTACATTCTGTACAGTAAGCGTTAAAGCGTGAGCTTGGTAATGTTTGATCTTATTTAGAGAGCATTTCAGCCTAGAGTTTGATGGGATTACAGGAAGTAGATTTCAGAGTCTATTAACTGAGTTCTGTCTGAATTAGTATTCCTGCTTGTGTTTGTCTCGTCATAAACATATTTATAAACTGATTAAACCCTGAGAAATCCTGTAGGGGTTGGGGCGTGGCTTCAGGCATCAGTGTCTAATATTTGAATATTTGCATGCTCTGACTAGAAACATTAAAAGTTAGCAAAGACCCAAGTGTCAGAACGTTAAGGTAAAAAAACGATCTTCAGCGAATCAGCAGCTTTCAGTGTTTACGCTTCTCACATTACAGCCAGATGTTCAGATCAGATATCAGATACACAGCTCCGTGTTAGACGTGTGTGGGAGAGTGGTTTCTCAACCCAACCCCCACCAGCTCCTGAAGGAACTCTGATTAAACCCCACCCATAACACCACAGTGTTAAAGCTCCAGACTGAGAGAGAGACAGATCTAGAAGACGGTGTTAAAGGTGTTAGTCCGTGTTGTTTATTTGCTCATCAAATTAACTCGTTCCTGAAAAACCTGATAATCTGATCTTCTTCCTGGAACACGGCTCGTTCTGGTTTAGTGTCGCTCTAATAAACACAACGTCATAGCAGTCAGGGACAGAAAATATAAGATGTAAAGAGACGTTTACCGAATTTTTAAAAATTGTTCTTTTTATTAAAATAAAAATTTAAATATGTAAATTCCCTTTTGTTATTTTTGCTTTATGGCTATTAAAACGCTGAGCTTCTGCACAATTTGGGGATTTTTAAATTATATTACATTTTTAATTAAAATCAAATAACAAATTAATGCTAAATCTGTAAAGTTTAAAGGCTGTAAAGTTTTTCTCATTAAATGACTGTAAGTCCATTATTGTTTATTTCAGTGATCACACACACACACACACACACACACACACACACACACACACACACACACACACACAGTTTAGCCCATAGAGATCTCTCCTTACCTGTTTTTACTGGGCGTTGTCCTGGAATTAAATAATAACACAACACTGCCTCCTGCTGTTAATATACAGTACTGTGCAAAAGTCTACACACCCTTCTTTTTTTTTGTAAATGAGATGTTTATTTGATTTTTTTTGTCATTAATGTGTGAGTACAAAATTTTATCAACTTGTATTAATATTATTACTTATACAAGTTGTTAAATTTTATATGAAAAGTTACAGAGATGAATGTTCTAGAAGTGCTCAGTCATAGAGGACATTTCAGATAAACCCATAATGAATTGGTTCTGGTTTTACTGCAGAACCAAATGTTCACAAGAACTGTGTGAGGTTCTCCAAGATGCAGAAAACCTGAACCTGAGAGAACTGATACAGGTCTAAAGACTTCATAACAAATACTGATTTAGTTTATTAATGTTTACTGCTATTTCTAGTTTATTTATTATATATAGAAACATTGTATTATATTTGAGGACTTTTACACAGTTCTGTACAATCTATTCTGTTACAGTGATAAAAGATAAATAAGAAATATCAATTCTGATCCTTTAAAACAATCAGACAACATCCATGTTCTTTTACTGTCACCTGTATAAGTATTTCTTTATATAAATTATTTCTCATGTCATTTATAAAAGATATTAATATTTACTAGTTTTGTGCTTTGATCTTAGAATCATAAAGGGATGTGATAAAGTCTCATGAGTTTTTTCCAGTATATAATTATCTCTAAAGTCACACTGTATCTATCAACTGTGTGATTATTAATCAATTTGACACCAACACACTTATTTATTTTATTATTTATGCCAAATTCATTCTCACATGTTAGCTATATTGATAAAAGTGTAAAGTAACATGTTAGAACCCAAACTCCACTATAGCTTTATAATATTTGTTATAATCAGGTATTACACATGTATATTATTATCAGCATTTTCCTCTCTGTACATTTAAATAAAGCATTAAACAGAGTAAAGAAGGAGAATAAAGTGATTATTTCCTATGAGGAGAGAAAGTTGATGAAGACAGTTTCTCCTACCGTAAAGAGCTCAGTAAAGCCTCCAGGTCAGACGACGACGACGTCCTTTTAAATCACATCCATGTGAGGACACTGCTGTGTAAATGGTCAACAATTAGCATTGTTCCGTAGTTGAAAATCAGGTTTCAGGAATGTTTTAAGAGCTTTATCAACATTACTTTCATTCTTTTGCTATACTGAGACAATGCTCTGACCTTCACGAGCCGCACGTCTGGCGCTTTCAAAAATGTTGGAATGAAGGAAGCGAACAGCTTTTATTTCCCCTCTATACACAGGGCGGCGTGAACCCCCGTGACGGAGACGTGACGA
>CM022778.1:736055-770416 GCA_012411365.1 Ameiurus melas | reverse complement strand
GGGCCTGATAGTGTACACACTTCACCTTACTGTATATTGTGTTTATACACACACAGTTCCTGGTTCTGGAATCTCACAGTAAACACACTCCAGATCACACAACAACATTAACTCTCTCTCTCCTGTGATGTGGAGATTTCAGGATGAAGTTCCATTTAAATTCCTGATTGTGCAGAAATATACAACCTTCAGCCAGGAAGATGAAAATCCTTCCTTTTTAACACGAATATAACCGAAATGTGCAGCGGCCAGAGGACAAGAATGGGAATATTACACTTCCAAAATAAATAAATATAAAAATAAAAATCAACTTGTGTAAATAATTAATAAACACTGTGTTGTTGTTACAGTAAAATAATCAGTGATGAAGTGTAGTTATTGATACCACAATGAAATTTATTAATTTATTAATATTAATAATCAGCACGTCCCCAAGTGTTTTATTCCACCATGTCACACTTTTTTTTATGTATAATTACAATAATTGGAACGTCCACAAAAAAGTAATAAAGACAAAAATCACACCATGTCATGCTACTGCAAAACCGAAAAGTGTAAACTTTTTGTTTGTTTATTTATTTTTATCTTAAATCTTAAATTTAAGCCTAAACTCTTTTTGGGCTCTTAGGCAATAAAAAGCGATGAAATTTTAAAAAAGACATTTAAAGATGTAGTGATGCTTGTGTACCTGCTGTACCGGCTCACACACACTCTTCCAAATAAAGGTCATAAATAAAACTTTCTGAAAGTAAAACTTTATCATATTAAAGAGAATTATGAATGCTATAAGTGATATAAAAGTCCCTCAGTGATGAATGTGTTAAATGAGAGAAAGGAGAAGTGTTTTATACTGAATGGCAGTTTTATCCCTCACCTGATCCACTAAGCAAACTTATGGAAATATCAGTAGGACAGTGAAATTCCCTCATCTGTTCTGAGAACACAAATTAAATAAACAGACGAGGAACTTGTTCAACCTGAAATCCCAACAAGTCCATTAGATGTCCAGGATGTTCCTGTGTGATGTGCTGAATCATCTTCCTGGTTTTACACTCAGGTTTCTGAAAGAGAACTCATGTACCTGCTGGAAGTTTCTAGACAGGTAGGCCTCTGTGCTTCACCATCGTTAATGTCTATGTGTTCAGTGTGTAAAGGGTTTGGATTGGTGCATGTAAATAAGCTGGAAAGCGCCAGTGTCCTCGTCACGTCCCTCGTCACGTCTCCGTTCACGGGGTTCACGCCGCCCTGTGTAGAGGGGAAATAAAAGCTGTTCGCCCTTCATTCCAACATTTTGAAAGCGCAGACGCGGGCGTCGTGAAGGTCAGAGCATTGTCTCAGTATAGCAAAAGAATGAAAGTAATGTTGATAAAGCTCTTAAAACATTCCTGAAACCTGATTTTCAACTACGGAACAATGCTAATTGTTGACCATTTCCACAGCAGTGTCCTCACATGGATGTGATTTAAAAGGACGTCGTCGTCGTCTGACCTGGAGGCTTTACTGAGCTCTTTACGGTAGGAGAAACTGTCTTCATCAACTTTCTCTCCTCATAGGAAATAATCACTTTATTCTCCTTCTTTACTCTGTTTAATGCTTTATTTAAATGTACAGAGAGGAAAATGCTGATAATAATATACATGTGTAATACCTGATTATAACAAATATTATAAAGCTATAGTGGAGTTTGGGTTCTAACATGTTACTTTACACTTTTATCAATATAGCTAACATGTGAGAATGAATTTGGCATAAATAATAAAATAAATAAGTGTGTTGGTGTCAAATTGATTAATAATCACACAGTTGATAGATACAGTGTGACTTTAGAGATAATTATATACTGAAAAAAACTCATGAGACTTTATCACATCCCTTTATGATTCTATGATCAAAGCACAAAACTAGTAAATATTAATATCTTTTATAAATGACATGAGAAATGATTTAGTTTTTCTGATTTAACTGATATGAAGAAAGGAGAAGTTAAAGTGTAAGTGATGGGAAACTGTTGTAGGAAATATCAGCTGTAGATCCTATTAAAAGCTCTGGGAGATTAGTTCCTGGCTTATGGTTTGGTAAAAATAATTTATATAAAGAAATACTTATACAGGTGACAGTAAAAGAACATGGATGTTGTTGTCTGATTGTTTTAAAGCAGGGGTGTCAGACGTACGGCCCGCTAGGGGGTTCAATCCGGCCCGCAGGGTGAATTTTGAAAGTGAAAAAATGCATAAAAGACACGAACTAGAAAATTTTAATAAAATGCTATTCCTAAATTATCCGCTAGGGGCGGTTAATTACTCTGTTTTAGTCAGAGTAGAAGACGCTGGACCGAAACACTCAGACCGACCAGCAGATGGCAGCAATGCGTCTTCTGATGTTTGTTATTACACTGTGAGCAGGTGTAATACACACATGTAAATGATAATCAGAAGCAATTTGCACATGTTTGTCTTAAGAAATCTGAGGTTGGTCATGATATGTTTTCTCAAAGGATATTTCATTAAATATGAAGATTTTTTCTTTGCAAGAAAACAAAGGGAAAAACATGGACTTATTGTTATTTACAGGTAATTACGCTATGATTTTACTGGCCCGGCCCACTTTACATCTAATTAGGCTGTATGTGGCCCCTGAACTAAAATGAGTTTGAAACCCCTGTTTTAAAGCATCAGAATTGAGGTTTCTAATTTATCATTTTTCACTGAAATATAATAGTTTGTAAAAGTCTTCACAGTGGATGAAATGAAGTGTTTCTAGGCCATTTAATGAACTTATTTACACTAAACAATAATAAACTAAGTCAATGTTTGTTGTAACTTTGGCTTTAAGCCTAAACCTCTCTCAGGTTCAGTGTTCAGCTCAGCATTTTAATAACGCATAAAGCAAAAATAACAAAAGGGGAATTTACACATTTCATTTTTATTTAAAAAACAAAGTAAAAAATAACAGTGCACTCTCTCTTACATATAATACAAGCTCTCTGAACCTTCTTTCTCTTACTGCTATGACTGCTTTCACACTAAACCAGAACGAGCCGTGTTCCAGGAAGAAGATCAGATTATCAGGTTTTTCAGGAACGAGTTAATTTGATGAGCAAACAAACAACACGGACAAACACCTTTAACACCGTCTTCTAGATCTGACTCCCTCTCAGTCTGGAGCTTTAACAGTCTGGTGTATTGTTTTCAGGGTTAAAGTCTTTATTATGCAGTGTGTTCAATATTCTCATTCTACTGGTTTTTCTGGTCAGTGCGAGTAGACGGAGTTAGTCTGAATTCTGGGTTGGTGAGAGAGATCCAGTCCCACACACACCTCTAACACAGAGCTGTGTATCCTGTATCTGATCTGAACAATACAGCTGTAATGTGAGAAGCGTAAACACTGAGAAGCAGCTGCAAAACTGAAGCTGCTCATTCGCTTAAAATAAACTGATGTGTTCCAGTAAATACTCTGGAGAATTTTTGATGAGCTTGTCGTTTGTGGTTCTTGTTTTTGTTCTGTTGGTATTCAGGATTATAGTGTATAAACTGATGCCTATAAACTGAATCATATATTGATATATTCAGTTATGTGGATCTCATCACCTCTGAATACACCACAGTCTGATTCTCTTCACCACGCGTCGTTCTGGGGTTTTCTTCCTGTAAGACACAGCAGTATATTTCAGTGTCTGAATCAGGGCGAGACTTTATCACTCCTGTGGAACAAACCTGATTTTTATTCTAAAACCTCTACTGAAATTCACATCATGATCATTTTCAGTTTTATTTAAATATTTACCTTGTTAAATCTTTCTGTGCTGGTTTTCACAACAGAATACATCAAGTCTTCAGTTCTTTCAGAAACTAAAGATACAAAAAAATTCTGATTAATTCTATTACACCTAAAGACAAAAATTAATTCTACTAAACATAACGACTATACAAATCCCAAGATCAGAAAGATGTATTTCTTGCCTTGTTGATTTTTCTTTTTTCTCCAGATATACAGCAATACTAATATTAATAGCACTACAACTCCAGCAGGTATCAGGACAGAAAGTAGTATATGGGAACGTTCAGTTTGTCCTGTGAAAATTATGATATTTTTATAAATGTAAGAAAATACAGAATTTTCTCCATTTGACACAAACATAAGACTAGAGCTGAGTGATGTGAGAAAAATATCACAACACAATACTTGATGATAATACAATACATGATAATATTTAGGTTTGTTAGTGAAAATCCATGAGAAACCTGTAACATGATGCTTACACTTGACTAATACTCCATTGTGGCCTGTAACATATGCTGACGTACCTGAGAGATGATCGTGTAGATGATCACAGATCTGTGCGATGTTGAGAGAAGATGATTTATTACTGGCAGGGTTTGCAGACACACAGATATAAGTGTTGGTGTTAATGTCATGGTGTTGTATTTGAAGTGGGAGATTGAGGGGAACACTGAGATCTGTGTTATTGGTGATGGAGATTCTCTCGTTCTCTCTGTACCAGGATAACGTCACATCTTCTCCATTCTCCACAGAGCACAGGAGGGAACACGGCTCTGTGGAAACCACACTTCGACTTTCTCTTTTTATTATTACTGGAGTTGATACTGGAGCTAAGAAACAGAAACACAGATTAAAACAGAAAAGATTAGAGACAACAGATTTAGAAGTCTTTTCATAGGTTGGTTCCCCTAATGTGTTCACCTGTTCTGTGTTTTTCCTAAATTGTTTCTCTTCCTCTGCAAAGCCTGTTAATTCTACCACTGCACGTTACACATTCCCTCATCAGCCTCTCTTTTCCCTCTCATCAATTTAATTAGACAAATAAACACAGTTTGTCATGTTACCAAGAAACTGCAAAGCGTAAATTCCTGTCATCCGCATGTGAATGAGCGGTTACTATAGAAACGATAACGAATTAGAGCGAGTGCATTAATATAAACCTGTGATGTTTAGCTGCACTACTGTCAGAGCTGCTGTTATAGAGAATTAATCAACATCATCTGACCAATCACAATCCAGAACTCGGCAGTGCTGTGTGTGATATAATCCCTCATTGACTAAATTCAAAAGGAGACACACACTGACACAAACCATTCTTAGAAAATTATTATTATATCACACATTTTACTGAAATATTACACTGAAGCCTGCAGAGTTATTCAGTGTTAGAGACAGTCACTGGTTAGGTTTAAAACCATGGCTGAGGTTCATTTAATCCCAATCTCAGTGGATAATATTTTCAGGATGTTTTATCTCTATTCTCATTTTCCAGATGTTTTACATTATTTGAACACTTTTCCAGATTAAAATGATGATTATACAGTAACCTGTCCATGATTATTTATTCTCCTTGATAAACTGCATCTGTGAGAGTAATGTAGTTTATACAGTTCCACTGCAGGTGTTTGGGAGGTTTTAGTAAAGCAGGGAAATAAAAAGTATAAACTATTTTTTGTTAGAATTTCAGGTCAGATTAATCTGTAAATTATGCAGTTTAACTAAACTCTGATTGGTCTTTGTGTATTGATGAAGTTATGAGACTGAACATGGACAGGAAGGAGACATGAAACACTTTTACTCACCATAAACACTGACACTGAAAGTCCTAGATGAGATGCGTCCAGTGATGACGTGTAATAAATAAACTCCAGAATGGTTTCTGCTGATGTTCCTGATGGTTAAAGCTCCACTGATTCTGTCCAGCTGCAGTCGCTCTTTAAATCTCTCACTGATTTCTGTAACAGTTTCTCCTTTAAACACCAGACTGTTCAATATCTTTTCCTCTGCTTTCTCAGGTCCATAAAACCACAGAATCTGAGCATCAGTCTGAATTCCAGTTATCCCAGTATGGAGAGTTATAGTGGTTCCTTCCACTTCCTGCAGTGTGACCGTCTCGTCTCCAGCTGCACACAGTAAACCTGCATCACAGCTTCAGCTTCAGATTAATCATTTCACTCACAATCATAATCACATACAGTCCATTAAACTATACCGTGATACAGATTAATGCTGTTTTCAACTCCAAAAATAACGTACTTCTGAGACACTACATGTCCAAAAGTATGTGGACACCTGACCATCACACCAATATGTGTTTTTTCCCCTAACTGTTGCCCCAAAGTCTGAAGCACACAATTGAATTGAATGTTTTTGTGTGCTGTAAAATTACAATTTCCCTTCACTGGAAACTAAGAGGAACCAAACCTGTTCCAGCATGACAATGCCTCTGTGCACAAAGCGAGCCCTATGAAGACATGGATCCCTGAAGAGTGGGGGTAATTATAAAAGCAAAGGGGGAATAAATCTGAAATGGGATGTTCAACAAGCACATATGAGTGTAATGGTTAAGTGTCCACATACTTTTTACCATATAGTGTATATTCTGTCACATATTATATTATATTATATTATAATGTATATATATTATAATGTACTATGGAAGTGCATGCATTACTAGATATGTTACAATAAGCACTCGCTGTCCACTTTATTAGGAACACCTGTACATTCATGCAGATAAATCACATTGTACCAGAAGGGCTGGGTTGAGTATTTCAGAAACTTGTTGTAAATAGTGATTATTTGAGTTACTATAGACGTCTGTCAGATCAGACCAGTCTGGTTATTCTCCTCTGATCTCTCTCATCAACAAGGTGTTTCAGTCTTCAGATCCTCCACAACACGGGATGTTTTTTGTTTTTCCGCACCATTCTGTATAAACTCTAGAGACTGTTGTGTGTGAAAATCCCAGGAGATCAGCACTTTCTGAAATACTCAAACCAGCTCAACTGGTACCAACAACCACAACCATGCCACGGTTAAAGTCACAGAGATCAGACTTTTTCTCCATTCTGATGTTTGATGTGAACATTAAGTGAAGTTTGTGACCTGTATCTGTGTTATTAGCTGATTAGAAAACTGCATAAATGTCCAGGTGTACTGGTTTTCCTAATAAAGTGAACAGTGAGTGTATATGTAAATAACTTTGGAGAAATTGAGATATATTTAAATAAAAGCTGCAGAATTGTCCAGTACACCTTCTGTACATTAATCTGTGCCTCTAAAAATTAAGGTACATGAATGGTCCTTAAGTTAATTGTGTTCTTAAAATAAATTTTAGGATAAAATTCACATTCACAGATTAACAGAAGAGATAGAAGCTATAGGAATAACAGATGTACTGTAGAGAGAAGAACCCCAGTGACAATGAAGAGTACTGTTTAGTATTTATTTCTGAGAGTTTAATAAAAAGGAAATAAACTAAGAGACTGTTCATCCAACACACACAGTATTAAACTCTTTATATTTACAGTTATTTTCTCCTGATGTGAAGGAAAAGTGTAAACTTACAGCACAGCAAGAGAAGAAAAGTCCAGAGAATCCTGTTTCCTGATAAAATATCCATCATTTTCATAATCCATAGTGTTTCTCAGCCCAACATTTCCCCGTGTTCCTGAACATCAGTGTCAGTGAAGAATCCAGAGCACAAAGCAGTGATTTATTGTGTATTTTAGTCTGATTTATGGAGCTGTGAAACACAACCTTCCTCACACTGTTAGTTTAGCGAACTGGTACATCCTGTAGAAATGCGACCTCCTGCCTCAGCGTGTTCAGTACAGGCTCACACAGGGTTTCCTTTCAGCTCTGTGGATCTGCACATTTATTTATATATAAAATAGCTTTCTCAGATGTATTTATTGGGGTCTCTAACATTTAAATTCATACAGTACTTATTTAACAGCAGCCATGCAGCACCTTTGTCTGATTTATGAGCAATAATGACAGGAAAATGTATTGAACAGAAAATCACACAAAACAGCATGAATTCTGTAAATATCTCATTTGTAAAACTGAACATTAATATTGATGTGTTTAAATAATTACTCTGTGTCTATTAGAATGAAAATGGAATTAACGTACTGTACATTTTCCCCATGTTGTTTCTCACCAAATAATTAACAATAAATATTGAATGGCCATTTGACTGAAAACAAAATGGTGGTCTCTGACATTTGTACTGTACTGTGAATATAAATGGGGTTGTAGAGGTGTTTAAAAAGGAATGTTGAAAAACACTGTCATTAATCGCCCTGTAATTACCACACTCTGTAATATTCTCTGTCTTAATGCCTTGGGATTTATTTAATACCACAGAGAAACACTCACAGGTTTAGCTATACCTCTATCAGGTTCTCATGTCTGTAAATGGTCCAAAAAAAGAAATTCCCAGCAGATGTTTGTGTTTAATGTCTGAGTCAGTTACAGACAACGACTGCTGCCTTTCAACTGCTTCCTGTTTCCCAAACAACAAGCTGGAACACGTGGAGAGATGGTTTTCCATCATCAGTCCCATACTTTCGGTTTGTAATATTCCTGCACTAACACGCTGTTCTGACTCTAAGCCTCAGTGTGTGTCTGGGCTTGTTGTTTTCATATTAGAAGTTAAGAAATTAGTCACATGATCTCCCCAAAGATTATAATGAGCATTGTATAAAACAGGGTAATAACTGCTTAAAAAAAAAACGAACACAAAACCTTTCCGTGTCGAGTAACACCATCACTCAATGGTTCAAAAAAACACATCTAGCCAGTTTTTGCAGTTGAATGAGGGTAGTGATGTGGTTTTCTAGTCTGTCACTGCTTCCCCATATCGCCCAGAGTTTAACACGATTCTAATCCTACTCTGTATTTGCAAACAAGAAATATTCAAATAGTCTGTTCATTCTCAAAAGCAGCATTAAAAACTATAACAATGGTCTATTTCACATTCTCTAATATAATTGGACAGGGACAGGACGCATGATCAGTAGCTGAAAACCTCGTTCCTGTGGGTTTGCTAGTTATAAGGACCGGATTAACAGAATTTAAAAGTCGTTGTAAAAAGGCGGGAGAGGAGGAACACTCCCTAAACTGGTTTTCTCATGTGTGTGTGCAGAGCTGTTTACAGAGACAGTATTTTAACTGTAGGGAATGACTCTCGCTCCTGATAGTTTGTACTTCAGTAAAACACTCTTATATAACACATCATGCTGAGACACTTAGAATGAGAGCTTCTTACATACAAAGTTGCTTTGTTATTGATTTATAGCACAAAATCACATGGTCAAGCTTCAGACTCCATAATGGATCTACTACAGTATGTAGGTTCTGGATCTGAGGCAGAATATCAGCTCTTCTCATCTACCACACTGTAACGTGTACCGCAATCAGACTTCACATCAGAAACCACAGAGTGTCAGGAAGAGCAAGTCAGAACACGCTGAAAGCAGAAGATTGCTTTAACAACAGAGTAGGAATGTAAAACAGAGTTCCCGAGTGACACCAGTTTAAATTCTGATGATCCACACCAATCCAAATCCGGAACGCACGAGAGCAAACTTGTAATTGTTATATAAATGGTCGTTTCTAGATTAAATTAAAATCCTAAACATTTACTTGTATATACAGTATCTCACAAAAGTGAGTACACCCCTCACATTTTTGTTAATTTTTCATTATATCTTTTCATGTGACAACACTGAAGAAATGACGCTTTGCTACAATGTAAAGTAGTGAGTGTACAGCTTGTGTAACAGTGTAAATTTGCTGTCCCTTCAAAATAACTCAACACACAGCCATTAATGTCTAAACCGCTGGCAACAAAAGTGAGCCATTTTCCCTCCCCGGTGTCATGTGACTTGTTAGTGTTACAAGGTCTCAGGTATCAATGGAGAGCAGGTGTGTTAAATTTGGTGTCATTGCTCTCACACTCCCTCATACTGGTCACTGGAAGTTCAACATGGCCCTCATGGCAAAAATGAAGATCTGAAAAAAGAATTGTTGCTCTACATAAAAATGACCTAGGCTATAAGAAGATTGCCAAGACCCTGACACTGAGCTGCAGCACGGTGGCCAAGGCCATACAGCGGTTTAACAGGACAGGTTCCACTCAGAACAGGCCTCGCCACAGTCGACCAAAGAAGATGAGTGCACGTGCTCAGCGTCATATCCAGAGGTTGTCTTTGGGAAATAGACGTATGAGTGCTGCCAGCATTGCTGCAGAGGTTGAAGGGGTGGGGGTCAGCCTGTCAGTGCTCAGACCATACGCCGCACACTGCATCAAATTGGTCTGCATGGCTGTCGTCCCAGAAGGAAGCCTCTTCTAAGGATGATGCACAAGAAAGCCCACAAACAGTTTGCTGAAGACAAGCAGACTAAGGACATGGATTACTGGAACCATGGTTCCTGTGGTCTGATGAGACCAAGATAAACTTATTTGGTTCAGATGGTGTCAAGCGTGTGTGGCGGCAGCCAGGTGAGTAGTACAAAGACAATTATGTCTTGCATACAGTCAAGCATGGTGGTGGGAGTGTCATGGTCTGGGGCTGCATGAGTGCTGCCGGCACTGGGGATCTACAGTTCATTGAGGGAGCCATGAATGCCAACATGTACTGTGACATACTGAAGCAGAGCATGATCAGTATGCAGTATTCCAGCATGATAACGACCCCAGACACACCTCCAAGATGACCACTGCCTTGCAAAAGAAGCTGAGGGTGAAGGTGATGGACTGGCCAAGCATGTCTCCAGACCTAAACCCTACTGAGCATCTGTGGGGCATCCTCAAACAGAAGGTGGAGGAGCACAAGGTCTTAACATCCACCAGCTCTGTGATGTCGTCATGGAGGAGTGGAAGAGGACTCCAGTGGCAACCTGTGAAGCTCTGGTGAACTCCATGCCCAAGAGGGTTAATGCAGTGCTGGAAAATAATGGTGGCCACATAAAATATTGACACTTTGGGCCCAATTTGGACATTTTCACTTAGATGTGTACTCACTTTTGTTGCCAGCGGTTTAGACATTAATGGCTGTGTGTTGAGTTATTTTGAGGGGACAGAAAATTTACACTGTTACACAAGCTGTACACTCACTACTTTACATTGTAGCAAAGTGTCATTTCTTCAGTGTTGTCACATGAAAAGTTATCATCAAATATTTACACAAATGTGAGGGGTGTACTTACTTTTGTGAGATACTGTATTTGAAACAGTGTTTTACACCTGATCTTTCACATTTATCTTTAGCTGGCATACAAACGACTTAACCACGACTTAACCCAGCCTTTGGGGATCTTTCAGTGGCATGTGCGCAGACCTTCTCAGTAAACAGGAAGTTTCGATGGTCAGATCATGTATACTCATGAGGTCTAAAGTCACTGAGTGCAGAGACGCATCTGAGAAAAGTTTTCAAAGTCTTGTACATATTTTATACAGAATTTTAATGTACAGATTCAGATTTATATCTCAGAGTGTGTGGTATTTCAATGATGTCGGGAGAAAGTTTCAGACCTTTACACAGAGTCTCGTGTAATAATGTATATGAGTTCATGCGTGACTTTTGTTTGATATTTTGGGTTGTGGGGTTTTCCATTTCCTGTCTTACTGACTGTAAGACTCTCTTTGTAAACTCACGCTTCCTGTTGAACAATCATGTGACCATCTGAAACAGACTCTGAATGTGTGCAGTGTGTTTTGTTTTATTCTGTATTATTTTAAAACTGGAAATAACTTTCAAAATGTGTCGTTATAACAACTGTCCAGTTCAATAAAGGTTCATGTTGCAGTTTATTTTTATTGTCCTCTGCTGATCTGTGACCTTAAATAAATAAATAATTGAAATAAATAATTGATTGTAATTTATCCGTCTGTACGTCACACATCCTTTCCAGCTCACTGGTCTCGCTAACCTTTTTAAACTCAGACTCCTTTCAGCTTCTATAATAAGTTTAATGCAGGATTAAGACCAGATGCCCCACAAACCAGATGTTCGACCTGAACAGCAGCTGGTCTGTAATTACTGATCACATGATAACGGCCTTTTGTTAGTGAACGACTCGGGGTGTGTGCTGTCAGGCCTTTCTTTGTTAGTTGTGCCTGTGTGTTCATCTGGAGATGAGAATGAGTTAAATATTAATCTAAAACTGTTTATCTGATGCTGGGGGTTGGTTGTTATGGCAACACAACACAGTAAATAAGAAAATGTTGTGATGCTGCTGTTTCTTTGTGTACAATTCAAATTTCAAACTGCCTTTGTATTGTAATAATAATAATAATAATAATAATAATAATAATAATAATAATAATAATAATAATAATAATGACACCAGGAATAAAAGTAATTTTCTTTTTTAAATAAACTGAAATTGAGAGATGAATTTCACCTCAGTGGTGTGTTTTGTTTTTAATCTTTTTAAAGAACTGAAGTTTGATGAATGTGAGAAGAAGCAGTCCAAACACCACACACACTTTCACACACAAACAGTGCAGACCGCATTCATACACACCAGTGTACTGCCCTACATACAGCAGCCACAGCTTCTATGATGAGTTGCAGTGACAGAGAGCTGCACGAGACTCGGTGCTGGTTTTCTTCTGAGAGCGTGCATGCAAAAGTAATGACACGTGCACATACATTCTTTATTACAAATAATTCTCAAAACATGCATATATAAAAGGATGTGTCCACTACATCACACTGAGGTGAAGATCCGTCTACACGTCACACGCAACATTCTAAATCACAGCCTCAAACACCTGAAAATACGAAGGTGAACCTTGTCAGCATCTTTTTACACCTTCTTTTAATTCTTTCACACGTTTGCCCACTGGTTGCTCACCACTTCCTTTAGAGCTGTGACAGAAACACTACTTGAAAAGAGGTTTGTGATCTGGTGTGATTTACTGAAAGCCGCTTCCACGCTGGAAAACCAGATAAACCGCAAGAACAAGAGGTTCAAGCATATGTAAGATGAATTATAGAATAAAAGGAGACCAAAAGTTTATTAATGGGAGTAAATTTTGTATCGTAAGATACCTCGAGACTTTCTATCACAACTCAGGAGTAAATATCAGTGACATCATACGAGTGTGCCATCACAAAACAGAGGGGGCTATACACTACCCTCCAAAAGTACTGGAACAGCAAGGACAATTATTTGTTTTTGGTATGCATTGAATACATCTGGGATTGAGATCAAAAGATGAATATGAGATGACAGATCAAAATTTCAGCTTTCATTTCCATCTATATTTACATCTAGGTGTGTTAAGCAACTTGGAACATGGCACCTTTGGAGGCAGACCACAGAATTTTTAGGTGAGCAAAAGTATAGGAACAGATCATCTTGAAGTAAATAACACTTAATATTTGGTTGCATGTCCCTCGCTTGCAATAACCACATCAAGCCTGCAACTCATTGATATCAGGAAACTATTGTGTTACTTTTCCAGGTTTTTACCGCAGCTTCTTTCAGTTGTTGTTTGTTTGACAGGCAGTTTTACAGGGGGTTTCTCTCTTCAATCTCCTCTTCAGGAGGTGAAATACTGATCAGTTGGGTGAAGGTCAGGTGATTGACTTGGCCAGTGTAAAACCTTCCACTTTTCCCCCTGATGAAGTCGTTTGTTGAGGTGGCAGTGTGTTTTGGGTCATTATCTTGCTGCATGATGAAGTTCCTCCTGATTTCTCTGTGAATTGGAAGACAGGTTGTTTCTGTAGACTCCTGAATTCATTCTGCTGCTACCATCATGAGTTCCATCATCAATAAAAATTAGTGAGAATGTTCCAGAAGCATCCATGCAAGCCCAACTCAGGACACTACCTCCACCATGTTTCACAGATCAGCTTTTATGTTTTGGATCATGAGCAGATCCTTTCTTTCTCCACACTTTGGTCTTTCCATCACTTTGGTAGAGGTTCATCTTGATTCCAGAACTTTGGGTTCAAACAAAAGATGCCATGTTCTAAGTTGTTTAACACATCTAGATGTATATATGAGGAACTGAAAGCTGAAATTCTGATCTGTCGTCTCATATCCATCTTCTGATCTCAAAAACAAATGTCTTCAATGTATAGCAAAAAAAAAATAGATGTGGCTGTTCTGATACTTTCGGAGGGGACTGTAACTCATGGTGGATTTTACAGTTCGAGCCAAATTAATCTGTTTCCATGGTGACCATTCGCCTGGTTTATTTTCTTCTTACACATTGTGTTGTAACAGTGCCACTGGGTGTTGTTTTGTCAGTGGTCAGAGGAGTGTAATTAAAGCAGCGTAATTACTATAATCATCCAGCAAACACAGCATTACTATTGGTTAATAAAGATTACATTTAAACCTAATTATGTAGAACATGTTGAGTTATAATTGATCATAATTCCACACAGGTTCAGGTAAATGACTGTAGATTATACACTGGTATTCTCTAATGGTCAAAACATCATGTTATTGTTGGAGGTCATTTGGAGCGGTTCTAATATGAAGAACACAAGCTTAAAGCCAAGTTCTTAAAAGGTGATAACACAAAAAAAAAAAAAAAAAAAAAAAAAAAAAAAAAAAAAAAAAAAAAAAAAAAAAAAAAAAATAAAAAAAAATTTTACAACACAAAAAACAAAAAAAAAAAAAAAAAAAACCACCCAAAAAAAAAAGCCCAAAACATGCTGGGAACTACACACAAGTACTGAGTGCTAACACAACAGAGAATTCAGTCCCAGAGCTACAAGAGGATATTTGTAAGAATATGTATAACTAACTGAAGAAAAATAAGAAACCGTCAAATGCTGCTGAATAATTCTATAAATAAATGTATTTACCGCTGAGGTAAAGCTGCAGAAACTCACATTGATTCATACGATGGAAAACTTACAGTCTATCAGTAACAACACCTAGTGGCCTTTAAATGACACTGCATTTAGTTTCTTTTGATTTTTATCAGGTTCATCCGGGGAACCTACGGCTGGCGAGCCACATATGATTGTTCTACATAATGCATGTTTTAAAATATTACATAATTCATAATCGATGCCCGTCTGTCATGTATACACCAACCAATCGTGACGTGCCACAACACGCTCAAATTTCATTGGACAGTGTGGAGCAGAGCGGAAATTTCCCGGTTTCATTCATCCATCGGTTGAAAACTACATAGTCTGTCTGTTTTCAGGTTTGTTTGTTTTTTAAACAAAGGTGAAATGGTTTTTTTTTAAAAAAAAAGACGGCAAGTATCGTTTCTATTGTTCTATTGTGATCTTGTATTGATTTACTATTCAATGAAACTTTCATCGTTGGTTAAATGAAGTCCAAGTGCCACCTACAGGCCTATTAGGTGAAGTGCAGGCGGTTAGGTCAAAAACACGAAAAAATGTGAAATGGCGCTTATTGATTTACTATTCAATGAAACTTTCATCGTTGAAAGTTGAAATCAACTTTCGCCTCACACCTCCGGGGTTCGATTCCCGCCGGGGCCATGTGTGTGCGGAGTTTGTTCTCCCCGTGCTGCGGGAGTTCCCTCCGGTTTCCACCCCCTAGGCCAAAGACATGCATGGTAGGCTGATGGGCGTGTTTAAAGTGTCCGTAGTGTATGAATGGGTGTGTGAGTGTGTATGTGATTGTGCCCTGCGATGGACTGGCACCCTGTCCAGGGTGTACCCCGCCTTGTGCCCGATGCTTCCTGGGATAGGCTCCAGGTTCCCCGTGACCCTGAAAAGGAGTAAGCGGTAGAAGATGGATGGATGGTTCATCACTACAGATTTATTATTAAAGGACTTTACTGAGAGAAAAACTGTCACGTTTCCGAGCAAATCACAATCATCTGCCTGAAACTCTTGAGGAAAAAGTAACACGAGGTTGCTGGTTTTGAAGAAGGATGAAGTGTGTGATGAATTGTTATCACCAGGTAAAAACTCCATGTGGTTTCTTGTGAATGGGCAGATGCTCATCAGAAAAGAAGGGACCGGCTGTGATGAAAGAAGAATGAATGAAGGACTACACAACAGTATTATTGTTCAAATGATCTCACTTCAAAGGATTATTTGCCATGGGCTGAAATTCTAGCTTCAGACAAACCAGCAGCCGCCGTGACTAGATACTGATGGAGCAGGACGACATTAATAACTACAAAGCCTCAAACAATATGAAGTGAGGAGGACTTCACACTGGACTTATGCTACAGGCTAATATCTAGTGAATTTTTAGAGTAACCCTGTAATAAGGAGCTGAGATTCGACAACATACAATCATCCATCAGCACTGAGTGTTTTTGTAATGCAGTCTGTCTGTGGTGACGTCACTTCAACACCATTTTAGTGCTTTATGTGCAATACAAATTTTGACCACAAGGTGGAAACAGCACAAAGCAGACCATGAACTGGTTGTGGAGGACCAGAGTATTCAGGTCTGGAGAGTGAATGAACACACACTGACACATGCTGTTCACAGAGACGTCCGAGTTTATTAGTGCAGAACAGGGGTATTTGTACACATAGATAAACAGCAGTGCGTGGGCGGTTCAGACAGTTACGCCACGCACACAGTCATACCACAAAAATAAGTCTTTTCAAGGTATAGAAAATACATGTGCCAGCTATAATAAAGGATGGCAGTTGATCAGCTCATCAAAAGAGGTAATTAAGTGAATACTTTAATCAGAGGTATTTGATAGCACAGAGACACAAAAGTAGAAACTATAACCCAGTATTACCCGTATCTAAGGTGTCTTAATAGCAGTTCATAATATAAGAGAATACAAGATATAAGAGGATTCCCTTCACACTTCACAGTGTACACACTTCGCCTTATATTGTGTCTTATACATACACAGTTCCTGGTACTGGAATCTCACAGTGAACACACTCCAGATCACACAACAGCATTAACTCTCTCCTGTGATGTGGAGCTTTCAGGATGAAGTTCCATTTAAATTCCTGACTGTGCAGAAATATACGACCTTCAGTCAGAAAGATGAAAATCCTTCCTTTTAAACACGAATATAACCGAAATGTGCAGCGGCCAGAGGACAAGAATGGGAATATTACACTTCCAAAATAAATGACTGTTACAGTAAAATAATCAGGGTGGTGTGATGAAGCGGAGTTACTGATACAACATTTTCCCACATTAGCATGTCCCCAAGTGTCTTATTCCACCAGGTCACAATTCATGCCACCCTATGTATAAATGTCATGTATCAGGAAACTCCGGACTTCAGTTCCCATCAGTCACTACACTGCATGTCACATGACCACCTGCACCTGATTCACGTTCCTGTTAATGAGCACTCTTGTATATATAGCCACTGTCTGCACTGTTTCTCGGTCTTAGACTTTTGTCTTTCATGTCGTTGTGTTTTGTTTCATGTATGTTTTGCCTAGTTGTCTTAGTGTCTATGTTTTGTTGTTTGTTTATATAATAAATGTTATCTGTGATTGCTTCCAAAACCATCCATGAGTTGTGACAATAGAGGGGAAATAAAAGCTGTTCGCTTCCTTCATTCCACCATTTTGAAAGCGCAATCGTGTGGCTCGTGAAGGTCAGAGCATTGTCTCAGTATAGCAAAAGAATGAAAGTAATGTTGATAAAGCCCTTAAAACATTCCTGAAACAAAAAAAACCTCTTAAAACATTCCTGAAAAAAATTCTCATTCTACTGGTTTTTCTGGTCAGTGCGAGTAGACGGAGTTAGTCTGAATTCTGGGTTGGTGAGAGAGATCCAGTCCCACACACACCTCTAACACAGAGCTGTGTATCCTGTATCTGATCTGAACAATACAGCTGTAATGTGAGAAGCGTAAACACTGAGAAGCAGCTGCAAAACTGAAGCTGCTCATTCGCTTAAAATAAACTGATGTGTTCGAGTAAATACTCTGGAGAATTTTTGATGAGCTTGTCGTTTGTGGTTCTTGTTTTTGTTCTGTTGGTATTCAGGATTATAGTGTATAAACTGATGCCTATAAACTGAATCATATATTGATATATTCAGTTATGTGGATCTCATCACCTCTGAATACACCACAGTCTGATTCTCTTCACCACACGTCGTTCTGGGGTTTTCTTCCTGTAAGACACAGCAGTATATTTCAGTGTCTGAATCAGGGCGAGACTTTATCACTCCTGTGGAACAAACCTGATTTTTATTCTAAAACCTCTACTGAAATTCACATCATCATCATTTTCAGTTTTATTTAAATATTTACCTTGTTAAATCTTTCTGTGCTGATTTTCACAACAGAATACATCAAGTCTTCAGTTCTTTCAGAAACTAAAGATACAAAAAATATTCTGATTAATTCTATTGCACCTAAAGACAAAAATTAATTCTACTAAAAATAACGACTATACAAATCCCAAGATCAGAAAGATGTATTTCTTGCCTTGTTGATTTTTCTTTTTTCTCCAGATATACAGCAATACTAATATTAATAGCACTACAACTCCAGCAGGTATCAGGACAGAAAGTAGTATATGGGGACGTTCAGTTTGTCCTGTGAAAATTATGATATTTTTATAAATGTATGAAAATACTGAATTTTCTCCATTTGACACAAATATAAGACTAGAGCTGAGTGATGTGAGAAAAATATCACAACACAATACTTGATGATAATACAATACATGATAATATTTAGGTTTGTTAGTGAAAATCCATGAGAAACCTGTAACATGATGCTTACACTTGACTAATACTCCATTGTGGCCTGTAACATATGCTGACGTACCTGAGAGATGATCGTGTAGATGATCACAGAGCTGTGCGATGTTGAGAGAAGATGATTTATTACTGACAGGGTTTGCAGACACACAGATATAAGTGTTGGTGTTAATGTCATGGTGTATTTGAAGTGGGAGATTGAGGGGAACACTGAGATCTGTGTTATGGGTGATGGAGATTCTCTCGTTCTCTCTGTACCAGGATAACGTCACATCTTCTCCATTCTCCACAGAGCACAGGAGGGAACACGGCTCTGTGGAAACCACACTTCGACTTTCTCTTTTTATTATTACTGGAGTTGATACTGGAGCTAAGAAACAGAAACACAGATTAAACATTTTAGTCATGTAAAAAAAAAAATTTAAAATAATAATTAGCTTCTAAAATTATCATTACGGTTACCACTCTGAAGGTGATTAATTTCCAATAACAGCACATCCCTGTGTTTTTTATTTATACCACAGCAATTTGAAAACATTTACATTTTTATTTTTTTTAAAAAAAGCCATAATAAAAAGTAATTTTTAATGTATTTATAGTTATTTTTAATGTGGAACATCCATGAAGCATGAAACAGCTGTTCTGTCATGAATTCCCTCTCAGTGTCACAGCATTGCAAGTGTTGCTTTCTCTCGTTTAGTTCTCCATGTGCTTTTCATGTCTTTTTAATGTCTTTTCATAGGTTGGTTCCCCTTTACCTTAAATATTTTGGTTATTTATACCTTGTTGCTTCTCTTCCTCTGCAAAGCCTGTTAATTCTACCACCACACGTTACACATTCCCTCATCAGCCTCTCTTATTCCCTCTCATCAATTTAATTAGACAAAAAAAACACTGCTTGTCATGTTACTATAGAAACGATAACAAATTAGAGCGAGTGTATTAATATAAACCTGTGATGTTTAGCTGCACTATTGTCAGAGTTGCTGTTATAGAGAATTAATCAACATCATCTGACCAATCACAATCCAGAACTCGACAGTGCTGTGTAAATGGTAAATGGCGCACTTATATAGCGCTTTAATCCACAGCACTTTACACTGTGTCTCATTCACCCATTCATACACACCAACACCAATGCTATCAGAGCTGCCATGCAAGGCGCTAACTTGCCATCGGGAGCAACTTGGGGTTCAGTGTCTTGCCCAAGGACACTTCAGCATGTGAAGTCATCCGGACCGGGAATTGAACCGCCAACCCTACGATTAGTACCACAGCCGCCCCATACTGTGTGTGATATAATCCCTCACTGACTAAGTTCAAAAGGAGACACACACTGACACAAACCATTCTTAGAAAATTATTATTCTTATTATTACATCACACATTTTACTGAAATATTACACTGAAGCCTGCAGAGTTATTCAGTATTAGAGACAGTCACTGGTTAGGTTTAAAACCATGGCTGAGGTTCATTTAATCCCAATCTCAGTGGATAATATTTTCAGGATGTTTTATCTCTATTCTCATTTTCCAGATGTTTTACATTATTTGAACACTAGTCTATACATTTAAAGGTTTTGCAGATTAAAATGATGATTATACAGTAACTCGTCCATGATAATTTTTTATTCTCCTTGATAAACTGCATCTGTGAGTGTAATGTAGTTTATACAGTTCCACTGCAGATGTTTGGGAGGTTTTAGTAAAGCAGTGAAATAAAAAGTGTAAACTATTTTTTGTTAGAATTTCAGGTCAGATTAATCTGTAAATTACGCAGTTTAACTAAACTCTGATTGGCCTTTGTGAATTGATGATGTTATGAGACTGAACATGGACAGGAAGGAGACATGAAACACTTTTACTCACCATAAACACGGACACTGAAAGTCCAAGATGAGAGACGTCCAGCGAGAATGTATAAAAAATAAACTCCAGAATGGTTTCTTCTGATGTTCCTGATGGTTAAAGCTCCACTGATTCTGTCCAGCTGCAGTCGCTCTTTAAATCTCTCACTGATTTCTGTAACAGTTTCTCCTTTATACACCTGACTAATCAATATCTTTTTATCTGCTTTCTCAGGTACATAAAACCACTGAATCTGAGCATCAGTCTGAATTCCAGTTATCCCAGTATGGAGAGTTATAGTGGTTCCTTCCACTTCCTGCAGTGTGACCGTTTCGTCTCCAGCTGCACACAGTAAACCTGCATCACAGCTTCAGCTTCAGATTAATCATTTCACTCACAATCATAATCACATACAGTCCATTAAACTATACCGTGATACAGATTAATGCTGTTTTCAACTCCAAAAATAACATACTTCTGACACACTACATGTCCAAAAGTATGTGGACACCTGACCATCACACACGTGTTTTTTCCCCCTAACTGTTGCCCCAAAGTCGGAAGCACACAATTGTATAGAATGTTTTTGTGTGCTGTAAAATTAATGCATTCAAGTCAAGTTGTACCAGAAGGGCTGGGTTGAGTATTTCAGAAACTTGTTGTAAATAGTGATTATTTGAGTTACTATAGACGTCTTGTCAGATCAGACCAGTCTGGTTATTCTCCTCTAATCTCTCTCATCAACAAGGTGTTTCAGTCTTCAGATCCTGCACAACACTGGATGTTTTTTTATTTTTCGCACCATTCTGTATAATCTTTAGAGACTGTTGTGTGTGAAAATCCCAAGAGATCAGCACTTTCTGAAATACTCAAACCAGCTCAACTGGTACCAACAACCACAACCATGCCACGGTTAAAGTCACAGAGATCAGACTTTTTCTCCATTCTGATGTTTGATATGAACATTAACGAGAGTTCGTGACCTGTATCTGTGTTATTAGTTGATTAGAAAACTGCAGAAATGTCCAGGTGTACTGGTTTTCCTAATAAAGTGAACACTGAGTGTATATGTAAATAACTTTGGAGAAATTGAGATATATTTAAATAAAAGTTACAGAATTGTCCAGTACACCTTCTGTACATTTAATCTCTGCCTCTAAAAAATGAAGGTACATGAATGGTCCTTAAGTTAATCGTGTTTTAGGATAAAATTCACATTCACAGATTAACAGAAGACATAGTATAGAAAATATATTGAAAATATGTATAGGATGTAGCTATGACATGTAATCGTGTGTATAACTCACTTCTGGATATATTAATGAAGTGTATTCAATATGTAAACTGCATTTGGAAGTACTACTTAAAGCATGGTCAGATGATCTGTATGGGTTGAAAAGCATAGTCTATATGTATAATCAATAGTTAGAAGCATAATCTAACTCCATAGAATAATGGTTGATCAAGTGATATTTTGAGTGTGGATTGAGTTAGAAGAATTATGTGTCTTACTAAACAGTGGGCCTAATTACTTTCTGTGGCTAATCTAAAACTATAAGATACTTCCAACAGGTCGTCTTCTAAGTGTGTAAAGTGTGAACCTGTGTTTGTTTAAACTCAGTTTCACCTCTAAATGTGTAAATTAGAGGTTTTGGGTTTTGTCTAAAGCAGACTTACTCTGTGGTAGTAAAACCAGAGCTTGTGTTTATCTAAATGCAACTTCACTTTATGGTAGTAATTTGGACACATTCCAGAGCTGGGTTTCTAAACAGAGCCTCTTAAGATTGTAAATCAGTGAAAAAAGAAAAGATAAGAATCAACAAAAAGGTACCAAGATGTGGCTATAGGATGAAATACGTGACATGGTAAACAAACCCAGGTCTGGTAAAACTTTTAAAGAATATACAACTGACTGCGCATGCACCACAAAGATAAGGTATCCTATGGATATGAATAATTACTTAAAGGAATGGAGATTGGTCAGTTCTAAAAAGTAAAGTTGAATGCCACACCTAGGGATTATTTTTACTGTTTTGGGAAGTATATAAAGACATGTTCATGTATGTATAAATTGGACTCTCTGCAGACAGTCACACTTTGTTGGTTTCCAGTAAAGTTTATTACTTTTGACATCTACTAAACTCTCTGTCTTAGAAGTTTTTCGACTTAGGCTAGAAAGGTTGATTTTATCCACAACAATAGAAGCTATAGGAGTAACAGATGTACTGTAGAGGAGAAGAACCCCCAGTGACAATGAAGAGTACTGTTTAGTATTTATTTCTGAGAGTTTAATAAAAAGGAAATAAAGTTAGTGACTGTTCATCCAACACACACAGTATTAAACTCTATATTTACAGTTGATGTGATGTGAAGGAAAAGTGTAAACTTACAGCACAGCAAGAGAAGAAAGGTCCAGAGAATCCTGTTTCCTGATAAAATATCCATCATTTTCATAATCCATAGTGTTTCTCAGCCCAACATTTCCCCGTGTTCCTGAACATCAGTGTCAGTGAAGAATCCAGAGCACAAAGCAGTGATTTTTGTGTATTTTAGTCGGATTTATGGAGCTGTGAAACACAACAGTAACAAAATGTGTTTATGTTAATGAGTTTGGTTATTGGCAGGGTGAAATATATCTGAAAAGAAATAATGTTGATAATATGGGGATATGTTTTTGTTACATTGTGGCGTTATTTCGTTTGTGTAAACACGATATTAAAAAAGCATGATGTTTGAATGTGTACATATAGGAGTAGAATATTTTGTGAAAATAATGAAAACAAATGTTGATTACGTTTTTAAGGATCCCTGCTTACCTTTGAATAAAAAGTTTAGGAGTTAAAGAAAAGTTTCAAAAAGAATGTGTCGTTTGTATTACACACATTCTAACCACAAACCTTTAGGATGTAAAAATGTTTAAAAGATCTGTTTAAAAAAGAATCCGCATTACCAGGCTTCCAAAAACACACAAAAACTTTAGGCTGTAAAATAGTGAAAAGAGCAGTTTAAAAAGAATAGCGCGTATCACACGACTTCTAAACAAAGATCCTTACAAGGAAAAAATGTGAAAGTGTTGTCTAAAAGAATCTCCGTAAGGTTTAAACTAGGAGCTAAGTATATTCCATTCGATGTGTAAAAGCAGTATGAAGCCCAATCTCTCACTCTCTAAACCCCGCCCACACATACCTGTTTTCAGACACCTCTCTCTCTCTCTCTCTCTCTCTCTACACACCCACACACGGGTGTTTTGTGTACTGTAGGAGTTCACCCCCAACAAATGTGTTTATGTCAATGACACTGTTGTGAAACGTGTTTCTCCCTGAATTAATCACACACAAATGTATATCTTTTTGTGGTATAAGAGAATATTTCTTTCTGAAATTACTTTTGTGGTATTGTTTTATTTTGAAGTTTAATGATGGTTTAGGTGAAATATGTCTGAAAAGAATATCAGTGTTTAATATGGGCATGTGTTTTAGTTACTGTGTGGGTTATTTTGTTTGTGTAAACATATTGTTATAAAAGCATGATGGTTGAATGTGAATATATAAGAGCAGAATGTTTACTTGTGAAATAAATGAAAACAACTGTTGATTACGTGTTTGGGAGAACGGCGTGACACTGAATAAACATTTACTGAAATAAAACCCCTGAAACAGATAAACCATCGATATGGACAAAGAAATGTAAAAAATGTTTTTACATACATTCTAAACATAAACCTTTAGGAGGTAAAAGCGTTTAAAAGTGCTGTTTAAAAGAATGGTGCAGTTTGTTTCAACTATAAACAAGATTTGGAATATCAATATATTTATATAGATAATTATCCAATGATGTTATATTATACAGATACTTTTTGCTTTAACATCCCATGTCCCCACTGGCTGACAGTCAAGTCGTGTACATTCATGACCTCTGTAACACTGTTTGATCTGAATGTGTGATCTTTCCTGGCAGTTATCTGTCTGTGTGAGAGAGAGACGTGGGATTTCTGGGGGATTTGCTGATCAGAATGCTTACAAATGTGTTTATGTTAACGAATTAAGGAGAGAGTCGTGAGTCTCAGTGCTTAAATAATGGTTAAGAAGCTGTAGTTAAAACACTGAAGAAACTCTGTTACAATGTCTACTCCGAGAAATCCTAATCCCAGAGAGAGAGAGAGAGAGAGAGAGAGAGAGAGAGAGGAGTATGTGTGGGCGGGGTTTAGCGAGTGAGAGGTTGGGTTCGTTTTCACTTCATACTGCTCATACCAAACTCATTAACATAAACACCTTTTTGTCGGGAGGGGGACTTGGGATTTATTTAATCCACAGAGAAACACTCACAGGTTTAGCTATACCTCTATCAGGTTCTCATGTCTGTAAATGGTCCGAAAAAAGAAATTCCCAGCAGATGTTTGTGTTTAATGTCTGAGTCAGTTACAGACAACGACTGCTGCCTTCCACCTGCTTCCTGTTTCCCAAACAACAAGCTGGAACACGTGGAGAGATGGTTTTCCATCATCAGTCCCATACTTTCGGTTTGTAATATTCCTGCACTAACACGCTGTTCTGACTCTAAGCCTCAGTGTGTGTCTGGGCTTGTTGTTTTCATATTAGAAGTTAAGAAATTAGTCACATGATCTCCCCAAAGATTATAATGAGCATTGTATAAAACAGGGTAATAACCGCTTCAAACAAAAACACAAAGTAAAACACTCTTATATAACACATCATGCTGAGACACTTAGAATGAGACCTTCTTACATACAAAGTTGCTTTGTTATTAATAAAGTATTAACAATCAAATCCACAATACTATCTCAGGATCAGAATCCAGAGTCAGGAGGTGTACAAACATGTACTCGGTGGACAGGACAACAATCACAAAATGAGAAAACAAATGTGGGTCAAAACCAGACATAACAAACATGAACCAAAGGCTTGGAATGTCAGACCAGAACAGAGCTGAAGAAATACTTCTCTAAGTCTATGTGAGTGTGTTTATATAATGTGGAAAGGTGATTGAGCCTAGGTGTGTGCAATCAGTAATCAGGAGAACGTTAGGATGTGACCTGGGAGTTGGAGTCTATGACAGCCATGTTTGTAGTCAGATGTGCAATCTGGGAAACAGAGTTAGATACTGAATTTATTGCTGATATGGCAAATAAAAGTGAACCAAAAGTTTATTAATAGGAGTAACCTTTGGTAGTGTCAGATACCTCAAGACTTCCATCACTCAGCAATGAATATCACATCATACAAGAAAATAACAACATCATACAAGTGTGAACTTACAAATCAGTGAATTTAGATTATGTGGTGAACCCAGGATTATGTGGTGAACCCTTTCTGACAGATTTATGTTAGTATTGTCTTCATCTTACCCAAAGATATCGTTGTGACCACGCTCGAACAACACCTCATCAACCTTAGAAACATCTTCAACTGGCTTACATCCATAGGGCTGTCTCCAGGAGTGAAGGGATACTGCATCAGCTCAGAAAGTATTCTGCCAAACAAGGATAAAGTGAGGCCAGTAACTGATGTCAAAACCCCAGTAAATATCAAGTGAACGCATGGATATACCAGTGCTGTGGATTTTGGCTCACTGTTCCCCCCACGCTCTGCCATTTTATCTTTTTTCAGTCTCTGGCTAAAACACTCAGAGAAGTGTTAAATCTTCCATACTGTTTTGTCTGGTCTATTTCCTTGTTACACCTTGTGTTATAGCGCCATCTCGTGGTGTTTTTATTTTGTTTCTTTCCTTTTTCCCCCAAATGAATTTCATGTGCTTTAATAATAGATCTAGGTGCTGTTTCACTGATATACTGCACATCGTACATATATATGATAAGACATTGTTTTATTTTGTGTGTTTAATACTTAACCTTAATGTAATCATGCTTCATTATACACATCTAATCTCTTCATAGATTTGTGTCAGATATATTATTAAAGGCTTTTAATTAAGTTTATGTTCTTACACACACACACACACACACACACACACACACACACACACACACACATATATATATATATATATATATATATATATATATATATATATATATATATATATATATATATATATATATATATATATATATATATAAAGCCTTTTCACAGCAAGTCACAATTATCTGCCTGAACAGTAACACAAGGTTCCTGGTTATAATAAAGGATGAAGCATCGGATTAGATCTTATCACCAGTGTAATTACATGTTTGCTCTACTCAAGTGGTCTCGTGTGAATGTGCAGATGTTCACCATAAAAGAAGGGATGATGTAAAGAATGAATCAGAGGTACAAGACACTATTATTTTCCAAATGATCTCACTGCAAAGGATTCTTTGCCATGGGCTGAAATTCTCGTTTCTGAGGAGCTCCTGTGTCTGTTATATAAAAATATCATATACTTCAAGACATTTCTATTATACAGGATATCTATCAGAAAATTTTATTTGTGAACAAGCTGCAAGCAAAACAGTCATGTGGCACAAAAACTAAAAAAAAAATGTGTGTGTGTTTGTGTTGTGTGTGTGTGTGTGTGTCCTCGTGACTCACTAGTCCAGTAATGATCAACAATAAACAATGCACTAAACAATACACTGCTGTGAATGTGTTGAATCTGAGTCAGTGAATGTACATTTAGCAGAAATGAGTAGAAACATGACACGCAACAAACAAACAAACACAAACGAAATGACTAACTAACTAATAAATAGGCAGGATATCTGTAAATCTACGAATTTAAAAAGAAAATAACAAAGTGTATGAAAATGTTACTCTATTATACAGTAGAGGGCGCTGTTGCTGTGGTCTTCACACACTACTGTATACTCTAGTAATGTCGCATCTGCTTACAACATACTGATTTAACTCCGGCTTATAAACATGTTTGCAGACCCATAAGACATTTCCAGTGATTTCAACACTCAATAATTAATTATATAATAATTATAATAATTATAATTCCTTCCGTGATGTAATGTTGTTTTATCCACGTCTAACAGAGAAAGATCAGGGAGAATAACTATTTCATCTTTTTAAAATCGCAAAGTAATTTCAACAACATTTTAAACTCACTTGTCTTATCTGACTACTATTTAGCTCCATGAACCAGCTGGGTGTGTGTGTGTGTGTGTGTGTGTGTGTGTGTGTGGGTGGGTGGGTGTATGGGTGTGTGTGTATTTGTGTGTGTGTATTAATGATAAGACCACAGACAGGCGCCACAGCTGGTCTACTGAGAAACTCTAATGAGCTCCCTGTTGGTCTCCATGACGCTTATAATGACCAACTTCCCCTGTAGTCAGTGATTTACAAGAGATCTGAGCTGAAGTCAGGCAAATGGTCATGTTTACTTCTCATTCTTTCACTAAAATGGAGGCAGGCCCCTGCTGAAAAATCCAACTTTCCAAAACTCCTGCAGGTCAAAGACAGAAAACAGGAAAATAACTCGATATTGTCCAGCTCAGCAATAATTAATAAATAAATAAATAAGTCTTTTCAGTCTTCACCTGGTGCTTCCTGCTGAACACGCCTGTTGCTCCTTCTCTGAACTCCAGAACACACTGTTTAGAGATAGATGATGGCTGGAGACCAAATATGCAAGACATTTTTGTGGATACTTGCATGTTTTTTTATGTTTAGGTTTACACTAGGAACTGGAATAACATCTGGAATGGAATAAACATCCTTACAAGATCCTTTGGGTAAATTGGATCACGTGACTCCACAGCTCTCTCCTATTACTGTATGATTTTGTTTTACTGGGTGTGTTGTAATTGCTATAATCTAATGCGAATGGTCTTGCATTGATTTTTTTTTTTTAAAGAATTTAAAAATATACATTTCACGCAGTTTAAGTGCCGAGGACAGACATGTCTGATGGATCTGTGTGAGAAAAGATGTGTTAATGCTGACAGCTGTGTGTAAATTATTTGACGAGAAGTTAAACGAACCATTCTCTTAGTTCGTTCATTTCGAAAGAATAATTTACAAAGAATCATTTCCAAAGACTCATTCGTTCTCGTAATTATCTGTTGCACATTTTAAATGAATCCTCCTTTACTTCTACTTCGACTATTCTACAGCACAATTTACTCAGCCAGAATAATGTAATATAAAGTGAAAACCTAATTATGGAGAACATGTTGAGTTATAATTGATCATAATTCCAGACAGGCTCAGGTAAATGACTGTAGATTATACACTGGTATTCTCTAATGGTCTAAACGTCATGCTAAGTTGTTCTAAGTTGTTTAACACATCTAGATGTATATATGAGGAAATGAAATCTGAAATTCTGATCTGTCGTCTCATATCCATCTTCTGATCTCAAACCCAAATGTCTTCAATATATAGCGGAAAAAATAGATGTGGCTTTGCTGTTCTGATACTTTCGAGGGACTGTAACTCATGGTGGATTTTTCAGTTCGAGCTAAATTAATCTGTTTCCATGGTCACGGTCTATTTTCTTCTTACACATTGTGTTGTAACAGTGCCACAGGGTGTTGTTTTGTCAGTGGTCAAAGGAGTGTAATTAAAGCAGCGTAATTACTATAATCATCCAGCAAACACAGCATTACTATTGGTCAATAAAGATTTAAACCTAATTATGTAGAACATGTTGAGTTATAATTGATCATAATTCCACACAAGTTCAGGTAAATGACTGTAGATTATACACTGGTATTCCCTAATGGTCAAAACATCATGTTATTGTTGGAGGTCATTTGGAGCGGTTCTAATATGAAGAACACAAGATTAAAGCCAAGTTCTTAAAAGGTGATAACTTCAACAGACTCACAGCACAAAGTGTTAGAAAAAACACTTCAACAAAAATAAAACTCATGACTAAAGAGAACTTCATACTGATGATTCTCACAACACACAGACCACAAATAACCACAACACTACACTACCAACACACTACCAACACTAGCTGGTTTAAATGAGGAACTAAACAGTCAAATGCTGCTTAATAATTCTATAAGTAAATTTATTTACCTTCACAATGATTCACACCATCAGGGTTGGGAGGGTTACTTTAAAAATCTATTCCCTTACAGTTACAAATTACTTCATAAAAAAATGTCAGCAGTAACGTAAGCCAAGTATCACAATATGAAAGAAATGTAATCTGATTATTTCTGGATTACTTCAAGGTCACATATGTAAATAAAGTCAAAATCAATAAATATATAAATAAATAAAACGTGACTGTCCCTGATGCGGGTAACATTACATCACAAAACCTCCTATGACATATATCATTCTCTGAATGCAGATATTAATACACTGAATCAGACACACTATTGGCATTACACAACAATATCAGATGCCACCTTCTGCCCCTTCTGCCATCATTTACACATTTGAATGTCCATGTAATACGAAGCAATGTGATAACATTAACATAAATTAAAAATGATCTTATATGGCCCTGGGCATTGTTTCGACTCAGGACAGCTGCATTCACTGCTATTGTCAAGTAACTGTTGCCAAGTACTGACTAAAAGGGTGCCAATAATTGTTGCACACCTACATTTAAGAAAGATATATTAGGCTTATGTATAATTAGCTGTGATTGCTAGTTAATCTAAATGATAATAATAAAGCGGCGTGTAGGCGGAGCGACAGCTGTAGCCCCGCCCCCATTCACCCGTTCTGAAGCCTTTCCGCATGGGGAACTTACTTACCCTTCCTGGGGATTGATGCTGTAGTGATGTAAGATCCATTCGATCCGTTTGCGTCATTCAACTCAACATTTTAATGTTAGATTTAGGATTTATTTGTTTGTACTCTAGCCTACATTAGTTGTATAAAAGTCAAAATGAAGTGAAGACAATAAAGCAAAATGAGGGCATGTTTTCTGCATCACCGACTGAGTCTACTTTTCCTTTTCCTACCAGGTAAACATTTATAATATGGCTTGTGTTATTCATTAGATAACCAAACAATTGAGCTATATGGTTATATACCTAATGCATTTATTATATAACTAAGAGCTAGAACTTCTCTCTCAGTAAAGTACATGTTTTGGATGGAAACAGAACCAGCTGCTTAGTGACCTTTACTGCTGACTCTTTGTTTTATATGGATCATGTTTCAGTGTTAAGCATAAGATCGGAAAATGACATACAATTATTTTTTATAATTTAATTAATACAAAAGAGCATGAACATTTATGGCATTTACTTTTACAGTTAAGAGTATACCATGAAGATAAAAGTGTTGGAGGAGTTCAGTACAGAACAAAAAGAGCAAGTCTAATTTAATCAATAAAGTCAACCTTTTTTTATATAACACATGATGTGTTGTTAGGGTTGTTAGGGTTAGGGTTACCATATCAAATACGTTGTTGGCGTTCTCCTTGCTTTGTTCTGTTGGTGGGTGCAACTGATATTTGACTTGAAAATTATAGCCATAGCAACTCAGACAGGTTTGCTGTGTAACTGGATCCCAGGAGATATATGTGTGTTTTTTGGGCTGTGTCTGTTTGTGAAACCCTTTTAACCCTTTTAACCTTCAGTCTACGTAATAAATTATACCAAATGTCCTCTTGGGGATCAATAAAGTACTCTCTATCTCTATCTCTATCTGTAAAGGAGGCTTTGTGAGGTTATATTTTACTGTGTGTGTGTGTGTGTGTGTGTGTGTGTGTGTGTGTGTGTGTGTGTGTGTGTGTGTGTGTGTAAATAATGTTTGTGATACAATAATAAATATTTACTTCTGTACAGAATATAAATCTAATCTATGAAAGGTTTAAAAGACTCTTCCAGATGATGGTGAGCTGTTGCGCACATTGCTCTTATTCGCTCTTGTTCTTTATCTAAACAGGATTTCCGAAGTTTTGGTCAGCTTGTGCAGAGGCAGAATTAGGAAATATATATAACAGGAAAGGTTTATACTGAGATATAAAACTGGGGGAAGTGTTGAATAACGGAAAGGGAAGTTTATGTGCATCCTGACGTGAATAGATAAAGACAAGAGCACACTTCCTGGTCTAGAGTGTGTACAGTAAACACATCATGCCCTTGCACTAATGTTGGAAAGTCCTTCATACTCAAATGGATCCACAACATACTTCATTGTTTTGGGAAAATACTTTTGACATGTTTACAGTTCTCACATGGTTAATCCGAGGTGTTTTTCTGACCAGAAGTCCTTCGACACCATGTATGATATGTAAGGAATAAAACACAAAGGAGCGTAGGAAATAATCCACAATATTATCAACCAAAGATGAAAAAAAAAACATTTTCTCTCTTGAAGTTCCATCCATCCATTTTCTGTATCACGTATCCTGCACAGGATCACGGGGAGCCTGGAGCGCTATCCTAGGGGACTTGGGGCACGAGGCACGGGACACAGGGTGCCAACCAATCGCAGGGCACAATCGCACACGCATTCACACACTACCGACAATTTAGAGATGTTCTACAACGCATGGCTTTGTACTGGGGGAGGAAACCGGAGTACTCGGAGAAAACTCTTGAAGTACAGGGAGAACATGTATTCAAGGCAAACGTGCTAACTGTTAAGACACCGTGCCCTCTCTTGAACATAATAATAAGACAGAAAAATAATAAATAAATTGCAGTAGAAATGTGCAACATCTTTTCTCCATTTAAAAAAACAGCAGCATTAACTTACAAGAGAAATTATTTATGTGAAACTGGATATATGTGGGAGGAGAGTGTTTATGACACGGGGAATTTACACGTTATGAAAATATCATCTGCTTTTCAGACTGACGAATGACATCACTCATTCTCTCTTACTGTTTGAAGCAGTTAATATCCTGAAAGAACCAGATTATAGTTCCATCCATCCATCTTCTATACTGCTTTATCCTTTTCAGGGTCACGCAGAGCCTGGAGCCTATCCCAGGGGACTCGGGGCACAAGGCGGGGTACACCCTGGACAGTGTTGGATTATAGTATTTTTTTTTAATCTTTATCAAACATTAGATAAACCACAGAAACTACAGGAAATACCATTTTAAATGTAAACCACTCAAACTACCTGAGGAAGCTGTATTCAGATTCAGATGAGATCAGAGTGAATAGAGGAAATGAAATAGAAACTGCTCGTATATTACAAAAAAAAAAAAAAAAAAAAAAAAAAAAAAAAAAAAAAAAAATAAAAAAAAAAAAAAAAAAAAAAAAAAAAAAAAAAAAAAAAAAAAAAAAAAAAAAAAAAAAAAAAAAAAAAAAAAAAAAAAAAAAAAAAAAAAAAAAATAATATAAAAAAAAAAAAAAAAAAAAAAAAAAAAAAAAAAAAAAAAAAAAAAAAAAAAAAAAAAAAAAAAAAAAAAAAAAAAAAAAAAAAAAAAAAAAAAAAAAAAAAAAAAAAAAAAAAAAAAAAAAAAAAAAAAAAATAAAAAAAAAAAAAAAAAAAAAAAAAAAAAAAAAAAAAAAAAAAAAAAAAAAAAAAAAAAAAAAAAAAAAAAAAAAAAAAAAAAAAAAAAAAAAAAAAAAAAAAAAAAAAAAAAAAAAAAAAAAAAAAAAAAAAAAAAAAAAAAAAAAAAAAAAAAAAAAAAAAAAAAAAAAAAAAAAAAAAAAAAAAAAAAAAATAATAAAAAAAAAAAAAAAAAAAAAAAAAAAATATAAAAAAAAAAAAAAAAAAAAAAAAAAAAAAAAAAAAAAAAAAAAAAAAAAAAAAAAAAAACACTCCACAGTACACACTGTCTTTACTTTGACGCTTAGTTTTCTTTAATGTTGCCAGTGGCACTGAATTGAGTGTAAGCTTTACAAAGAAATTAAAATATAACATGAATTGTTTTGAGCCCAAAAGGCTTGTTTTATGTATTGTACGTGTATTGCGAGCAAATTTTTCACTGGTAAAGAATGATCTTTTGTGCCCTGTGTAGTTTTTTGGTGTTGTATGTGACGAGTGGAAAGTCAGTGGGCGAGTAAACATCACGGTGGGATTTTAGACGGTTAACCACTAAAGCGTTAAGGCGGCTTGTGCATAGAGTTCAGTTCTGTGCACACATGCAGTATAACAATGCACGGAAGCTGACCGAGAAGCTGCACTGGGAGAAACTCGTTTGTCATTTATCTTAGCTGTGCAGTGAAGTTCTAACCATAAAGCACATTGGACCAGATGTATGTATTAAGCTGTCTCTTTTCAATAAGACTGCATTCTGTGTGTGTGTGTGTGTGTGTGTGTGTGTGTGTGTGTGTGTGTGTGTGTGTGTGTGTGTTGTTATGTAGAGAACTGGTACACGAGAATAAACATTCAGTTTAACCACTGTGAACATACACATGAACTCATGAACATACACATGAATATGAGTGGATGAGGGGTGGATGTAGGGGTTTGGGGTGTGTCTGAGCTTAAACCATTGTTGGGGCCATTTATATACACCTTAACATGAATCTAAAACTTCTACAATCAGAAAAAAGCAAAGCTGCTATAACACCAGTAGCTACTTTAATATCATGATGAAATGGAATTAACAGACAATTTATTATTATAATATCAATTACTCAGGCACTATACTATCAGTGTATATTAATAATAATCATAATTATTTAAAAATCTATTACATGTACAGTTCAGATGTAAGGATAAATATGAGGCCCATTAAGTAGGTGTTGTTGGAGGTGCTTGTTGTTTTGGAGATACTGTTCTAATCACGTTATAATTATTTCCTATTGGGAAATGCATGTAATCAGTTTCTCAGCAGTCGGTTGGAGTGATTAGTATTTTGTAGGTCCGATGCAGCGAGACGCGTCTGAAACCAGACGTTTTCCTGTCAACGTTTTCACACTTTTGTTTTTTGCCGCACTTTATCTACGGTCCCTGATGTTCAGCGCTGCAGAAACTCGGCATATACAGTATTCAGAGAAAATGTATTACTGTCTCCCAATCAGATTCTCTTTTTGCTGTAATGTTACAAACTTAAATAGAATAGTCCTAGAATACGTGTGTGTTATGTATTGTGGTATTGAACACTGAAAACTTAAATATGTTTTCGTAGCTTTTGATTAATTTGGGGCTCTAGAGCTACAACCAGGTTAATAAAACTGTTCATAAAGTCCAGCTCTGAATGTGAGGGAG
>CM022778.1:706055-728555 GCA_012411365.1 Ameiurus melas | reverse complement strand
AGAGTGTTTCCTCTACAGTCCTGTATGTGTATGTGTGTGACTGAATTGAGGTTTCTGTGTACATTAGGTACGACGCTGTATAATAATAAACCCAAACTCAGACGATTACTCAGACCAGCCCTATGGTGCGTGTGGTCCAATATTACTTCAGTTCCCCTCTTACAACTTTAGTTCCTGTATCTGCAGTTAGTTCCTATTTACTGTTTAATACAAACATGGAAGAACCTGTTTCATCTTTTATTGACATAAAACACCTCTCAGTAAATGTGCACAGAGGCATTATGGGGTGAAGATGTGGCTCAGAAGGAAGTAGCAGAGGTTGCTATTTCAATTAGCATATTAAGCTAATAAAAAAAACAAAGTGGATCATGTGACGTAAAACAAACAACTCAGTTTCACTCTTATCTCTGTGTTCTGTGTTTAAGTGATATTTCTACTGCTCTATCTTATTGTATCTAAACGTGTAATAGATAAATAGATCGTGATCTATCTAAACGTGGCCTGAGAAAAGAAAGAATAAACACTGTCAGGCCACACCCACAAGCAACAGCAGTGGCGGCCATTACACACACACATACACAAACACACACAAACACACACACACACACACACACACACACACACACACATACAAGATACTAAATACATTCACCAGCTCGAACTTTTTCCAATAAGTATTGTTCATTGTGCTGAAGCAGACATTACACTACACTACACTGACTACATATGATTTTAACACATTTTAAAGTTTCATGTTGGAAAAGTTAAGCGTTAATAATGAGATGAATCTTTACAGGAAACTGAAGCAGACCAGAGGATTAAAACTGTCTCACACTTCAGCTCTTCCTGTGAGTTTCAAAGAACACCCCGAGGTGTGTGTGGTTTTGCCTTCACATACTCGCCTTCGTGTGTGTGTGTGTGGTGTCAAAGTGTCTCACATGTAAGTTCACACTCTACACCATGTGATAATCACGTGGCCTACATGCATGGTATTATTTCTCATTTGCTGTGATACATAATATATCACTCATGCTAAATTATTTATGATATATCACTTTGAACTCCTGAAGTATTGGCACCCTTCAAGAGAATTGGTCAATTGTTGGGATAAAATGTTACACTAAATGATCCCGATTTTCCCTGAGAAACTACTCAGTTCTTTCTCTAGGTAAAACAGTTATCTATGATGCATGTGGGAATTTACAGCAATACATATTTAACAGAAATAAGCATAAACGCACAGCGATAAAAAAAAATACAAATAAATAAATAAAAAAAACGATGCACAATTTGTCAGAATCTATGAATTTTATGTTTTTAATACCATTTTGATCTCATGATATGAGCTGAGATGAGAATATGTGCTTTTTTGCTAACGTGGAATTTGGTTTTGTGTGACAGCAGTGTGCTTCTGCAAACAAGTGTCATCTTTAATGATGTGTTTCCTTTTAACTGCTTTCAGTTTCCAGACTGAACACCAGGTTACACCCAAACTCACAGGGGCAAAAGACAAATGCTTTTTGAAATGAGTTTACCATTAAACATGGGGCTCCGTATAAACTGAGCATTAAACCTAAATATTAATAAATCCATGCAGTGTGTTTTAAAAACAAACTCATTCCGCTGTGTAGAATTACATTAAAACCTACTAACGCCTGCTGCCATCTACTGTCCGTCTGCGGTACTGCACCTCACAAATCCTCGCGAGAGCTGAAGAAATTCATTGTTAAATTGTTCAATTGAACAAAAAACACTGTAAACAAATCATTTCAGTAGTACATTATAAAGTCACTACTGTGTTGCGATATATTTGTGTGGTTGCATCAACGTCATGTTCTCCTGATATTTGTGAGAGTTTTAAAAAAAACAATCATTTTCCAAGCCATTCAGTACTTCAGGAGAGGTGTTTATTCTGAATATTTGCGAATCCTAACATCTGAGAGCCAACAATCTGCTTTAATTTGATCTGATTTATGAAGCCACAGACGTGTCGTACATTATCTTAGTGCTACTTTGTGCAGTGATGAAAATCATTGTGTGGGTGGTCTCCATCCATCATCATCAGCATCATCATCATCATCATCATCATCACTATCATCATCATCATCACTATCATCATCACCATCATCACTATCATCATCACCATCATCATCATCACCATCATTACTATCATCATCATCATCATCATCATCATCCTCATCCTCATCATCATCACTATCATCATCATCACTATCATCATCATCACCATCATCATCATCACCATCATCATCATCGGGGTAGTGATGCTCTCTTCATCACAGTGATGTGCGATTCTTTCAGAATGATGTGAATCATTTACTCCAGATTCATTCTGGTGATAATGTCAATATAAAAAAAATCTTAGAACATGGGAATTATTGCATATAAATAATATACAATATAACAATATATTTCAGATTTAATTATGGGGTTTAATTTATTTCTCATTTTTATGCATTCAGTCATTAATATGACATAGTGCTGTTTTTTCTCACAATTTTTGAGTTTCTGCTTAAATTTCTATTACACAGCTGTTCTTCTTTTTATTATCGTCTAGATTTGTGTTCATGCAGGAGGTTTATTCTGACAGCAGTAACTGAATCACTTGACGAGAAGTTGAACGAGTCTTTAAGTTTCACTTCACAGAGTCATTTGGCTTCACCAGTCACATTACTGCTGACAAAATGAAGTCCAGACCACACAGCAGGGTGAGGAGATGTTTCCATCGTCCCAGCCTGAGTCTGCTTTTCCTTTTCCTATCAGGTAAGCATTTTAATGATGGCTGTTATTTATTATTAGATCACTAAGTGAAAGAGGGAACTGTTCCTTTTTCCAGAGGAACAGCTCAAATCATCTGCTTTAGATTTCTCCACAAGGTGCCGAGTGACTTTAACCCATGAGACTCACTCTCAGTGCTGTTTTCTCTTTCAGAGATCTTCAGCTCTGTTGGTGGATCTTCAGTTCAGGAGGTGATCGGTGCTGTAGGCGAGTCTGTTACATTCACTACCAGTGTACCTGTTTCTGGAACTATAAATTATAAAGGTGGCACAGTTGGACAGGTGTTGAATAAACAGAGTGAAACAGACCAGAATGAGAAGTTTATGGATCGTCTTCATTGGGTCAGTCAGAGTGGGTTCTTCACTCTCTCAGACCTGAGAACAGATGATTCAGGACTTTACACCATGGTGAGCACTAAAGAGCCGAAAGGAAGACAGGATTATCAGTTGGAGGTGTACGGTGAGTTTCACAGATTTTAGACATAAACATTAAAGAACCTTAAATCCTTAACTTATCGGATTGTTCATGATGTTTCTGCACAGAGAGAGTTTCAGCTCCTCAGGTGAAGAACACAGACTCCAGTTCTTCAGAGTTCTGTTCATTACTGTGTTCTGTGAGGAACGTCAGAGGACTGAATCTGGATTTGTATGAAGACGATGTTTTATTAAACCACACCAGCAGCAGCTCCGCGTCCGACACCACACTGAATCTTCATCTAGAAATAAAGAAAACAGACAATCGCAGACGGAGAACCTTCAGCTGTGTGGCTTCCAACCGAGTCAGTACGGAGAAAACCACGATCGACATCACACACTACTGCTCTCTGAACACCGGTCTGAACACAGGTACGAGACGAGATGATGCTTAAAGTAAACCTGTTGTAGTGGAACTTTCTCACACACACAGAAACTTTTTAATAGATCAGACTACACAATTACAACAACAACAAAAAGACCACTGTGTCTGTAAAACGTATTTAAATGAAACTGTGGCTGGTTTAGTGAGCAGCGTTGTTGTTGTTGTTGTTGTTGTTGTTGTTGTTGCTGTTGTTGTTGTTGTTTCACATGACTAAACCCCATCCTATATTTAAAGTGGAACCCCTGCTGGACAGAGCTAGTGATGGCAGCTTTAAATGTTTTGTTTAAAATCATTCTAATATTAAAAATGAGGTTTATTGCAGATGTTGTATCAGATGTTGAGGTTCGGGGGTCGAGAACGATCTTCATTACAGTGGTGTGTGCTGTGATGTCAGTGATGGCCGTTGTAGTGATCGTTGTGTGTCTGTGGAAAAGGAATGGAGATGAATCCAGCTGGTGTACAGAGGACAGGTATTCACCTGGTTAACTTTTAATAAAACAAACATAATGAAGTAGAACTTTTATATTTAAATCTCTCTCTCTCTCTTTGTCTCTCTCTCTCTCTCTCTCTCTCTCTCTCTCTTTGTCTCTCTCTCTCTTCATTTTTCCAAACAGAAAATTACACGGGATTCTGTCTGTGAGGACAACAGTAGTGTATGAGCAGGTTCGTGTGCAGTGACTGCAGTAGTAATGGAAGAGAACAGAACAGAAGTGAAGGATGCTTATCAGATTATTATCAGACCAAAATAAAGACAGCTCCAGACCCTTTATTGGTACTTTTTTGTTTTTAAACATAAAGACAGAATCCATAATGCAACACATAATGCACTGTGTGTGTACGAATCAGAGTCGTGATTTCAGCGATAACTGAACTGATATTAAAGTCTTGCAAATCTGGTATCAAACCTTAAAGTGACAAAAGCGAACAGTTCCCTCAAATGATTCTTTCAGTTCTCTTCTCTCACATTTAGTTCCTGCCAGCACTTAGTTCCATTTACTATTTGACACTCAAATGTTAGAAAACGTGCAGAATAACCTCATGGTTTCATTTTCTCCTGTCTTATACGACCTCTCGTTAAATGTGTAGAGACATTATAAAGGAAAATCACCTCAGAAGATCGTTGGAGCTTGTGGTGAGCGTGCGTAGCTAGCACAGTTAGCTCACTTTGCTAATCTACATAGCCAGTGGAGCTAGTACGAAGCCAAGCATGTAACGTAGCTCACACAACTGATTTTCACACTGATGACTGCGTTATTTATTTTCATTTGTTAGGTTTTGAGTTGTGTATATATGCTACAGTTTCTAATAAAAAAACACCTTTAAGTTGCAGTTGTACGGATGAAATTATGATTAAATAAAGCGACAGCTTGTGTGGAATATAAAACATCAATAATGTTGATTGTAATAGTCATGTAAGCCAAATAACCTGTTGTTGTTTTTGTGTCTAAATAAACCATTTTCCATCACTAACACTGCTGAGAACTGTCACTTTGAATATTATCACAGTATAAATTCAATTATAAAAACACTTCGGCCTACAAACCCTCGACTGTCTCCCCCATTATGAACTATCTCTCATTTCACCGGTAACTTTTTATCACTTATTTCACTTTCTAAAGGAATATAATGAACACAATATGATTTTAGCACAAAGTCTCACTGAAAAGAAGAAAAAGTGTTGTTTCCGTTTTCAAAACCACTCGAGATGGACAGAACATTCTTACACATCCGCTCTTCCTGTGCATTTCAAAGAAAACCCACAAGCGTGCATGGTTTCGTCCGAATATAGTCTCCGACCCCCGTGTGTAAAATAGATCGGATTATTTCTTTTATTTATCTTTTATTACATAAAATACCACTCTAGCTCAATTATTTTAAATCTAACACTGAACCCCAACATCAGTGACACTCTTCATGGCCCATGGTGGAATAAAATGTTAAATGAAATAAATAAAAAATTTCCTGGAGAAAATACTTAGCTTTGCTCTAACCAAAATAATTCCCTCAAGTACATTTACAAAAATATTCTGTCAAATAGTGTGTGGTAAAATTTACACTATTAAATATTTAATAAAGGTGTATGGAAATGTAGTGCAGCCACATAAGGAAAAAAAACATATCAAGAACTTGTTATTACAAGAAAAAAAAACATTTAAATATTTCATAAACAAAGAAACTATTAAGTCTAGTGGCCGAGAACGGTACTGCAGAAATCTGCAGAAACCTCGCTGTTGTTAAAGTAAGATCTGACTGAGATAAAGTGTTGAAATGTGCTGAGTGTCAGACAGAGGAGTCGGATGGATCTGTGTGGAAAGAGCTGTGTTCATGCAGGAGGTTTATTCTGACAGCAGTAACTGAATCACTTGACGAGAAGTTGAACGAGTCTTTAAGTTTCACTTCACAGAGTCATTTGGCTTCACCAGTCACATTACTGCTGACAAAATGAAGTCCAGACCAGACAGCAGGGTGAGGAGACGTTTCCATCGTCCCAGCCTGAGTCTGCTTTTCCTTTTCCTATCAGGTAAGCATTTTAATGAAGGCTGTTATTTATTATTAGATCACTAAGTGAAAGAGGGAACTGTTCCTTTTTCCAGAGGAACAGCTCAAATCATCTGCTTTAGATTTCTCCACAAGGTGCCGAGTGACTTTAACCCATGAGACTCACTCTCAGTGCTGTTTTCTCTTTCAGAGATCTTCAGCTCTGTTGGTGGATCTTCAGTTCAGGAGGTGATCGGTGCTGTAGGCGAGTCTGTTACATTCACTACCAGTGTACCTGTTTCTGGAACTATAAGTTATAAAGGTGGCACAGTTGGACTGGTGTTGAATAAACAGAGTGAAACAGACCAGACTGAGAAGTTTATGGATCGTCTTCATTGGGTCAGTCAGAGTGGGTTCTTCACTCTCTCAGACCTGAGAACAGATGATTCAGGACTTTACACTGTGGTGAGCACTAAAGAGCCGAAAGGAAGACAGGATTATCAGTTGGAGGTGTACGGTGAGTTTCACAGATTTTAGACCTAAACATTAAAGAACCTTAAATCCTTAACTTATCAGATTGTTCATGATGTTTCTGCACAGAGAGAGTTTCAGCTCCTCAGGTGAAGAACACAACCTACAGTTCTTCAGAAGTTCTGTTCATTACTGTGTTCTGTGAGGAACGTCAGAGGACTGAATCTGGATTTGTATGAAGACGATGTTTTATTAAACCACACCAGCAGCAGCTCCGCGTCCGACACCACACTGAATCTTCATCTAGAAATAAAGAAGACGGACAATCACAGACGGAGAACCTTCAGCTGTGTGTCTTCCAACCGAGTCAGTACGGAGAAAACCACGATCGACATCACACACTACTGCTCTCTGAACACCGGTCTGAACACAGGTACGAGACGAGATGATGCTTAAAGTAAACCTGTTGTAGTGGAACTTTCTCACACACACAGAAACTTTTTAACAGATCAGACTACACAATTACAACAACAACAAAAAGACCACTGTGTGTAATTTTAATCAGAAGAACCATCTCTGTAAAACGTATTTAAATGAAACTGTGGCTGGTTTAGTGAGCAGCGTTGTTGTTGTTGTTGTTGTTTCTGTTGTTGTTGTTGTTTCACATGACTAAACCCCATCCTATATTTAAAGTGGAACCCCTGCTGGACAGAGCTAGTGATGGCAGCTTTAAATGTTTTGTTTAATATCATTCTAATATTAAAAATGAGGTTTATTGCAGATGTTGTATCAGATGTGGAGGTTCGGGGGTCGAGAACGATCTTCATTACAGTGGTGTGTGCTGTGATGTCAGTGATGGCCGTTGTAGTGATCGTTGTGTGTCTGTGGAAAAGGAATGGAAATGAATCCAGCTGGTGTACAGAGGACAGGTATTCACCTGGTTAACTTTTAATAAAACAAACATAATGAAGTAGAACTTTTATATTTAAATCTCTCTCTCTCTCTCTCTCTCTCTCTCTCTCTTTTTCATTTTTCCAAACAGAAAATTACACGGGATTCTGTCTGTGAGGACAACAGTAGTGTATGAGCAGGTTCGTGTGCAGTGACTGCAGTAGTAGTGGAACAGAACAGAACGGAAGTGAAGGATGCTTATCAGATTATTATCAGACCAAAATAAAGACAGCTCCAGACCCTTTATTGGTACTTTTTTGTTTTTAAACATAAAGACAGAATCCATAATGCAACACATAATGCACTGTGTGTGTACGAATCAGAGTCGCGATTTCAGCGATAACTGAACTGATATTAAAGTTCTTGCAAATCTGGTATCAAACCTTAAAGTGACAAAAGCGAACAGTTCCCTCAAATGATTCTTTCAGTTCTCTTCTCTCACATTTAGTTCCTGCCAGCACTTAGTTCCATTTACTATTTGACACTCAAATGTTAGAAAACGTGCAGAATAACCTCATGGTTTCATTTTCTCCTGTCTTATACGACCTCTCGTTAAATGTGTAGAGACATTATAAAGGAAAATCACCTCAGAAGATCGTTGGAGATTGTGGTGAGCGTGCGTAGCTAGTACAGTTAGCTCACTTTGCTAATCTACATAGCCAGTGGAGCTAGTACGAAGCCAAGCATGTAACGTAGCTCACACAACTGATTTTCACACTGATGACTGCGTTATTTATTTTCATTTGTTAGGTTTTGAGTTGTGTATATATGCTACAGTTTCGAATAAAAAAACACCTTTAAGTTGCAGTTGTACGGATGAAAATATGATTAAATAAAGCGACAGCTTGTGTGGAATATAAAACATCAATAATGTTGATTGTAATAGTCATGTAAGCCAAATAACCTGTTGTTGTTTTTGTGTCTAAATAAACCATTTTCCATCACTAACACTGCTGAGAACTGTCACTTCGAATATTATCACAGTATAAATTCAGTTATAAAAACACTTCGGCCTACACAAACTCTCGACTGTCTCCCCCGTTATGAACTATCTCTCATTTCACCGGTAACTTTTTATCACTTATTTCACTTTCTAAAGGAATATAATGAACACAATATGATTTTAGCACAAAGTCTCACTGAAAAGAAGAAAAAGTGTTATTCCCGTTTTCAAAACCACTCGAGATGGACAGAACTTTCTCACACATCCGCTCTTCCTGTGCATTTCAAAGAAAACCCACAAGCGTGCATGGTTTCGTCCGAATATAGTCTCCGACCCCCGTGTGTAAAATAGATCGGATTATTTCTTTTATTTATCTTTTATTACATAAGATACCACTCTAGCTCAATTATTTTAAATCTAACACTGAACCCCAACATCAGTGACACTCTTCATGGCCCATGGTGGAATAAAATGTTAAATGAAATAAATAAAAAATTTCCTGGAGAAAATACTTAGCTTTGCTCTAACCAAAATAATTCCCTCAAGTACATTTACAAAAATATTCTGTCAAATAGTGTGTGGTAAAATTTACACTATTAAATATTTAATAAAGGTGTATGGAAATGTAGTGCGCCCACATAAGGAAAAAAACATATCAAGAACTTGTTATTACAAGAAAAAAAAACATTTAAATATTTCATAAACGAAGAAACTATTAAGTCTAGTGGCCGAGAACGGTACTGCAGAAATCTGCAGAAACCTCGCTGTTGTTAAAGTAAGATCTGACTGAGATAAAGTGTTGAAATGTGCTGAGTGTCAGACAGAGGAGTCGGATGGATCTGTGTGGAAAGAGCTGTGTTCATGCAGGAGGTTTATTCTGACAGCAGTAACTGAATCACTTGACGAGAAGTTGAACGAGTCTTTAAGTTTCACTTCACAGAGTCATTTGGCTTCACCAGTCACATTACTGCTGACAAAATGAAGTCCAGACCACACAGCAGGGTGAGGAGACGTTTCCATCGTCCCAGCCTGAGTCTGCTTTTCCTTTTCCTATCAGGTAATCATTTTAATGATGGCTGTTATTTATTATTAGATCACTAAGTGAAAGAGGGAACTGTTCCTTTTTCCAGAGGAACAGCTCAAATCATCTGCTTTAGATTTCTCCACAAGGTGCCGAGTGACTTTAAGCCATGAGACTCACTCTCAGTGCTGTTTTCTCTTTCAGAGATCTTCAGCTCTGTTGGTGGATCTTCAGTTCAGGAGGTGATCGGTGCTGTAGGCGAGTCTGTTACATTCACTACCAGTGTACCTGTTTCTGGAAATATAATTTATAAAGGTAACACAATTGGACTGGTGTTGAATAAACACACTGACACAAACATCAGTGAGAAGTTTATGAATCGTCTTCATTGGGTCAGTCAGAGTGGGTTCTTCACTCTCTCAGACCTGAGAACAGATGATTCAGGACTTTACACTGTGGAGAGCACTAAAGAGCCGAAAGGAAAACAGGATTATCAGTTGGAGGTGTACGGTGAGTTTAACAGATTTTAGACCTAAACATTAAAGAACCTTAAATCCTTAACTTATCGGATTGTTCATGATGTTTCTGCACAGAGAGAGTTTCAGCTCCTCAGGTGAAGAACACAGACTCCAGTTCTTCAGAGTTCTGTTCATTACTGTGTTCTGTGAGGAACGTCAGAGGACTGAATCTGGATTTGTATGAAGACGATGTTTTATTAAACCACACCAACAGCAGCTCCGCGTCCGACACCACACTGAATCTTCATCTAGAAATAAAGAACACGAACAATCACAGACGGAGAACCTTCAGCTGCGTGTCTTCCAACCGAGTCAGTACGGAGAAAACCACGATCGACATCACACACTACTGCTCTCTGAACACCGGTCTGAACACAGGTACGAGACGAGATGATGCTTAAATTAAACCTGTTCTAGTGGAACTTTCTCACACACACAGAAACTTTTTAACAGATCAGACTACACAATTACAACAACAACAAAAAGACCACTGTGTCTGTAAAACGTATTTAAATGAAACTGTGGCTGGTTTAGTGAGTGGTGTTGTTGTTGTTGTTGTTGTTGCTGTTGTTGTTGTTGTTCTTGTTGTTGCTGTTGTTTTTGTTGTTTCACATGACTAAACCCCATCCTATATTTAAAGTGGAACCCCTGCTGGACAGAGCTAGTGATGGCAGCTTTAAATGTTTTGTTTAAAATCATTCTAATATTAAAAATGAGGTTTATTGCAGATGTTGTATCAGATGTGGAGGTTCGGGGGTCGAGAACGATCTTCATTACAGTGGTGTGTGCTGTGATGTCAGTGATGGCCGTTGTAGTGATCGTTGTGTGTCTGTGGAAAAGGAATGGAAATGAATCCAGCTGGTGTACAGAGGACAGGTATTCACCTGGTTAACTTTTAATAAAACAAACATAATGAAGTAGAACATTTATATTTAAATCACTTCTTTTCCTATCGAGTGTGTACTGCTGTACTGCTGCAAGTTATAATGTCTACACATTATAAAACAAACACAACCAAAAGGATGTTAGAAACTCTCTCTCTCTCTCTCTCTCTCTCTCTCTTTCTTTTTTCCAAACAGAAAATTACACGGGATTCTGTCTGTGAGGACAACAGTAGTGTATGAGCAGGTTCGTGTGCAGTGACTGCAGTAGTAGTGGAACAGAACAGAACGGAAGTGAAGGATGCTTATCAGATTATTATCAGACCAAAATAAAGACAGCTCCAGACCCTTTATTGGTACTTTTTTGGTTTTTAAACATAAAGACAGAATCCATAAAGTAACACGTGCCCTGGTATAGACTTTCCCCGGGAGGCTGAGGAGTGGGATCCCCTATGATTATATGATTATATGATTATATGATTTTAGCACAATGTCTCATTGAAAAGAAGAAACAGTGTTGTTCCACTTTTAAAAACCACTCGAGATGGACAGAACATTCTCACACATCAGCTCTTCCTGTGCATTTCAAAGAAAACCCACAAGTGTGTGTGGTTTCGTCCTAACACAGTCTCCTACCCCCGTGTGTAAAATAGGTCAGCGCCTCGGAGCACACCGTACACCACGTGATAATCCCGCAGCCTGCACCTGAGCACTGCTTTATCGACTACTATATTTCTTTTTATGATATGTTTTATTACATAAAATACCACTCTAGCTCAGTTATTTTAAATCTAACATTGAACTCCAACATCAGTGACACTCTTCATGGTCCATGATGGTATAAAATGCTTTTGGAAATTCAAATTTCCTGAAGAACATACTGAGCGTTGCTCTAACCAAATTAATTCCCACAAGTACAGTTACAAAATTTACACCATTAAATATTTAACAGAGGTGTGTGGAAGCATCTTGTTATCATCAGAATAAATCTCAAGAAGATATCTTGAGAAAATATTTCAGTATTATAAGGGAAGATTGATATCTCTTGGTCGAGAGCCGTACTGCATCTCACAAATCCTGTAGTTCAAATGAATTTAAACATGGAAAATAAGACTTTTGGTAAATTATAAAACCACACAAATGTTTCAGGGAAATTTCATTTCATTTCAGGCGTTACTCAAAAGAAACTGTAGGTCAAGTCCGAGTAAAAAAGATTACATTTGATCACATTAAATTGTAATTAAAATGAATAAAACACCTGAACGCATACTCTAATAACGCTGGGTTATTTAACTTCAGTTTAACTTTCTTAGCCATTAGAACTGAACCAGGTTTCAATCCAACCTTAACCCACAGGTTAAAACAACCCGGTCAGTTCATACTGTACCCACAGCTGGTCTTCTGACTTCACTGGGTACAAATATTGTTCATTTTTATTTGACAATATAAATGTAAATAAAAAAAAAAAAAAAACGACATATTTACATGATCAAATATTCACAGCTACAACCTTAGATTTTTGTGTCGGCTTTTTGGAATGATGTATTCTTCAGCCACAGTACAACATTAAGTTCTGGCTTTTGAGATCTGAACTGAGAACAAGGTCACATTTGTAAATATGGAGATTATAAGAGTCCTGTGCAGACGCAGCAGCGTGAGGGAAAATAAACACGTCTATGAAATGGAAGATATTTGAGCTGTTATTGAGCGCTGCATCGAAGCTTCTTTTCACACAGCCCATTAATGACAGCGTTGCACTGAACATCGTTCCAGTTGGATATTACTGAACTGGGCAAGATATTACTGAATTCAGCACAGTCCTCATCATAAGGGAAAAACATCCTGTTATTCGGCTCAAGGCTCTTCCAGTACCTAAAACACACAAAAGAGACACAGTGAACTTCAAGAAATTACAGGAAAACCTAGGTCTCTGAACAAGGGTCTCTTAGATTGTTTTGGAAGAGAAACTAAACACAAAATAAACACACATTTCCACAATAAACACACACACACACACAAATAATAATCTAAATGAAAGCATTACACCTTTTCTGATTATAATGTTTGGTATTTGGAGTAACCTCGGCATGAAGCTGTGGAACGTTACTCAACACTAACAGTTTCATTAGTGATAGATATTAGATTCACAACTAGTCTCACTAGCCATGACCTCTGACTGTTCCATACCCAGACTCCAGAGGTGTGTTATCCACCCATTTCCACTGTCCCTCCTGCTCACGATCGGTCAGTCCAATCCATACATTCAGTCCAAGTCCAGAAACAAATTCCTAAGGGTAGCACAAAAATGATGTTGTGTTATCTTCAAGCAAATATTGATTGATATCAGAACTCAGCTTCTTCACTCGATTCTCCTCACCTGTTCTTCTCTGCTGTTGATGATCACCAGATCTGCTCCTGTCCTTCTGCACTGACGTCTGCTCTCCTCCCAGGTGTTTTTCAAGGAGGAGACGTGGTAACAGCTGCACAAGAACCTCATCCATCCACTTGGACAAGAATCTTCAGCAGGAACACAGTCAGCGCTATCAGTCGATCTACTGCTGATGTTTTGGTTAATCTGAAATCGTTAGCAGTTATAACTCACCTATTTCAGCAAGCTTCTTCTGCAGTGCAACCTTCTCATATTTCAGAGCATTGTAGCCGTCCTGTAACTGGTTTCTCTCTGAAGTCACGATGTTGTAACTGCTCTGTAACCTGTCTCTCTCTATAGTCATGTTGTCATTACTGCTCTGTATCTGCTGCATCTCTTTGTTGTGTTTCATACACAGCAGCAGGATTACAGCCAGCAGGAGAACACACAGGAACCCCAGACCCACTGACGCCATGTTACTCCAGTTCACCTTTCTCCTTTCGCAAGCACCTGCAGAACCTACAGAAGGAACATGCTTACACTTTCACTACTGCTTTTGTAGAGATCTGTGATATTTTAATGATTGTGACAGACTGATAGACAGAGATAAACCACATGAAAGTGGACGGGAGAAAGAATGACTTCTTCTCCTTTAGTGAATAATGTGTTTGTTTGTTTTCAGAAATAAGGCATGATTTTGGTATTTGGCAAAATTTTTAATAAAATGATTTTCTATTAAGATTATTAAAATATATTAATATATTACTGTATCTGTGTGATATGTATGACATTTTTTATTTAAAAATATTTTATATCAAAAAGCACTGCTTTTCTCTTTATTTCTATTTCTATATATTTTAGATACACATCTGAGTCCACCGATTAAGCGCACGCACACTGTAGAGAAATACCTCTGTACCTCTATTGATGTTGTTTTTAAAAACAACATCATTTTCTACAGGAATTTATTGACTCATTATATAATTTCATTCAGTTTTTTTTTAAATACGAAATGAGATTATTCTTACATTTAGATTCACACGACGGCTGGACAGCATGTGGTGTGTGTTTTAAATCTACTGTATATATAAATTTGGAATTTTTTTTTACCTGGAATCTCACTCGATCTGTTCAGGTAGATTTTTTCGTAGATTTCACTCTGATTAGAAGTCTTCTCTGCATCCTCCACGTTCATGTAGATGCTCTCAGAATCGCCATCCTTCCCCATCAGCTCCATGGTTCTGATTAACGTTCACGCCGAATGGAAGCTCCTGCTGTCTGTCTCTCAGTTTGCTGTGGTTATATCATGTGATGTACATCTGTTTTCTTGTTTCTAATGGCCAATGGAGCCTAAAAGAGAATATAGATAGAGAGTACTTTATTGATCCCCAAGGGGAAATTTGGTGAATATGTGCAATAGAAATATGTTTGTCATTTCTGTTCATGAAGCCTGTCCTTCTAGCATGATTATTGTTCTATAACAACATGTCCCCAAGTGTTTAATTCATCTTATACCACAGGAATTTATGAGCAGTTACATTTATTATTAATTGAAAAGAGTCCTGTCATTTTTACCCTCTGTACGGCTGCATTGTGCAGGTTTTGGTTGCGACCAAGCAGGAGTCACACCTGAAGGCCGAGATTAAAGTGTTCTCAAGTGTGGCTTCTAAATGGTTGGAATAAAAAACTTACAGCAACACCAAGTTTGCCCTTTGTGGATAAGATAGGAGACTCTGTTTGAGCGTGACCCTGATCCCACACAGGGATGTAGGGAACGGGTGAAAAAGATCTGACACCATGTACTCTCTGTTCAATACCAGTGTCAATATTATACCAGTATCAATATCAGTACCAGTGTCAATATCATACCAGTAGGCCTATCAATACCAGTATCAATATCAATACCAGTATCAATATACCCCCTTTTTTGTATAGTCTTGTATTTATATGTTTTTTTTTGTTTGTTTTTTTAACAGTCCTGTTTGCTTGGTAAAGTCTCTTTTTTGGTACAGTCCTTACTGCAGTGATTGGAAAACAATCATCAGAGCCAACATGTCGTTATAGCTTCTGTCAGTCTATCAGCACTATCAAGCATACAGTCTGAATAAACATCATGCAGACAAGATATTGTTTACCAAATACTCCATGCTAGGGGGCTGAATGTTTCCTTCTTCTGGGTTCCTGCACATGTAGGGATAGAAGGGAATGAAATTGTGGATGTTCTGGCATAAAGATCTATAAAACATGAAGCAGTTGATATACAAGTACCATTAAGTGGAGCAGTGATCAAAATCATTATAAAGGAACACACACATAAAATATGGCAGGAATACTGGGACACAGCTGACACCGGATGACACCTACATACCATACAAAAACAAGTAGGCACCAGTGTGAGGAGGGGCAGAAACCCAAAGGAAGAGATGATAATTAACCGTCTTAGAATAGGTCATGCTGGAGTAAATCTAACATTAAACAGAATAGAAAACACCCCACTGGACTCTGCACACACTGCAGTTCACAAGAGACGGTAAAACACATTCTGTTAGACTGCAAAAAGTATGAGGAGGAAAAAACTGAGCTGGAGATGCAGATTGGAAAACAAACCATGACACTAGCTGACTTGCTGGGGAAAACATCTGGGGAAACGCACCGCCCCTAATAAACTATCTAAAATATACTGGGATAAGTGAGAGACTTTAGTACCCTAGTACATAGTTATTTATCTCTTTATTTTCTTTTATTTGTGCAGTATTGTTTTGGTATTATTATTATTATTATTATTCGTGTTTTTTCTATTTATTTTATTATTATTATTAATAATAATATTTATTTATTAATGACTATTATTATTTTTTATTTTCCTGCCAATCTACTGCACACACTCCAGTCCAGTAGGTGGCGGTAATGCACCTTTAGTGGTTTGCCAACCGCCATTAAAAACAAAAAAGAAGAAGAATGTACGGTCCTTCGCGTTTGACGTTGTGAAAACGTCACGTAGAAAAATGGCGGCGTAAAGCGCGCTCCCGAGCTGGCCACTGTAAGCGCGTTCACGGGGAGCTGTGAGCTGCGTAACATGCACGGGGGGAACTCGAGCTAGCTAACATTTCTGATTGACGATACATGTTCCGTTTTCAGGTAAATCCTTTATTCCGTGTTTGACTTGCTTCTCCGTTATCGGTTCCGTGTGATCGAGCGGAGCGTTTTCGGGCGCGCGACGCCGTTTTCGTGTCATTGTTTACGAACACAACCGGCTAAGCTGGCTAGCCTTTAACGCTGGCAGTGTGTGTTATGAGGCCTTTGTTACTTTTCCCAACCGTTTTCGGACAAAGCCCATACCCTGCTCGTGTGATTGGTTACTGCTTTTACATACACACAGGGTGTCGAATGGTCGCTCGGGAGTATGAAGAGCTGGCCAATCACAGCGGGGGAGGCGGGGTTTGTGAGAATACGGGCGGGAGAAGGCCTAGACTAAGCCGAACACCGGTGGCACTTTTATCGAAAGTGGAATTGAGACGCTGGTATTTCCGGAGTTTATTTCATTTAATCTGTCTTTAACATAAATGTCTGGTTTGCAGATGTGAATGTCCTTGCATCATGGAGATCGTCCTCTAACTGGTTAGTTAGTTAGTTAGCGAAACAGGTTAACTAATAGTCTTCACAGAGGAGTTAATTTATCAGATTAAAGAACATTGTTCTCAATTATTTAAACCACAGCTGTATAATTAGGCATAAAAGTCTAATGTAAATAATATAAATACTGCTGGGAATATCATTCTCATTCTCACTAAATATCTATACAGTGCAAAAGTTTGTGCCCCCTCTATTGTATTCCTTATGCTTTAAATAGAAATCTGTGCAACACAAAACTAAAGCCACGTGACATCATCCTAAACATCCTGAGTGTTACAGTAACCTCTCAGGTCGCGAGTTACATTCTCTCCAATGTTACTTTGCTTAATTTATATACATGAGCTTCATTAGAGTGTCAGTAAGTATAATTTAAAGCGGCAGTGTGCTGTGAGACAGAGGGACTCGCACTCGAGGTGAAAGGAGAGTCGAGAGAGGAGGGACACGCGCTGCGTTCACACTGACAAACAGAGACTCGGTCTACGTTCATGGTCCAGGCGTCTCAGATCGGATCTGACTGTCTTGATGTTTGTAAAGTGATCCGTGTATCTGTCTCGATCGTGATCCTGTCCCTCTCAAACACTCACATACGCTCGCTAGAATCAATTCCCTGATTATGAAATAGATCACCACTCCCGCTCCACTGTCGTGCTGACGCTGGGGGGTGATGATGATGGTCGTGTGTGTTTGGAAAAGCCACGTGAATTCCGATCCCGTACTCATCCGTGTCCCTGGACCACTTATGTCCGATCTAGGGCCGCATACGAGAGTGTCTGATTTGAAAGTCTGTACAGTCAGATCTGGCACGTTAATGCAGAAGATCTGATTAGTGCCGCGTCAGACTGATGTTGTGAAACTGATACGCAGGTATTTGAGTGAATCATGTGCGCTGATCCTCTTCATCATCTTCTGTTCATCTCCAGTCCTTTGATAATGACTGCACCCTGGAGGAGGAGGAGGAGGAGGGTCTGGTAGATGACGAAGATGAAATTGATCAGTTTAACGATGACACCTTCGGCGCTGGAGCGATCGGTAAATCTGTCGTGTTCACACGTTTACTCTGAGATGAGCTTGCAGTGGAAATATGAAGCGAGTCTTTCGGCCCAAGTTTTATTAAATAACGATCAGAGTTAAAGAACTCATTTATATTCTGATGGGTTCTGATATTTAAGTGCACTGCTCTCTCTCTCTCTCTCTCTCTCTCTCTCGCTCTCTCTCTACAGATGATGACTGGCAGGAGGAGCATGCGCGACTGGCGGAGTTGGACGAGAAAGACGGGCTGCTGGGAGGTGGGGATGCGTCCCCCGTCGTCCCTCCTCCGCCCGAGAGCGTTCCTCTTCCCTCCTCTCTCCCCCCACCCCCCACTTCCGCCCTCTCTCCGCTTGGCTCTGAGGACAAGGCCGGGGACGACCTGGCCGAGTCCCTGGCTTACCTTATCCTCGACTCGGATCCGGCCATCGCGGAGGTGGGCGCGGCCGAGCTGAACAGATCCTGCCTCCCTTCGTCAGCGCCGCCCAATCAGGCTTTGCCTCCAGGTTTGAGTGCCGCGTCTCGCTCGCTGCTCAGCTACCAGCAAAAACAACACCTCCTGCATAGAGGGACAGTTCCGCTGCAGCAGGTACACCACACATGCGTGCGCGCCACACACACACACACACACATACACACACACACACTCTCTCTCACACACACACTCTAACACTGACTTTTACATTTTTTTAATCAGATCAACTCGCACAGTATTTGGGAGAATAACATGGGCTTCGGTCCCGTTAGTGTTACACATGGACTCGTCACACACATGGAGGTAAAATTAGTAAATATTTTTCTTATATTTACTCTTTAATGTGTTTAAAACAAACAAATTTTTTTTATTCTTTCCTAACTTGATGTTAATGGAATAGATGCTGTTATTTGTGCGGACGTAAACGTGGAAACTCTAGAAATAAATATAAAGTAGTTTGCTGTAGACTTCTATTCACTGAAACTGCTATTATGTGGTGTTATATAAATTAAAAATGGAACCGATTTATAAAAACTGTTTTAAACATACAGTGGTGTGAAAAAGTGTTTGCCCCCTTCCTCATTTCCTGTTCCTTTGCATGTTTGTCACACTTAAGTGTTTCGGAACATCAAACCAATTTAAACAATAGTCAAGGACAAACAAGTAAACACAAAATGCAATTTGTAAATGAAGGTGTTTATTATTAAAGGTGAAAAAATCAAACCATCATGGCCCTGTGTAAAAAGTGATTGCCCCCAAACCTAATAACTGGTTGGGCCACCCTTAGCAGCAAAACTGCAACCAAGCGTTTACATAACGTGCAATGAGGCTTTTACCGGTCCTGAGGAATTTTGGCCCACTCATCTTTGCAGAATTGTCCTAATTCAGTTACATTAGAGGGTTTTCGAGCATGAACGGCCTTTTAAGGTCATACCACAACATCTCAATAGGATTCAGGTCAGACTTTGGTAGGCCACCCAAAGTCTTCATTTTGTTTTTCTACAGCCATTGGGTGGTGGACTTGCTGGTGTGTTTAGGATCATTGTCCTGCTGCAGAACCCAAGTTTGTTTCAGCTTGAGTACACGAACAGATGGCTGGACATTCTCCTTCAGGATCTCTTGGTACACAGCAGAATTCATAGTTCCTTTTATCACAGCAAGTCTTCCAGGTCCTGAAGCAGCAAAACAGCCCCAGACCATCACACTACCACCACCATATTTTACTGTTGGTATAATGTTCTTTTTATGAAATGCAGTGTTCCTTCTACGCCGATATACTTGGACACACCCTTCCAAAGTGTTCCACTTTTGTCTCATCGGTCCACAGAATGTTGTCCCAAAAGTCTTGGGGATCATCAAGATGTGTTGTGGAGAAATTGAGACGAGCTTTGATGTTCTTTTTGCTCAGCAGTGGTTTTCTCCATGGAACTCTGCCATGCAGGCCATTTTGCCCAGTCTTTTCCTGATGGTGGAGGATGAACGCTGACCTTAACTGGAGGCAAGTGAGGCCTGCAGTTCTTGGACGTTGTTGTGGGGTCTTTTGTGACCTCTTGGATGAGTCGCTCGCGCTCTTGGGGTAATTTTGGGTGGCCGCCACTCCTGGGAAGGTTCACCACTGTTCCATGTCTTCGCCATTTGTGGATAATGGCTCTCACTGTGGTTGCTGGATTCCCAAAGCTTTGGAAATGGCTTTATAACCCTTCCAGACTGATAGATCTCAATTACTTTCTTTCTCAATTGTTCCTGAATTTCTTTGGGTCTCGCATGATGTGTAGCTTTTAAGGATCTTCTGGTGGACCTTACTGTGTCAAGCAGCTCCTATTTAAGTGATGCCTTGATTGTGAACAGGTGTGGCAATAATCAGGCCTGGGTGTGGCTAGAGAATTGAACTCAGGTGTGGACAACCACAGTTATAGTATGTTTTAACAAGGGGGCAATCACTTTTTCACACAGGGCCATGATGGTTTGGATTTTTTCACCTTTAATAATAAACACCTTCATTTACAAATTGCATTTTGTGTTTACTTGTGTTGTCCTTGACTATTGTTTAAATTGGTTTGATGTTCAAACACTTAAGTGTGACAAACATGCAAAGGAACAGGAAATGAGGAAGGGGCAAACACTTTTAACCACTGTATATCTTTTATGTATAATGTTTCTTTTCTCCTCTCGTAGGAATCTCCGCTGTTGTCCATGATGAAGGAGCTTCCAAACGGATTCCGACAATTAGCAGGGAGGAGGGGCGGGATTTGTCTGAAAGGGTCCCACCCCCTCGGTCCTCCTCGCCTGTAATCGGAAGTCCGCCTGTAAGAGCGATACCTATCGGAACTCCGCCCAAACAGCCCATGAGCCACGCCCTGAATCAGCAGGTAGGTTTGGAGTTTTACAGTAGCGCGTGTCTCGGTACTCCTCTGATCTAATCCCTTCAGAAAAGAAAAACTACTGATCCAATCTAACACGGCGTGTTGAATTTATTCTTGATGTTTCGTCCAGATTGTAGACAGGAAGTCTCACTGTCTAACTTTTGATTTAAAAACAATTTGACATATGATTATACCTATCCTGAGAAATAAAATATTATGAACAGTGACAGTGTTCTGGAAAAACACTTCATCCAGCACACTGCTGCTTTAAGCTTTCTAAACACTCAGAGGTGTGTGTGTGTGTGTGTGTGGCTTTCTCTCTCAGATCCATCATCCTACTGCGGTACATGTGAGAGCTCCAGTTCCTCACCGTTATCCTCCTCCCTTCCCCGAGCGCCTTTCGCCCAACACCCTCCTGAACATCGCCGTGAGTCTCTCACACACACACACACACACACATACACTTATTTAACCTTCATACTCTCTGTGTGAGGTTTCGGGCTGCGATGATTAATCCACTGTGTTGATTATAAAACCTTAGATTAACCTTAAAATGTGAACGTGAAATATATTAAACATTAGACATCGTAGCATTAATTAACTTTATCTCAAAGGTGCTGTTATAGATTAATGAGTAGATATCGACCGATAATCGGCTTTACTGATATTTTTCCTGATATTTAAGCATTTTTCCATTCTTATATTGGTTTTGTAATATCAGCGCCGCCAGTAAAAGGCGCCCTCTTGTGGGAGTTTTGAGAATTGCATGCAGGACCGCCGTTTATTTAACGTAAACGCTTGATATGTAGTTTAAGCAGCTTGGCTCTAAGAAATAGAGAAAACTGACAGTCATGTGATCTGTTTAGCTCATCAAAGCTTTTAATTTATTTATTTTTTAAACACTTTAACTGTGCACTTTTATTTTTGTTACTTCTTCACTTATGTTATCATTGTGTCAAAAACAGAAAAAAACAGAAGTAAATTAATAAATAAATATTTGTTCTGTCACACTGCTAATGATCATACACAAGCTGTCTGTGTTAAAGAAGCGATGCTGCACCTCACCGCTGGAAACTAAAGCTTTATTTATTTATGTGTAGAAAGAATATAATTTTATTTAAACATGGGTTAAAGAGACTGTTATTTCTCGCTCGCAGAACTCTCACCTGTGTTGTCCTCCGTTCCCGGGTGGAGTCGCTCCTGTCCTGTCTCAGATACAGCGAGCCCAACTTCTCAACTCTCAGGTAACACACCTGTCCCAACTCCATCACCCACCTCACCTCACCACTACAGTCACAATATAAAACTTGTTATATCTGTTATATCTTCTACAGTTTCTGTAACAGACCTGCCTTGTGATGTCTGATCAAACTAAACGAAATAAAATCTCTCGTCGTGCTCTCCCTCTCTCCCTCTCTCTCTCTCTCTCTCTCTCTCTCTCCATCTCCCGTGCCTCCTCCAGGTGGGTCCGTTCCCCCGGGGTCCTGGTCCCGCTCCACCCATGCTGCCCGGTGCTGCTGGAGGCTTTAGGCCTTATTTTGGGCAGCCGCCTCCTAGAGTGGGCCCTCACGGCCCTCATCCTAGCCACGCCCCTATCCGCCACAACACCACCCACCTCCACCCCCAGCACCGCAGGATGCTCACACAGAGGATGCAGAGCAGAGAGTGTGTTTATATATGACCTATTCATTACAGTGTATAAACAATCTGTCCGGTTA
>CM022778.1:611055-701055 GCA_012411365.1 Ameiurus melas | reverse complement strand
AAATGGCGCTGCAGAGATATTGTGTGGCCACCAGGAGGCGGTTATTACCCGTTACTCATTTGTACCTTAGTTATATTTCTCTTTTTTTGCCACTTAGTGCAGACTGAAGAGCAAAATGTGGTCAGATCAGTTGTGTGACTATAATCTGCTAAATTAAATAAATAATGCCTGAGTTTCTATTATTTATTAACATATACGCCTCCAAAAACGATAACGCTATTATATTAAGGTTGATAGGTGCAATTTCTCGCTTGCTCAACAGGTGGCTCCGTGGCGCAATGGATAGCGCATTGGACTTCTAGTCAAACACTGGAGAAGTGATTCAAAGGTTGTGGGTTCGAGTCCCACCGGAGTCGACTCTTTTCTCCTTAAAATTTGTTTCTTATAACTTTACATATCGATGTCAATATTAATTTTGCCCATTTATTAATATATATATATATATATATATATATATATATATATATATATATAAATGTTTCTCACATTTTTGCCCGCTTTCACTGCAGTAAATACATGCAGAAATATCAGTTTATTAATTCAGACAAAACAACAGCTTAAAAATTAAACGCATACTTCTTTATAAACACACACACACACACACACACACCTCATATACGAGAAGGAAACACGATAATCCAATAAACTATAGTCTGTGCGAGAAAATAATCGACCCCATTTTAGCCGTTGTCACTAGCTATACGGCAACGCTGCCGACATATTGGAAAGGTCACGATTGCCTGCGATAGAATCAGCTGTAACTCACTTCCTGTTCAGCCACTTTTGACTTTGCTTCAATAAATAAATAAATAAATAAATAAATAAATATTCAATGTCAACATTTCTTTGGCCACAATTCATTTAAAAAATGCCATCAAGCAGTACTAAATGTAAAGCTGGACAGCTAAATAAATAAATAGAAAAAAAGTCAAATTAAATAGCCTAAATGTAGATACGGTTGAAAGCAAATGATAATAAACCAAAACTTGAGCTCATAAAAAAAGCTTTAATAAAAACGTTACGTCACTCTGCATCTACACGAATCAAGGAAAAAAATACTTCTAGAGCTTCATCTGTGAAAAGTGATTTCTTATTCCAATGTGTCATTTTCTGTCAGTGATTTTATTTACAAGACCTGCACAATGTGTGTTTATTTGTTGTATTTTTAAAATATCTCAATGACGCTGTAAAGATGTTTCAAGTCAACGGGATGGTTTTCCAAGATGGCAGCTCCGTTGACGGTTTGCCCTGTTTCCGGTCAGGTGAACCGCGCATGCGCGTCGTGTCCCCGTTCCGTAGCGTTCGGGAACGCTGAGTGTGGAGAAGGTTCCAGACGTCGGTGAGACAGTGAGCCGGAGCGCCGCGTGTCGATGAGAACCCGGTGTTAACGACATCTCACAGTAAGAGGAATCCTGTTCATAAATACACGGAGTTACACTCGGACTAACGCCGCGGCTCTTCTGAAGCGGCGCTAGCAGCGAGCTGTTGTGCTAATCTTGTCTTTTTTACTGAAAATGTGGATAAATGTTTCAGTTTCCCGGAGTTTCAGCTCAGGATTGAAAACAGACCCTGATTTATATCGATTATAATAATCTATAATCATGGACGCGTTCTGTGTGATATTTGATCAATATGTAGTTTCCTCTACACCGAGCTGTGGAAATACACAACAACACTATTTACACCTGAAATAAATAACTGTAATCAGTTTATATTACACACACACACACACACACAACACATATACACACACTCACTCACACATATATACACACTCACTCTCTCTACTTCACACACACACACACACACATATATACACACTCACTCTCTCTATCTCACACACACACACACACACACACATATATATATATATACACTCACACACACATACACACACACACATATATACACACACATATACACTCACACACACATATATACACACTCACGCACACACACACACACACATATATACTCACTCACACACATATATATATATATATATATATATATATATATATATATATATATACACACACACTCACACACTCACACAAATATACACACACACAAAAAAAAAAAAAAAAAAAAAAAAATAAAAAAAAGAAAGAGAGGTTTTTTTTGTTGTTGTGTGTCCTGATCCAGCAGAAACACGACGAGCACGTAGAACACAGATCTCTTCATCCTTACTGCTGAGATCTCTGACGTCCTCTCCTACACGCTGACGTCCTCGTAGACTATAACCCAGCTCTACCCCAGCTTCTCCTGGACATTCTCTCTGCTGCTTAAACACAACCTACATGTACGCTCAGGTCAGTCGTTAAACTCAGACCTGTGACGTACAGAAATGGAATCTTCCAGAGCAGGAATTTCCACAAAAAGAACTTACCGAGTCCATGGTTCTGCTGAAAATGCTACAGAAGTTGTTTGGTAACTGATAACAACATCAAGCTAAACTATTTGAAACCCTGACATTGTGTTTCTCTTTGTAATGTACACTGTACGTGATGGATGTGTGGAGGAGTCAGGAGAGAAGCTTTTTCTGGGCATTTATTTATTTGTAAGGAGTTTTTTTGTGATGAAAGCTTTGCCTCTAGGCTCAGAGGTTGTTAGTTCGAATCCTCTTGTGGTGAAATTTAGAAGCTGGAGTTACAATAGATGTTTGTGATGTGAAAAAGTGATATTTAGTTCAGGGCTGCCCTGCTACTTACCCCCCACCCATTCACAACCTCCATCCATCTACCACCACATCACAAAGCCTGCCACTGGTTCCTGAACCATCTACACTCATATCCTTGAATCTTGACTGGGGTTTAAACCAGCCATCTCTCAACCCAGAGGTGATGCTCCTCCACATGAGCTACAGGATCCACCACAAGACAGAGCAAACTCAGCAAGCAGTTGGACTTGAAGCCGCTGGTCACAAAGCAAGACTTTAACACTGAGTCAGCATCAGACACTGTCATCCACCTGTCATCCACCTGCCATAGCTCCTTTGTCTTTTTAAAATGACCGCTGCCAAAAACCCACCATCTTTTTCTCTTGCTTCATTAAAATCTTTCATTTTAGTTTCTCCATGAGCCGCATGCCTAATCAACATATACACGCTATGACACCTGTCTGGAATTGGGAACTGGTGGCTTTGTGGTAAAAGCGTTGCCCCTTGAATAGGAGCTTGTTGGTTCAAACCCAGCTACAGAGGGTTTTTGATGAAACCGAGCGTGACTTTCCTGGTTCACGGCAGTTTCCTTTCGTGTAGGGTTACGTATATGAAGGTGAAAAGGTCTTTAAAAAGATGGACTTGTACAAGTTCCTGTAGCTCATGTGGATGAGCATTGCCTCTGGATTGAAGAGGTTGCTGGTTCAAACCCCAGCCAGGACATCTGGATAAGAGCGTGGAAGGTTCAGGAATCAGTGGAAGGCTGACTGATGTGGAAGGTGCAGGATGGTCGGAGGGCGTGAAGGAGGGGGGTAATATCCGGGCATCTGCCCCCCCAGGACCAGCAGTGGAACGTAAGAGGGTTATGGAACCTGAAGAGAGGGGTTCGACTTAGTTTTGCATAATATAAAAATTTTCTGTAAAAACCTATGTCGAACCTTTTTCTTCAAGTTTCATAACCACTTTCTGATCCTGCTCTGTGGGGAGCTGCCCTGCGACTACCCTCCACCAGATCACAGCATCCATCCATTACCACATCATCCAGCCTGCCACTGGTTCCTGAACCATCTACACTCATATCCTTGAATCCTGGCTGGGGTTTGAACCAGCAATCTCTCAACCCAGAGGCGATGCTCATCCACATGAGCTACAGGATCTACAAGAAAGCTCGTCCTCGTACTCATACAAGAATTGAACGCCACCTTCTACATTTCCTAATCAAACATAAATACTGTGATGGCTGGATTTGAACCAGCAACCTCACAATCTAGAGGCAAGGCATTTATCACAGCACCACCAAACCCCAAGTAATCACACTGGCCTCGTAGGTGAAAAAAAACACAATTTTCACCTGCTGCTTTGTTAACATTAATTTCTCCTCCTAAAGCCTCGTGTAAATTCAACCCAAGCTTTTGCAAAATTTCAGCTCTGTTCAACTGTTCAAAGTAACGACCCATAAAAACTCCATAAATCTATCCCTATAAACTGTCCATATAGCCTACAGCTAGTCACAAAATGAACAACTAGCCAACATCATGCACTGAACCACTCTAGCTAAGCAACATCTACTGTGAAACGCGGTTATATCATTCAGTAACACACACCTGCCCTTTACCTCCACAATTTCTCCACCCAACATACCAAGTACATAAACATCCTCGTTATAAACATGCAACTTCTCCTCATACTGATTCACGAGCCTGTGAAGTGGGTGTTGAGAGGCGTGGCTACAACATGATAGACGAGGTTAAGCCAAATATTCTGGACTAGAAGGAAGGAAGGTAAAAGCTGGGGCTTTTTTGCAGTGACGAGAAAATGACTTAAAAAAAAATTCTACATCACTTTAAACATTGTTCGTATTAGTAAGAAATGGAAAACATTGACGATCGCACCTTTAAGACCTCGTCTCAAGCCTTGGTTTCATGAACAGTGTACAATAGAGACGTGTTTTACTTCATTTTTTTCCACCCAGAAATGATCCATAAACATGCAGTCAAATGAAGCTGAAGCAATGAACTGTAACCTGTAACGAAGTGTCTTCCCTCTCTTCAGTTTAATCTTGTCCGTGGCCATCATGGTGAAGGAGACGGGTTTTTATGACGTCCTGGGTGTGAAGCCCAACGCCAGTCCTGATGAGCTGAAGAAAGCTTATCGCAAACTGGCCTTGAAATACCATCCAGACAAAAACCCAGCCGAGGGGGAGAAGGTGAGCGACCCGTTTAATCTAATCGGTGTGTTTTCTGTTCACGAGGACGCAAATATCACTTCTACTGAGAAATATGTTCTTTATTAACTTTAATGTGAAAACTCTCTTTTCTTTTTCTGTAGCATAACAAACGTATCTGCAATAGAATTTCAATCTATTTTAAAAACATTGTTTATAAATGGTAAAGAAATGTAAATGTTTAAGATGCTCTGCTTTAAGTTTAGCTTAGTAAACATTCATCATTATGCGATATTTCCTCTGCAAGGACACTGTGTGTGAATCTCAGATGGTGTTTTATTGGACAGATCAAGCACTCAGGAGGATCTACAAAACCATTATATTATACACTACGTAGTAGAGGTCGACCGATTCATCGGATTTTAAGGTTAATCAGCACCAATAACGGATTGCCTTTGTAGTTATAGATGTACTGTACGATGAGAAGACATTATGCAGTACGAGAGCGGCCTCTAGAGGCAAAAAAAAATTACCGATAAATTTTGTTGTGTCATTTGAATTGTTTTTTTGATTCATTTTGGATCAGTATCAGTAAAAATCCACCATCGGTAAAAGACCTCGACTTTGTAGTGAGTGTATATAGTGAACAGGAACATATTTGTCATTCAGCCTCACTGTGTAAATTATTCTTTCGTTGAAGATGGCGGATGTTTTGGGATGACAGGAAGTGTAGGAATTAGAAAAATCATTGGTAAATACAATTTTTTTTTAAATATCATTTTCGCTTCCTCGTGTTTTTCTTTGCTTGAGAAAGACACAGATTTCACTTTCGGTTGTTTGTGACATTAATATTCATGATGTGCTCATTAATATTCATTACCCAACCATTAACACTTACTAAATTTATTTTCACCTGCTGTAGTCTTGTATACAGTGTGTGTGTGTGTGTGTGTGTGTGTTTGATGATGATAAAACGTGTCTAAATGACATTTGTGGTTATGATGAATTATTTAACATGGAGGCGTAACAGGAAATGGGCGTTGGTGTTTGTTACAGCACCCTGAGCGTTTCCTGTCTCTCCAGTTTAAACAGATCTCTCAGGCGTACGAGGTGCTGTCCGACGCACAGAAGAGAGAAGTGTACGATCGAGGAGGAGAGGCGGCCATTAAGGAGGGTGGGAATGGAGGAGGAGGAGGAGGGGGCTTCAGCTCCCCCATGGACATTTTCGACATGTTCTTCGGAGGAGGAAGTCGCATGCGCCGAGAGAGGAGAGGTACACCCCACTTGAACCTCATGTGATTCTACACACGTACAGCTTCGTTTATATACGAATACCTTTAACTGTTCTGTTCTCAGTGCAGAGAAACGTCCTCAGAGGTGTCTGATAGGTAGATGCTGAATAGCGATTAGGATATAAACCGTGTAAGCCGTAACGAACGTCTGAAGGATCTGACATTAGCATGACGAGCCGTCTCGTGTTCTCAGGGAAGAACATCGTGCATCAGCTGACCGTGTGTTTGGACGATCTGTACAACGGAGCCACCAGGAAACTGGCTGTACAGAAGAACGTCATCTGCGAGCGATGTGAAGGTAACCAGCCTCCCTCTTTTTCCTCTCCGTCTCTCTCAAAAAAAGCTAAATCGCAGCTCGTCATGTTACCGAAGCGTAACCTCCTCTGTCCCGAAGATGTCAGAAAAGATAAAGCTCGTTTCAAAGCGCGGACACTCGAGACTCCTTCGGTAAATGTTACGTAAACAGAAAACTAAGAGCCTGCTGTATAATGAGCTGTTACTATGGCAACAAGCACACACACACACACACACACATTATATATACATATATATATATAAACACCTGTGCTACTGTTAGAACTGCTGTTCTAGAAAACTAAACAATCCAGAATCGAACAGCGCTGTGCCGTGTCGTGTCTCGCAGGCCGCGGGGGGCGTAAAGGTGCGGTGGAGGCGTGTCCGTCCTGCAGGGGGACGGGAGTCCAGGTGAGGCTGCATCAGTTACTCCCTGGCATGGTGCAGCAGCTCTCCACCATCTGTGGCAGCTGCAGGGGTCAGGGCCAACGCCTGAGCCACCGCGACCGCTGCAAAGCCTGCGCCGGACGCAAGATCCTGCGGCAGAAAAAGATCCTGGAGGTGCACGTGGATAAAGGTGAGGAGGGGCGGAGCTAACAGAGGTAAATGGATATAAAGTGAAGGAGGTTCTCTGACACGGCGGTGTGTTAATCAGGTATGAAAGATGGACAGAAGATTGTTTTCCACGGGGAAGGAGACCAAGAACCGGGACTGGAACCTGGCGACATCATCATCGTCTTAGAGCAGAAGACGCATCCAGTCTTCACGAGGTACACACGGGGGTTACGCTGTTAGCATCGGCTTTTATTTCTTTCTTCCTTACGTTAATAAATATAAATCACCGAAACATCATTTGATTGTTGCACACAGACAGACAATGGATCTGATCATGACCATGGACCTTCAGCTCGTAGAGTCGCTGTGTGGCTTCCAGAAACCCGTCCAAACGCTGGACAACAGGACTCTACTCATCACCTCACACCCAGGTTAGTGTTCTTATATACAGGTGTGTCAACTCATCCCCTCACCCCAAGCAGCCCAAGATTCCTTTACCGTGTTCTTCTCGCTGTAACGTCCTGTGTTGTGTGGAGCAGGCGAGTTGATCCGACCAGGTGATAAGAAGTGTGTGTTGAATGAAGGGATGCCTGTGTACCGTCGCCCTTATGAGAAAGGCAGACTCATCATCCACTTTAACGTGAGTGGTGCACACACACACCCAACACACACGGCTTTCTAATTCAGGATTTGTGTAAAATCCTGAATCTAACAACAATAACCTAACACACACGATGCACCAGAGAGATAGAGAGAGAGAGAAAGAGAGAGAGAGAGAGAGAGATATATATATATATATATATATGAGAGAGAATGTGTTTTGTTGGGTTTTTTCCCCATATATAGTGTATATGTATGTATACGCTGTGCTCATCGTGAGCAGAACAATACCAAGAACTTAGAGACCAGAGCTTGGACTTGCTTACACAACACCCACACCACCTCCGTATGTCTTCTATTCATTCATCTTCAGTAACCACTTTCTCTTTAACGTGTTACACGTTATTTATAAATATTTATCCTGTCCTGTGTGTGGGCGATTTGAGTACAGATCCCTCAGCAGCACACTGCACAGATCTGTACCGCATCCCAGTTATAGTCAGACTGCTGCCGTCACCCGTCTTTTAATCCTCACCGTATACTTTTTTAAAATTCTGCTCTAATGGTCTATGTAAATTCTATCTTATGTCACAGACACAAAGCATTTCGCTCCGCCTCGTACTCTGTACGGCTGCGTGATCAATAAAATACCAATTTGTTTTGAGTTCATGTAAATTTATAATGATATGCTAATTAATACCTGAATACATTTGAACCGAACCTTTTAAAAAAAAAAATGTTTTAAATAAATTTCCGCAGGTCATCTTCCCCGAGGCGAACTTCCTCCCTGTAAACCAGCTGAAGCAGCTGGAGCAGTACTTCCCCTCCACACAAGAGAAAAGCGATCCCGAGAGCATGGACGACGACCTCTACATCTACGCCGACCTCGAGGACTGTGATCTGAGCCACGGGCGACACCGTCTCCACTACATCGAGGAGGACTTCCACCCAGGAGGAGGGGTACAGTGTCAAACCTCATAGAGCTTCCTTCCACTGCTCCTAACTTCCACCTCGCTCTTGAGCTAAAGCTCTGTGATCAGAATGTGTTGAGAAAGAGAAAGTCCATCAAATGTTTGTTCTATTAGTTTTTTTTAAAAATCACTGGGGAAGTCTTATTCATTGTAATGTCGATCAGGTTTCTGAGGTGTAGAGAGGATCGGGTGAGTGAGTCAGGTACAGTGCTGAGTTCATCTTTCTTTAGATTCCTTTACAAACGCAGCAGAGGTCAAAGAAGCAGACGTTTCATTTAAAGCTGCTAATCGTGACAGAACCTGTAGAAGAACTAAAATCCGCGCTGGTTTTCCTTTTTGTTTGTTCGTTTCTAAGGATACTGTGATTTAACAAGCCAGACGATTTTCCTCAAAAGTAAAAGCAATGTTACTTTAACAGCTGAACCTTTAATAAGCGTATAAAGGAAAAGGAAACGTCTTCTACGACTACGGTTTGTAGAACGACCTCGAGCGGTGACCGTAAACTGAAAGAAAGAATAATGAAAAGAAAAAGGATTTTGGCTCAATAATTAGCTTGTCATGTGTAGCAGCATTTGCACTGTAAATCGACTGATGTGTGGTTTTTTGTGTTGTTTTTTTGTTTTTTTTTTAGTTGAAGCCTTTTCATGTGAATTAAGTTGCCAATGAGTTCAGCCGTGTCACTCTTTCCTACACTAATCTATCGGTTCGTTATGCAGAGCAAAAACACGCAGCGCTCGAATAGTTTCAAATGACTTTTAAATGCAAATCCGTATCTCCGTGTTCGTCTGCCAAACGTCGTTCCGTCAGTTACCTGTAACCTGCGAGGCCTTACGAACAGGCAAAGAGGAAACATCTCCTGCCCTCGATCATGTGTTTTACAGCAAAGACTTCAAATTAAACCGTGTCTTTTTTTAATGATCTTTATCTCTGTTGGAAAATAATCTTCTGTGTTGTTTTTTTTTTTTTAAATGATCTTTATCTTCTGCGTTTTTTGTTTAATTTTTTTAATGTGGTCATTGTTTCTCGTACTTTACAGTCAATTTTATCAAGACCAATAATACACTTTATTTGTACTTTAACTTATGAATTAAACTTCAATCTTTCTCCTTTACCTGCTGTTTTGGGTTTTTAATGTTCACAAATGTTCATATTTATTTTATTTTGGTTGTTTTTTTAAAAACACGAGCACCACTGGTGTGTAAATGCATTCTTAGGAAACTTTCCCTCGATCAGATATCTGTAGCGTGTTAACAAGTCCAAACACAAGTTAGGGTTAAAAAATAAAGATGATTCATTAGTTAGCATCATTTTACTCCAATAACAGAACAAAAACATCCTGCTTTTTTACCTTAAAAAAAAAAAAAAAAAAAACCTGGGCCCAAAACCACCCCGTCGTCTCTCGCAGGACCGAGCGTTTATTGGTACCTTTACAGACTTCACATTTAGTACTGTGGTGTAACTAGAAAACAACAGGACTGTTTCGCGTAACATGCAGGGAGTTTTATTTCACACATCAAAAGTATGCAGACGCCCGTTTAGGCCATCAAAATGAACACTGAACGTTATCAAGCTTGATGATGCACAGACGAAGAACAAGTTAGAAACGTGTCGTTCGCTTCGAGAGCAAGAATAAATCTGCTGCATTTACACAGTAAAATCACCCGAACCCACTGTCCACCAACACAAACCAGAACATTCTCGACAGGGTTTTAGAGAAATAAATATCAAAATATAAACCTGATGCATGTCTCACACACACACACACACACACACACACACACACATACACAGTTCCAGTGTTATTTTTTCATGCAAGTGAGGGTCAAGTGTTAAAACACACCAATCCTTCACACCTGAAAACATTTCAGCAAACCCGTGTCCCGATCAGCGCTCGTGTCAAACTCCTGCTCTCCATCAGTGCGTTCCCACCTGGCATTTTCTTTACGTAGAAAATCAGAAGGGGAACGAGTTCGGATCACGCTGTAACCACGACAACGCGCTCAGCGGTCCGAGCTGGTCTCAGCTGAGGAACTAGCCTAGCATTCCCTGGAGATGAGATTTATTATTCCCAGTATCGCAGATCGGTGGAACTGTGGAGACGAGCAGGTTGTTTGTCGTCTGTAGCCTTGCAGGCAGAACATCAGGAGAAACCTGACTGAATGTTAACGTGGGACGTCACATCAAGTACCAGTGAATTTCCCAGAAACCCACATGGAGCGAACACCAAGAGTACAAACAGCGGCCGAGCCAATCAACAGGCGAATCTGGAAGGATCGAGAGTTGCGTAGGTGTTTTGAACTCTGCTATTAACGGACCCCCTGGAAGCCCCGCCCCCTTCCTGACATCCCCCCCCCATCAGGTGCTCCAGTCTCGACCCGATTTCATCGCTTTGTCACAGTATACGGAGAACGTTGAGTCCCTCCAGGATTTTGCGATCACAGAAATGAACGTAAAATCAAACAAACGCCGCAATATTCGCTGGAGCGTGCAGTTTTTCGAAATTACCGCAGATTCGGGCCGAGACGCGTCACGTGACGTCACCACAGCGCCCTCTTCAGTTCGCTTCAGAGTACAGCTAAAAGGTCGCACTTACTAATGAACATCACTGCGAGAGACAATTTAATGCATCTGCAATTTCACCAATTCGAGAAACACAATAAAAAAAAAAAGCCACATTTCAGTCTGCGGAATAAAATGCATTTCTGTCTGCTCCACTTAGCTCTGTATATAATCTACGTCCGTTTAATATAATTATAAGAGACGTGCCGAAAACTTTGTCAAAAACTGAGCTTTTAGACAAAAATAAACAATAAACAGTCGTAAACAAAGCGTGGAGCGGTTTCTCGGAGCGCGAGCGATTTGTGAAAGAACCGGATCAAAAATGTGCTGCATCGTTTTGTACATCTCTTTATATTCGCTCTCCAACAAGGTTCACTGGTACTCTCTGCTCCAAAAATCACAAAAACACAGCCGAACGCCTTTCGTAAGCTACACTGTCGACGCGGACTGAAACCACCTCGCTCTTCCATATTCCAGAAATATACACCGCTTTTCTTAAAGAGAATAAAAAAAAAGTGTCGACGTCGGAGCACTAAGGCCGTGTTAGATCACGGTTTCATACAGAGACACTGCTGGCATGCAGATACCGACATATTAAACACTACAGAACTGTTGACGAACAGCATGTCGATACGATCATGCAGCGTTTATACGGCAGAGGGACCGCGTGTAAAACGTACGGAAAGGATCGATACCATCTGGCGTTTAACCGACCTTTCATTTGGGGAAAGGAATCGATGGACAGTCGTACCTGAACTTCAGAGGAACATGATCGGGGTTCTAGCGTTCAGTTTCATGCAGTTCAGAAACGTTACGAGTGATGTTCTTACGACGTTTAAAGAAATCTCACTTTTTTTTTCTTTTTTTAATGTTACAGAGATTAGATCGGTGTTACTCGGACAGATTACAAGTGAAGATTAAGTTTGTAATGATCTTCATCGTCTCTGGAATGGAAGACTTTCAAACCTGAAAACCGACGCATGACTCCAAACATCTCGATGTACAGACGCACCACAGCATCGGCGCGAGTGACGACTGTAGAGTTCATCCGATGCACGGTCGGGCTTTTCTGCGTAACGTTCACGGTTTCCAGAGCTTCAGCAGGCCGTCCTCGCTGTAGGTGGCGATCAGGTTCTGATGAGGGTGGTGGGTTATGCCAATCACGTCTTTCTCGTGCACCTGCGAAAGAGTGAAAGAGACCAGTGCTTCATATAGACTCGAGACTACTGAGCAGCTGAGAAAGAAATCGCTTCCTACAGAATTCTGACGGGTCCAAATCGTACACCGTGAAGTGGTGGGGGTTTTACTCTTCTTTCCTTTTTTTTAATTTATACATGTTGATGCAACGACTTCCATGAATTTACTGAGTGGATAATTTGAAATTTACTTCAATAAAATGTTAAAAGTGCTATATACAATGAAGATGTGATGGAATTAAAGCCTTTCTATTCTCACATCGCTGGTAAAATGTTGTCGCATATCCAACAGACCTGAAACGTATTCGGATGCATGCTGACTCGGCTCACGGACGAATGTTTTTGTCGAGACTGTCAGTGTTACGGAAATAATGGGGTACAACACACAACATTCGTGGTTGCTGCTGGTCTTTCCACAAGCCAATTTAGCAGCAATAAAAAAAATAATAAAAAAAGTTTCCTCACAATAATCAATTGTGTTCCAGAGTGCATTCAAAGTTCACGACAAGCCGTGATCAGGTGCATTTACTTCAGAAATAAGAACCTAACGATGCCCCGAGGACGGAACTGTACCGTCAGAGTTCTCTCCAGCTTTCCAGTGATGGTGCTGAACGAGTAAAGCACATAGTCCTCTCCCACGCAGTAGATCCACTCTCCGCGAGGAGACAGTGTGCAACACACAAAGTCTCCTCCCTCCCTCACTCCTGAGCTAAAACTCCTCAGTACCTTAGAAAGAGAAAAGAGAGAGAGAGAGAGAGAGAGAGAGAGAGAATGCGAGGGAGGAAGAGAGGAAGAGCGAGAGCAAGAGAGCAGATGGAATGGAAGATTGAGGAGGCGGAGGAGGTTAAGAGCGCGAGTGAGTCAGCAAGCGAGCGTGCAATGAAAAGTGTGGGAGAGACGATCGTCTCCGTCTCTTGAGTTCAGACCACAGCATTTTCTAAATGTGTTAACTCTCTAAATTCAGCTCTGCGACACTTGGACGGAATTTTGAGATGGTTTATTTTGAACGTTCTCACTCGGTCATTTCCGATCTGCACCCGAGAGCGTCCGTTAGCGACGATGACCAAAGAGGAAAAACTGTCGGGTCATTAAACGTTTCAGCGTAGTGCTAAATTATTCAGCGGTGCTGAATTATGCTTCGTGACGTTACGGAGGAAGCGCGAGTCGATGATCTACGATCAGAATACTGACTGAAAACCAGACTCACAGATACAGCTAAGGTCCAAGTCGAGTTACACGTCAGCAGTTCTCAACTCCAAGGTGAAGCACAACGTCAGAAGCTCACGTAGTCAAAGTCGAGTGTTGTCTCGAGTCAGCAGTTTTTCGAGTCCAAGTCAAGTCACCAAATCGGCAGCTCTCAAGCCTCGGGGGTTTTCACACTGGTAGTTTGGTCTGAAACTGAGCACGTCTGGCATGAAAAATCGGTAACGCGAAAGCGGTCATGCGGACCGGGACCCGAGACTCCCTGTAGGAGCTGGTCCGAGTCCGATTACACTGGAACTGTGACGCATTCCCGCGAATGCAAGTCGTACTCGGGTCCGCACTATTTCAGGAAGTAAAGTAACCGGCGCACGTGTTTCAGCCGATGAGGACATCATTAGTTATCACGAGTGGCAGGAAACGTTGTGGGACACAGAAGAGGTCCACTTCGGAGCGGAATAGCAAAACGTTTGAACAATTTGTCCCAGGTAAGGAGCCCAGAGTCCGGGTCGAGTCTCAAGTCAGCAGCTCTTCAAACCAAGTCAAGTCTAAGGTCAGCAGCTCACATAGTCCAAGTCTCGTCTCGTCTCGAGTCAGCAGCCTTCGGGTTCAAGTCGGGTCACAAGTTAGGAGCAAAAGTCAACAGCTCTCGAGTCCAATTCTAGAGTCTAATTAAACCAATTTGTGATCAGATCTCGCAGAGTCTGAGTCGAGTAACAGCGTCACAGTTGAATCTCTCGGCATATCTTGAGTCCAAATTGTAGTCAGCAGCTCTTGAGTCAACGTAGAGTTACAGGTCAGCTGTTCTGAAGTCCAAGACGAGCCTCGAGTCTCAAGAGCGCGGAGTCGAAACTGAGACAGTTACCTGGCCCTGGACGTTCATGACAACCACTGTGCTGGTCCTGTTACACACCACAAAGTGCTCCGGGTTCTTGGGCACCAGAACAACACTGTTAACCGTGATGTCGGATCCTTCTGGAACGTCGGGGGTTTTGATGGTGATGGTGCATTCTGCCGTGGTCACGTTCCAGATCTGAGAAAGAGAGAATCGGTATCAATGCCCCAGAGGAGAGGAGAGGAGAGGAGAGGCGTGTAATCGTCCATCAGGATCTGTATGGAAATGAAATGCAGATTTACCTTCACTGTGCCATCTGCCGAGGCGCTAATGGCAAACTGGCCGTTGTGTGAGAAGATGACGTCGTTTATGCAGGAAGTGTGACCTTGGAACTCCTTCAGCATCTTTCCTGATTTCAGTCCATGAAGTCTAATGGATATAAACAGTGGGTAGCCGATCAAAACCCAAGACGCCTAAACCTAAACAGCTTCCTCTACCAAAACATTTCACCCTATTCATCCGTTTTTGCCTCCTGTGAGGCATTTATGCCTTGCTTCATGCGCCATGCAAATCCGATTCAGCCTGAATGAGGAGCTTTTGTGTGGCAACAAGAACCCAATCACAGCCCTCATCGTTCATTCCTGCTCATTTCCTCTCTCTTGCTTAGAAACTGACGTAGCAAAGCAGCTGCATCCGCCAGACCCATCTCGCCGGCCTAAGATAGGAATAGAAACACGCGATCTTTCTTTCTGCCTCCTTCTTTGCTGGAGTGCACGTGGAACATCAGAATTCCTCCCACCCTCAGACACACACCGGGAGCCTAGCACGGGTTCTGCAGAAATGCTAACGTTCAGGTTGGTTAGCGAGAGACGGAGACACTGTGCGCTTCAGTCTTCATCATCAGTTCATAACCTGATTTGATCCAGGTGCTAAAGCCATATATTGCTTCAGAAGCTTTTTCAGCACTTCAGTAATTTAATCTGACTTTTCCCTTTGGTTCTGTCAGATTCTGTTCGTCTCCACATCACTACTGTTCGTCACGTACAGATGAAAGTCTCAAGTTCCTTTGTGAACAGGAAATAGGCCAAAATAGTCCACTTTTAACCAAAAACCTAACAGCGTTCAGGTACGATACGCAAAAGACCAGCGGAATGAACAGAAAAGCTCCTCAAAGGTATTTATTTCCAGACTCGAGAGCTGCGAGGCTGCGGATGAGTGACATTTTTAATTGTTCAATTAGAGCGGCGCTGATTGTGGAAATAATCTCCCGACAAAAATTCCTTTTATGCTGTTGTTAATGTGCACAAATGATTATATCTGTGGCCCAGAGAGTAGTCTGTGTGTTTAGTAAGTGGTCTCATGGTGTACATGTTGTGCGATGTTGCATGTGCAACCATGAAATGAAGAGTGCGGTCAGCATTCTGGCTTCACTGCGCTGCATTCTGCCAACGTTACAACAACGTCTTAGATGAACGTCCTCAAACACTGCAACCTGACAAACACCATTAGAACCTGCCTTGTTTGTTACTGCACACGCACCATCATTTCTCTCTCACACACACACACACACACACACACACACACACACACACACACACCCTGTGGAGAGTGGAAAGCAGGCCATTAAGCGAAGCGAATTAACTCCCAGTGAGATCCGGATTGTCCTTTTAACATTTTAAACTCAGTAGAATTTCCCAGGAAGAAATGAAGTCAGCCAAAGGAACGAATGAGGGAAGTATTGTGTGTGTGTGTGTGTGTGTGTGTGTGTGTGCGCGTATAAACCTGATGATCTGGTCGAAGGAGCCGCTGAGGAGCTGACTGTTGTCTCTGCTGAAGCAGAGGCAGGTGACAGCTTTGCTGTGGGCGCGCTCGAATTTGCGCAGACACTGACCGTTACGAATCCTCCACAGCTGGAGAGAGGAGAGACGTCCATTTCACAACATAACACACAGCTAACAAACACACACCATCATCCAGTGAGGTATACATCTCTGATGAAGAATCAACCAGACTCAATGATAATAATAATAATAATAATAAACATAGCAGCAATTCTAGGGGGGCCAATGAAGGTGGGGTGTAAACTGCACCTTTCTGCCAAATTTGGTGTTTCTAAATTTTACACACTTTAGTGGAGAACAATAACAAATTTCCCAAGCACAGCCTGCTTAAACTGATACCGATGATGATGATGACGACGATGATGATGATGGCAGGGGCTGTAAGGGGCCAGACACCACTTTGAAAGCACATTTACATTTGAAGGTATGTTATTACCATCCCTAATAAATATTGAGAGATTAATATTAGGGGTCGAGGTGGTGATGGAGATGATCTCGACCTTCAGCTCGACTTTCATGTTGGAGGTTGGGGTGGAGTACCTGTATTTTTCCGTCCTGAGCCCCGGACACCACCATCTCACTGTCGTGACTCACCACCAGGCAGAGCACCGCCTCATCCATCATCATGAAGTTATCCTGAGCTTGGTACTTTAAACCCTACACACACACACACACACACACACTCAATTATCTTCTCATTAATATTCAATACCCATAACTTACTAATGAATATTCATTAATATCTATTAAAGTCCCCGTGAAGTGCCTTGGAACTCGCGGTGTTCTTGGACGTGTTGACGTCATTTCCACTGAAACAGGAAGTCAGGGCTGGACAGCTCGAGTGGCTCGTCGTTTAGCTTACCCCAAAACCTGGAATCGCATAGCTGTTGGGGGCGGGGCTCTTCAGAGCACGGCATCTTCTAAAAGCGAAAGTTCTCATTGTTTTTGGACGACGATAGATTACAGAGAACCTTGCGGCAACATCTCCGTACCGAAAAGCCACAAAGCTTCCATTCTGGTTTCATGTGGACTTCAAGGAATTCCTATTGAAATGTAAGTTTATAGATATTTGAGAGCGCTGTTACAGAAGCGAATTCACGTTAAACTCTCAAATTTCAGTCAGTTAAAGTAAACATTTTTAAAATGTCATTTCTACACAGTACGTTATGCGAGTGCAGTCTGTACTCCTGACCTGCGGTGTAAAGTGTAGCGGCTGCACACGCACAGCGACTCCCTCGGTGATTACTACTGTAAAAGCGACAAGTCGGCCGGCGTTATTTTTGGCCGTTGGAGCGCGTACACGTGCAGGACGGACGTCAGCGAGACTCGGGGTGACCCATATTCCACACCTCAGAGGTTCCTCCATAACGGTGTTCGCTCCAGAAAGAGATCATTACGCAGAACTAAATGGGAACGTGTGCTGGGAACATTTTATAGACGGCTTTCGGAAGGACACGGAGAATTTTAACAGCACACCTGCACGTGTTCATCCACCGGTGTTGGGTTTTTAGGTCATTTGGCTCTTTGAAATGACAAGCTGCTAATGTTGCTGCATTCCACTAAAACCTCGACTCATCACTCGACACCTCCACCTAGGAGGAAGGAAAGAAAGTGCCCCGTGAAGTCGGAATTCCTACTCGGAAACTCTGGAAGACCTGAACCCCAAGTTCAGCGGATGACGTCAAACCAACATGGCCGCTCAGAGCACGAACACAGCAGCGCTTCTGCCCTTTAAACGTGTACTACTGTATATACACGTATTTATTCATGTTTACATCAATCAGCATACACACACACACACACATTCACCGCTTAGATCGGACACTGACTCTACAGTTCACATCTCTTACTACTTCCGAGGTCTCGTAAGGCTGTGTTTCAAATTATTTACGCATTTCCTATAGGTTTCAAATACCAAGTGGGAGGAGCTCAAATAATAAGGCATTAAATGAAATGAAATGACTGGGCGGGGCTAAGCTTGAATAATATTTACTAACTATATTAAGCTCTCTGGGGTTTTTTCTTCTTCTTCAGAAAACTGAGAAGAATTCGGGTTTCCATGATGGAGGTCCTTGAATAAAAACCTGTTTTTTATTTAATGAATGTTTTATTTTGGACACACCTTGCAGATTTTCCCCGTAGTGAAATCCCAAACCTCGATAAATCCATCCACGGATCCCGTAATCAGATACTGACCATCCGGACTGAACCGAGCACACTCGACATGCGACTTCGGACCAAACTGTAACACACACACACACACGCACGCACGCACACACACGCACACACACACACGCACACACACATAAAGAAATGTCTTGTTTAAGGTGGAACTATGGGACAATTTAGCAGTTTGATATTACAAAATTTTAATCAAAGTTTTTGTTTTAGCAAAAATAAGTTCATGTTAAATAAATATGTAGAACTCTGGCCACCAGGGAAAGTGCATTAGCATGAAGTTAGCATACACCCACACTGTAATGATATCACTGCACTGAGGGTGAAGGTACATAAAGTATTATTTGTTTGTGGGCGGAGTTACTGTCACCCTGAGGCCATCAATTAGAAGATGCAGTGAGTCAGCATGCTGACCATCTGACAGGAGCCTCGGGCCGCGAATGCAATTATAACTGTGTGTGTGTGTGTGTGTGTGTGTGTGTGTGTGGTGTGTGTGTGTGAGTGTGTGTGTGTGTGAGTGAGTGTGTGTGTGTGAGTGAGTGAGTGTGTGTGTGTGAGTGTGTGTAGTGTGTGAGGGTGAGTGAGTGAGGAGTGGTGGTGTGTGTGGTGTGTGTGTGAGTGTGTGTGGGTTGTGTGTGGTGGTGTGTGTGAGTGTGTGTGTGTGAGTGTGTGTGTGTGTGTGTGTGTGTGTGTGTGTGTGTGTGTGTGTGTGTGTGTGTGTGTGTGGAGTGTGTTTGTGTGTGTGTGATGAGTGTGTGTGAGTGTGTGTGTGTGGTGAGTGTGTGTGTGTGTGTGAGTGGTGTGTGTGTGTGTGGTAGTGTGTGTGTGAGTGTGTGTGTGAGTGAGTGTGTGTGTGTGTGTGTGTGTGTGTGTGTGGGGCATTACTGTAGACAAGAAATGTAAAAAACCATGAATACATAAATGTGTGGAATCGCTTTTCAGAGTCAGGAACTACACTTGGACCAAAAACCCCTTCAGGACGGTCTAAAGTAACTGGAACTACTTGTTACTGGTTCGGAAGAGAAGATTTTCTCTCAGCGCTCACGTCTCATCTGATCCTGTGGAGCGGCTGGATATTTAAAGAAATTTTACATTTAAAGTCGTCTATTTAAACAATTTAAGAACCAAACAGCTGCGGTTTGTTAAACTTTCTATGTTGAGTTACTGGTAACACAAACGCACAGATACGGATTAACCGCCGTATTCATTTGACCCCAAAACATCGCTAATGAATTCAAGAGATAAAGGTACAGAATTACGTACGTGAGAAGACGACATGTCTATTAAACACGAATCCTCTATACATCAATCATTTATTCCTATGTGAAGCTGCACCTCACTTCCCGAGTTAGAAAAACTAGACTGATGGCCTGCGCATTTCTTTCAAGAGGTTAAAGAAGGTGTCGTGGTGTAGCGGCGTTGTTGCCGTCGGTCACTCTACCTTCAGAAGGTGGCTGAGCTGGGTGGGGAAGCGCTCTTCCTCCAGGTCCTTCATCATGGTCTTGCCCCGGAACAGATCTATGGACATCCCGGCGGGGAGGAGACCCTGGTGCTGCTGCCACTTCAGAGACTGGAAGGTTCAGATAAAGATGAACAGCCTCTCGTACGGGAGTGACCCCGGCGAAGTGTGATAAAGCGCGTCCTCACGCCTCACTTACCAACATGGCCAATGATCCGAACTGCCTCAGCGCTTTGGTCTCCTGTAACCTGTACAGAGCGCTCTCGCATAAACGACCCTGCGTGGAGAAAGACAGGCGCGCGGCCGGGTTCACAACCTCGGGCAGGGGAATTTCCAGCAAAAAAAAAACTTCTCCAGCACTTGATTAACCTGCTAAGACGTTAAGCACCATGAGAGCTGGGTCCGTGTTTAACCTGGCAGCATTCTGGCCTAAATGACCACAGACAGCTGGAACTGACGCGCCATCATGACCTGGATTAAAATGCTGAGCCTAGACTGATCAGTCACGCCATGTCCGGCCTGACACGTGATAGTCCAGTTTGACACGTTAGAGTATACGTTACGTGTACAGGATAAACAGACATCTCCATCAGTAGATCAGGATTAGTTATGAGATTACTCTGAGGCGAATTCAAACAGGACCACGGTCACGAACAGAGCTCTACAGTCAGGTACGGATTATAGACGAATTCAACTTATGTCTGGAGTTAAAGGTATGAAGCTTCCTAACAGACGAGAACCCACCTGTCCGAGCAGAGCCATGAGGCGAGAGGGAGGAACCACACTGACTTCTCCAACCAGCGCCTGAGCTATACACGACCTGCGCTTCTCCTTGCTGCTGCCTTCTGGGTAAACCTTCAACAACACGGACAGAAAAGAAAACCCATCACGTGTTGAGTTTAAATTTAGTTCAGGACCCAGTTAGTAAAGAGGTGTGGTCTATTATTTATTTATTTAATTTTTAAAAATCTTAAAACCCCCATAATTGGTCTGTTCTCATTTTAATCTGGAGGCAAATTGAACCTACTGTTGAATTCGTGTACCAAGAAGTACCACGAGAACCAGACAAGGTCCTGTGGGTGGAGCTAGACATGGATGAAAAGCAATCCCCAGAATCATCACGTGAACCAATAACTAACATTTAAAACAACACCTAGCGAGCGAGAACGGCTTTTCTACCGTACATCAGCTCCGCCTTCTCACTGGAGAGACTCCACCTACTCTTATGCAGTGGTAAGTGGAGGTACACAGGTACGGATAGCTCTGGATTCGGTTTAGAGACCGGAACCCGGGTGTACTCGTGTTAACACACCCCTACCTCATTCGGGTCGAAGCGCGTGTTCGTGAGCAGAGCTTCCAGCTTGGCGTATCGTTCAGGCTGAGTGTGTTTCAGCATGATCATGGGGTCCGTCTGAGTCAATAAACAACCGGCGGCTCCGAGTTCTTTCAGCTCGATCAGCTCGAGAACCACCTGGTGGGAAACATACAGAACTACTCATATAAACAGAAGAAAAGTGCGAGTACAGGATGTTCAGTAAAAGTCCTGAGATGAGCACAGGACAGTCTTTATGATTCCAGCAGCAGTCTCCGGGATGCACACTTCCTCAACCTCACCTGAACTTCTAATGATTCGAAATTCATCTGGAATTTACCCATGGTGCATCTCTGGGGTTTAAACATGATGCTGCACACGTGTGAAATCTCTTCTTCATCGGTCAACATGCGGAACGCCAACGAGCCAAACAGAAGAAGCAGACCACTGCTGGTGATTTTTTTTAAGGAAGGCATCGTGATGGAAATATTTTTAAAGTTTAAAACCTTTGCCAACATCCTGCGGCACTGAACTTTCTGAACGCCGCGGTTTAGTCGAGTAGTGAGGTCGTCGAGTTTGTAATTAGACGCGGCATCAATAACAACAAACTGCGCTAAAGAATCCAATAAACGGAATTTCACCAAACCTCACTGGAGCGATGAGACCATAGACACCATCGACACGTTCGGTGACAATAATCATAAAAATACAGGACTTAATGCAAGAGGAAAGAGCTGGGAGACACAACATCAGAGTCTCAACACTACACCAGAGATCACCGCTTTTAAAATGTTCTGCGCAGTGGAGTGAACTTCAACAGTCTGATATTCATTTTAAGGATGCCGAAAAAACAACAACAACAACAACAACAACAAAGCCCTAATCGAGATGTGTTTGTGGCGCGTCGCATTTGCATGTAGGACCCGTGCATGTGTCAAAGATTTGCATGTAATTTGCATATATTATGCATTTACACCATGTTCCATATTTACATTTCAAACTCCCGGACAGCGCGCATGCACTCGGGTGAAGTCTCTGCGACTCTCACCTGTTCGTACAGGTCTATGAGCAGCCCGTCAGGCAGTTTGAGGTGTTGGATGGCTCTCAGCACTGCGTCCCAGCGGCCGGCGTTCACGTCCTCCGTGAAGCTCTCGATGCTGTCGACTGTGTGCAGCGCCACCGTGCTCTCCTCCTGCAGCGTGGCCAGGGTGCGCGGCAGATTGTTCTCCTTCAGGTACTGCATGATCAGCCGTATCACACTGGTGCGCACACACACACACACACACACACACACAAGCTGTCAGTTCTAATCTAACGTTCTACATCATACTGGACAGGAGAATTTATGAAGTTTATAAGCCACTCAAACCATCATCACATCACACCAAAGACCATTAAACACTCTACAGGGCTCCTTAGTTTCAAAACAGGATTAAAGTAGAACAGAACGCTAAAAAGCTAAAACAAACAAATAAATAAAGTACAAACCTGTCTTGAGGAATTCAGTATATATTTTTTAAAAAGGAAATAAATTAAACTAATATGAATCATTTCAAGTGATAAGTAATAACATAAATAATAAATTAAAATACAAAAACAATCCATAAGACAAATAATCACTCAATCTACATAGGACTGTAGGAAAACTAACTGATTAATCAATTAAATAACAACTAGTTATTTCGTTACTATTATTAAAATATAAATGATTAATAATAATAATAATAATAATAATAATAATAATAATAATAATACAAGAACCAGCAATTATAGGGGCCCATGCACTATTTCATGAAAAAATTTAAATAATTTAAAACCATTAATAATAAAAAAATTTCATCAGTATGACTTGATAGATTAATCACTGAGAAATAATAGTAACAATAATAATCATTTATTCATTTATTTTTTTTATTTTTTTTAATTTAAAAAGTTTTACTTAGCCATAATTAGTCTCCTATTGCTACTGGTAAAGAAGAAGCAGAACAACCACCAGTTAAAACCACAAATAATGAAATGATTTGTAAAATAATTATTATTGAACAATTACTGTTAAAAAAAAAGGAGTTGTAAAATATTTACTTAAAAATAAAAATGGATAGAAAATAAAATTAATAGAAAATCTTAAAATCAAATAAAAGTCTATGTAAGCTGCCCGTTACCCAGCATGCCTGGGTGTGTTTATTGATTTCTCAAACCAAGAAACGATAGAGTCTTCCTCCAGACTTTTCTTCCTCAGAGCTCTGAACTTTCCTCCTTCACACAGACGTCTGGAGCTGGAGCGCTCGGTTCTACACTCTCCTATTTCAGTCTAAATGGATCATTTCCTCAGCGCGTCAGTGGAGGAGGGAAAATCAAAAAGATCTCCGAGGGGATGAGGTTAACGAATCGTCTGAAGTGAGCACAAAATAAATAAATGGTCCAGAAAAGGTTCTCTGCTTCTTTTAGTTACCGGAGGAAACTCAAGAGCTCCTCAATGAACACACGAGCTTCTACATCAACGTCTAGGACCAAAGAAACGGTTAAAGAACCCGAGAGACGTCCGTTTATAAACGGATCTACAGACTGTTTCTCTCTCAAAGCTGAAGATCATCACCACCAGCTTTAAACACACCACATGTCTGGAATAAGAAACGAAGCTGGAGTTTAAGGTGTGACTCATTACATCGGACACGTCAAAGCCACTTAATGACTGCGGCATGGACATGACATCTCAATTACAGGTCACGTTCTAATCATACACACTGATCAGAGCTCACAGATCAAACACTCTCTCTCTCACACACACTCACTCTCACACACACACTCACTCTCACACACACACTCACTCTCACACACACACTCACTCTCACACACACACTCACTCTCTCTCACACACACACACTCTCTCTCTCACACACACACACTCTCTCTCTCACTCTCACTCTCTCTCTCTCTCTCTCTCACACACACACACACACCCTCTGGACTGTTCTGAATCAGAATCTTGTCACGTCTCCTCAATAAAAAAGCATTGAAAATGTTCCCCAGCCACACTCTCTCTCTCACTCTCACTCTCTCTCTCTCTCTCTCACACACACACACACCTGTACATGATACTCACTCGGCGGATTCCACCTCCAGCTCCATGGCTGTTCAGAGCCGCAGAAACACCGCTCACATTCTCCACCTGCGCTCGCTCTCGTGTCCGCGCGTCCCCGACACGTGAACGCGCCCCTGTACACGTGCTGCGGCCGGGCGTGAAATCACGTCACTGTTCTGTGTGCTAAGTGTTACGGTCTTTCAGAAGACACCCTTCTGTGTGGGTGTGTGGGTGTGACGTAAGAGACGGGAGCGAATAAATTCATTAATAACAAGAAACGCGCGCGCGCACGTCATCAGTGCGCGTGATACTGAAGTGTGATACAAACACGAGCGCTTAATTAACTGTAAACTACATACATGACTTTTTTATGCATTCCTTAATATCTGACCTAAGAAAAGGGGGAAAAATACAATCGGAGCGGAAGATATTCGTGTATGAGTATACACTCACCGGCCACTTTATTAGGAACACCTTAAACATTCATGGCGTGCACGTGGCAGAATTGCAGCACGTGACCACCGTGCACAGACAAGCATGAATTCTGACCTGCACCAAAGAACAAAGCCCAAATCTGCTAAATACATCCTCGTGCTCTAGTCTACACCCTCAGACCCCCTCAGTGTGGGTCAGAGAACCCGGAGAACACGTTTAACACCCCCGCTCTCTGACTGTACACTGTTACACTGTATATCCACATACAGAAGGCCGTTAATCCGACATTTAGACTCAGTGGTGACGTTAACGGCAACATGGGCGTGGCTTCACGCGGCGCTGAACTGCATTCAGAGCGTTTAGCAGGAGTCAGTCAGTGCAGTGTCATTTATCCTGAACGCATCCTGAATCTCAATGGCCTGCGTTGAGGAAACATCTAGTGCTGCCCTCTTGTGGTGCCAAGCAATATATAAATAAATAAATGCGCTGGAATTATAAATGCGACTGTAGTTTTTTTTTTCCTGTCTCAGTTCTGTTGCCTCCTGGTGGCCAGAAGCCGCATTAAGTTCCTTTCACACCGAACCCGAAACGATTGATCGCCTTCAACTAATTCACACCTGCACACTAGGTGGCGTTGACCGAGCCTGCATTTTACGCCTGCACATTAGGTGGCGCAACCTACTATTCAGCTGATCGTCTTTCACCACCGAGAAGAAGAATCACTTAAACGTTGGATTTGAACAGCGCCATCAAGCTGTTGTAGTCTGAATTAAATAATGTGAAATGTAGTGCGGTAACAGCAGTGAGACAAAACCCAATTTAATACCCAAGACCAGTCCGGTTTTATCCTGGAGGAAGAACTTCGATAAATAAAGTGACGGTTCAGTTCTTACTATCCCGTTATATCCATACTGACATGTTTCAACAAGAATATAAAGATAGAGAACACATAAAATACTGCGTATTGTTTTCTGCTACAAAAAGTCCAATTGTAAATTTATGGAAATAAATGTTTTAGCATTCAAACTAATTCGAAGTACTTCAGTAAGAAATATACTTTGATATTATAGCATGTGACGACGGTTTGTTTATATCTCCATGGTGCGTGCCAAATGCGGGTGTTTTCTAATCTGCACTCGTTTCCGTCTCTTCCGTTTTTTCTTCGACCACCTTCACAATCAACGGCCCTGGATCACTGTTGCCACCTTGTGGAAGAACTAAACAGTGCAAAAGAATTACAAGCGCATGTGCGACCTGCGCGTACAACGTACACGCGGTTAGAAAAATCGGGCTGCGGGCGTGCTGTACTCTGTACCGACTGTAACCGTAAAATGAAACATTCTTTATGCTTACGGGGCTTTCACACGTGAACGTGATTTAAGTAGAAAGTATGCTTCACGTTTAACTCTTTTGCACTATTTAGTTCGTCCACAAGGTGGCAGCAATGACCTAGGCCCGTTGATTGTGAAGGTAGTCGAAGAAAAAACGGAATAATCAGAAACGCGTGCAGATTAGAACCACCCGCATTTGTATCATTCTAGCCTTAAAGAGTATAAGGATTAGTATACGGGTGCTAATCGTGGCGAGAGACTGCTCAGGCATGGTTCTTTGTATTATTGCGATTTTTCTTCGTTGTCGTCCTTTACTGCTCTATACTGACTCTTGTAGGCCCGGAGGGGTAGTGCAAATTGTCGTTCAGAGCACGCCTCGACCGCCCGTGTACACGCACGTGTCAAATAGAGTATACTTTGAAAAGCTATACGTACGACTGTGCACATACGTTAAAAAAGTCGGGCAGCGCGCGTACTCTGCTGATGACAATTTGCGTTACGCGTACTGTACGCTGTTCCTAGCGTACACGGAAAACGTGAAGCATACTTTCTACCTTCCGCGTACGCTAGGAAATTTCGCCTTCAGCAGAGTACGCGCGTACTGTACACACAGGTCGCACACGCGCATTTCATTCTTCTGTACTATTTAGTTCTTTCACAAGATGGTAGCAATGACCCCGCGCCGTTGATTCTCAAAGGAGCCGAAGAAAAAACGGAAGAGACGGAAACGGGTGTAAGCTTTTTTCGGGTTGAGGTCGCACAGACTGTTTTTTTTATTTTCAAAAATCTTCTTGGTGAAGACACCTATTGTGGAACACTACAGCACGCGCGCCGCCAGATTCTACTTTACTTTGTACACACAGGTCGCACACGCGCATTTCATGCTTCTGCACTGTTTAGTTGTTCCACAAGGGGGCAGCAGTGACTCCGCACCGAATCACAAAGCAGCCGAAGAAAAAACGTGAGACGGAAACGGGTGTAAGCTGTTTTCGGGTTGAGGTCGCACAGACCTTGTTTTCGTTTCTTCTTCCTCTAGTACCTACAAAGTTAGCCGCATGTCTTTCTCCTCCATTATTTTTCTTGTTGGTAGGATTCTTCGTTGTCGTCCTTCACGCTAGACCTGCTTTACTGCTCTGTACTGACCCTTACAGCGCAGGAGGGGTAGTACATGTAGTGCGCATGCGTCCTCCAGGGTTTTTTTTTTTAAACATTTGACAAGTGATCGTATAAAAAACAAGCCCCAAGCAACAAAAATAAGACGTGGGGGGGAATATGAAATTTTATGGGGTTTTTTTTTCACCCTGTAGGGGGAAACTAACATCTGACTAAGCACTTGTTCATAATTAAGGAAAAAAAACATTTTAGTTTGAGTTAAGCTGCAAACTTAAGAGATTCTTAAATATCTATATAATTTTATATCTATAATTTTTTTTTAACCCCAAGTCTCTGCTCAGTAACTGGTCCATGTACACTGTTCCCAAATTACTGAGCAACATTAAAGTTTTCATATAAGTGACTAACCTAATCTAATCACTAACCTCCCATCATCCAGATCTAATCCAACTAGCTTAAGGGTAAACACCAGTCTTTTAAACCGAGTTCAGATGAAACAGGGTTTGAGATTCTTCTCTCTGGTGAAGAATAAATAAATTATATATTTAAAAAAAAAAATTGCACAGCAAAATTGAGCAGAACCATTTTGACTTTTTATTAGTGACGTGAAAGCAGTTTTTATTTCTGGCTGGACTCGGATTTGGACTGGGAGGCTCTCAGGGAGGAGAGGCGGCGTCTCTTGGCGATCTTCTCCTGACGTTTCTCTTTGGCCTCCTGTACAACAGAGCACACACACCTGTAAGTACCCCCGGAAGGGAGAAACAACTCTACTCCATCACACTCGTTTAAACACATGTACGGTTCTAGCGCGAGATCATCCTGCAGGAGCAATGAGAAAGCTGCAGCTCTGATCATCTCGTACCTTCAGCCTCTTGGCCAGCAGCTTGGCGTACTCTGCAGCTTCATCCTTGTTCTTCTGTGCGCTGTCTCTTCAGGGCGATGCGGCGGCGTTTGTGCTGCAGCACACGGGGTGTCACCAAGCGCTGGATCTTAGGGGCCTTGGTCCTGGGCTTCTTGCCTAATGAGGAATCGGGTTCAGTTTATAATACACTATCAGGCCGAGGAGAAAACGAGGTATAGAGGGTTTAAAACAGCAAATTGCAGCTAAAACTTCTATAAGTTTATAGCACAGTAACAAAATGAACACACTTTGCATAAGACTGATTGCATTCAATTCTCAAGCCCTTTAATTCACCGAATCATTTTATAGAAAAATACCGTGTATATATACACACACTGTGAAAGCAGGTAAATGTAACTGATTCGTATGAATATTTTTGTAGCCCATCTGTAATCACCGACAGATCTTTAATTTTGAGCAGAATGAAGTGTGTGTAGGGAGCGAAGCAGTTCGACCAGCTACACTGATCAGACGAGGTCGTTATCCAGTTTGCAGCTCCACCTCTCTGTGGCACCACACTGTCCCCCCTTTAAAGCTACTGACCAGCCAGAAAGGGTCTACTGGTGTGCCGAACTTCCCTGAAACTCACTGCCTTTTAGTCACCAACTCCTTGTTAGAGTTTTACCAAAAAACCACCCCAGTCTAACCTGTGACATGATCACAGACTGGATATCGGTTTCTGGATTTAGAAAAACCTGCGCCCGAGTCCTGCTCACCTTCCTTAGCGAGAGGTCTGCGCACCACGTACTGCCTCACATCGTCCTCCTTGGACAGGTTGAACAGCTTGCGGATCCTGCTGGCTCTCTTGGGGCCCAGGCGGCGAGGCACGGTGCTGTCGGTCAGGCCGGGGATGTCCTTCTCACCTGCACAGACAGTATTTTTATGATAAAATCTCCACTCACAGAAAACAAGAATAAAAGTTCATTCTGAACACTGAGCATTACAACTCACTGAGATCTCCAAACATTTATAAGATATAATTATTATAAACCCCTTCACATCAACCAAACATACCCAAATAACATGCAATAAGATATTATAATATAGTAAAGGTATGTGTATACACCAACATGGGAATTTGTTTCTTCAACAGATACACAACCGCAACAAAAATCTTTTAAAGCAGAATTTCATCTCTTTATAAAAACACTTCCCAAGCAGAATATTTACAGCTGAAACAATTTAACCCACAATAATCAGCCACATAACCGACGGAAACAAGTCCCAATGTAAAACCACATCAGCCGTATTGTGTAGACTGTGTGTGTGTGTGTATATATATATATATATATAAAAACAAAACACTACGTTTATTGCAGCTTTGCAACTCTGACTTGTACACAATCTACAGGTCTGACCTACTTACAGTTACTTCAATAAAACACCTTCCACTGGTGACCGGTTTGGTGAGCATCCTAACCACAGATCTAATGACCATCTGAGCAGATGATGGTGTTTTCTGCCCTCAGTCCAGATATCCAGCTCACATAACACCTGCTCATACACTAGAGGTGTGGGTTTGTGGATTTAACGTACATGAAATATTATAATCACACGTAAAGACCTATGCAGCACCGGTTCAATCCCACGTGTTCTAGAGAACAGAATCGTAACGTCCAATTAAATCAACACAAGCGGAAGTTGAACACAAGGAAACCACTGTGGCTTTTATCCGATATAACACAACCATGTCGTCTTTCTAAGAGGAAATAAATGAATCGACTATTTACCATTCCGATAACTAATCTAAATCTCCATCGATCATGTGACTCTTAATTTGGTATTTGACACGGCAATGCTCATGGAAACACATTAATATGCAAGTTAACCCTTGACGACTTTTTCGAGCACGCTTTAGCCGCTCCTAACATCTCACACTCGTTCAACTCCACCCCATTCATCTATCTGTGTGTAATCCAGACGTCTCACCCTTCCTGATGATGACCAGGTTGAGAACGCTGAGGTTGGCGTCGACGATGCAGCCGCGTACGGATTTGCGTTTACGTTCTCCGGTGCGAGCGCGGCCTGTAGCACGAGTGACCCTTGCTGAGGAGCAGACGCACACGGCCGTTAGTCAGAACGCCTTGCTTCATGGGGAAGCCCTGTTTATCGTTTCCTCCGCTGATGCGCACCACGTAGCCCTGCGAGACACACACACACAGGTTAATCACCCCTACACAGCACACACGGCACATGCTAGAGCAGCTGGATGAATGTGGGAGCTATGCAGTGCGACCAGTCGTGGTTTGTATAGATCAGGTCGCTATCCGGTTTGCGGCTCTTGTCACTCTGGCATCACGCTGCCCCCCCTTTAGAGCTACTGATCAGCCAGAAAGGGGTCAAATGGTGTGCCATCACAAACATTCACACACACAAAGCTCAAACATTTCCACAAACACAATACTATCGTTATTTACTGCGATTAGCAGACCTGGGCAGAGGGACGAGGTTCCAGCTCTAAAGGAACGACGCTCTTTAGGAGAACACTCAGACACACACACACAGAAGGTCAGTAAACATGGACACTAAAGGCGGTGAAGGCGTGTGTACAGGAAGAGACTCACCTTCCACTCATCACCCAGGGGGTCAGCAGCCACCTCAGTGGCCATGCGCTTCTCGTAGAAGGTCCTCAGTTTGCGCTCATCGTCCACCTCGATGAGCTTCTGGCAGCCGGTGGCAGGAAAAGAGATGTTGAGCTGCAGAAAGAGTGAAGAAAGAACAATCAGAGGGATTCACACGTCGCAGAAGAGTCGGCGTTTTGATTTCGTTGGGGGTCGACTAGAACCTGCAGCTCTGACACCTCAACACACACACCACCCCCCAGAGGAACAAACCATGCACTGCACACACCATTACAAAGTGAAACACTATTCTCGTCCTGAATACTACATTAGGGTTTGAGCTAATGTCAGATATAAAAGATTAATTAAAGTTATTAATAATGTGTCATGTGACTCAAGCTGCTCCTCAGACTGGATAATTATTACAGAAGAAATATAATCAGATATCTAATCAGATATTGAGTTCTTACACTAAAGTCACTAAACACACTTGAATGAGGAGGAGTTAATCTCGGGATAACTTTAACCCGGTTTGTTTAAACTCCGTGTGTGTGTGTGTGTGTGTGTGTGTGCGCGCTAGCCCGCCGGGACACACACATTATCCAACGTGGTGAATTTTACACTATAACCTGTAAAACTTTATCCCCAAACTACCTGAACATATCACCACCGCTCCGACATCACCTCCAGCCCTCTCTGTCTCTCTGTAATATTCCCACATTACTGTCTCAGAGCGCCGCCATGTTGTGATCAGCCAGTTAGCTGCTCCACAGCCCGCTACAATCCACCATCATCCGCCTCACAGACAAACTCCTCAACGCTCCAGTAAACGCACTCGACATCTTTAATGTGTTTACTCTCCCAATCCGCCCGCATTCCAGTCCGGTTATAAAACACAACGTTAAGAAACAGACATTCCTGGAAGCTCACCTTCATTTTGGGGGACCGTCTGTACGGGAGTCCACCACGGAAAAGAGACCGGATATCCGCCGCGTACTCTCACATACACTCTCCAAATCTCGCGAGATGTTACCACGCAACTTCCGGCCGCGTTTATTCAGTATAGAATACAAGTCATGTACATTTCTGTCGCCTATTTATTATACGATATTACTACTGCAGCTAATCTTTCATTTACAACAAACAAACAAACAAACAAACACAAACAAACAAAGACGCTGGTGACCATCAGCCTTATTATTTATGAATTCTTTTTTGATGTATTTATTTTGATAGACACATAAATACATAAATAAATAAATATAATTATTTAGTTAGTTAATTATTTATATAAATAAATAGATAGACATATAGAGAGATAGACAGACAAATCTATAGATAAATAAAGAATCATTCTCACCTCCGTAACGTCATTAAAAATGAAGAACAGAATGTTAACCCTAAAAATGGTGTTTATTATATAGTATTAATGTCGTAAAAATGTTTACCAAAGTAAAAACTATCTAACTAAGCTGATAATATAAAACTGTCTAGATAAGGGCTGGAGTGAGAGTCTCCCGCCTTCTGACCTTCTGTCAAAAGAAAATATTTTTTGTACTTTTAACAAGCGACACTAAAGTTTAAAAAAGTATGTGTGTGTGTGTGTGTGTGTGTGTGTGTGTGTGGTGCTGGCGGGGGATGGGGTGGGGGGGGTGTTCTCTTTGATCCTGTCATTTGTGCCCATGCAGCCTGCTCCTGATGTTTCCTCGTGTGATTGACAGCTGAGGTCACGTGACCGGCGCTTGGGTGCTTTTGTTTCAGTGGAGAGCTCGAGAACACCGCCAGGGTTAAAGTTTTCATTCTGAAGTCACTCAGTGTTGTATTTAGAGCTGAGGGTGAGAGCATGCAGGAGGAGAGAGAGGAGGAGGAGAAAGAGAGAGGCTCCAGACTCAGAGACAAACAGCAGTAGCTGTCAGACCATGATGATGATGATGATGATGATGATGGTGATGATGGTGATGATGGTGAGCTCTGAGAGCTGGAGAGATCAGTTCCAACCCGGCAGCTCTGAACTGGACTGGTGTGAAGGAAATTATCTCATCCACTCCAACATCGCTGAGTTCTACAACACGGTCAGAGACCTTTATTATCACTGTAATATTATATATTCCTCAAACTACACATTCTTCTTCTTCTTCTTATTCCTTTTCTTCTTCTTCTTCTTCTTCTTCTTCTTATTCTTCTTCTTCTTCTTCTTCTTCTTCTTCTTCTTCTTCTTCTTCTTCTTCTACTACTACTACTTTATTTTACTGATTTAATATTAAACCTTTCCACAAAACTACACTACAATATAAATGTTGGTTTGAACATCCCCCTCCTTTCTTTATTTAGTTTTCTATCATTTCACGTTTTCCTTTCTTCCTCCTTCCTGCGATTTCAGATCAGCAATGTGCTGTTTTTCGTCCTGCCTCCTCTCCTGATGCACTTATTCCGTCAGTATGCAGCGTGTTATAACCGTGGGATTTATGTCATATGGTTACTGCTCATGGTTGTTGGTAAGTGACCTTTAAATACTTGAAATAAATAGAAACGTTTTGATAATCATCGTCTCCTCAATATGTTCTGTTTGAGGTTTTGATTGAAAGCTGTGATTCAGACATGTGACGAATTAATGAAAACGTAACGAGCCTAAAAACCTAAAATAAAGAATCATTTGTACAGTTTAAATGATTAAAAGATAGTCGTGTCTAACCAGAAGCGCTATAGAGGCTCACAAATGTACAATCTGGTAGAATTTTACAATCATCAATAAATGTTTGTTCTGGTGATTAAAGTCAACTGAATGTGATTAAAACGTCACTATTATGACCAAAATTCCCATTAAAAAAAGTCTTAAACTGTGTTGTACAGTATTTTCAGGGACAGAACATGAATGTGATCGAATGTGAAGGAATGGCGCGTCATTTTACAGCACAAAGTGTCAGACTTCTTTCCCCCCTTTATTTCACAGAGTGTGACTCTTTTATATATAAAAAAAACAAACAAACAACTTTTGGTACTTTCTGAGCTGTGTGTGTTTGTAACAATGGAGTTTGTAGATAATGCAGTAACTGTTGGAGACGTTGGTTCCTCAGAGATACGGCCTCCTGCTTCCTCCACTGATAATAAACTCACTTCACGACACATTTGCAGTTTGTGACATGCATCCACGGAGCTGAAATGTGTAAAGAACGTACGGCGAGTGGATGGACTCAGGATCAGCACGAGATGTTTGTGTATCAGATAACAAGCGTTAAACAGGTTCTAGGAGACGATCTCCATCTCCATGGCGGCTCTCGTCAACATCCGAACGGCGCATTGTAAACGTCTGAGTCTCTAACAACATCCTCGGATTCTTTCGTTTCTCTCAGCTTACAAGCGAAAGAGGCTTCGGTTAAACTGTGACCTTTACACCACCGGTACTGAACCATGTTCAAAGGTGGTGCAGAACTTTTCTTTACAGTGAACTTCATTCATGATAAGATCTACCGAATTCTTTGGAGCCCTAAAGTCTGGGGTTTTTATTATAACTAAACACTGATTGCTACTTTTCCAGGCAATTTCACTCTCAGAAATAAAGGGTAGTAAAATGTACCATTTCTTGTCACAGGTATGTCAGACTGACACCTTTTGTACAATACCTTTAAAGGTAGTTATGATCAAATATGTACTTTTGATCTATTTTACACATCGATACATCCAGTCAAAGATACATATAGAAAATGGCGGCTTATGTGTAAAGTGAATCGGTTCACTGACCTTCCATCATTAAAGCTGCAGACACATGGACGTGGATTATAATATGAATGTTAGATCTTACAGGTTTCGCTCTCCTAGGGGCGGCCTCGGCGTATTTTCACGCTACGCTCAGTTTTATTGGTCAGATGTTGGATGAACTGGCGATCCTCTGGGTGCTGATGTGCGCTTTAGCCATGTGGTTCCCTAAAAGACTCCTGCCCAGAATGTTCCAGAGAAACAGGTACAGACATGAACCCATTTTCAGTATTAATAATATATTATCGTTTCTATAGTAACAGCTCCTTCACGTGTACCGCGGACACGTCACGTAAACAGATTTGTAGAAAACGTGTGTGATCAGTGATGTGGTGAAATTTCCTGTAATTAGATGTTTATTGGCGTTGATGGAAGGAGTCTCCAGTGTCAGCGCTTTCTAACAGTCTGAGTTTAAAAATGTGGAATTGTTCAGCAGGTGTGGCTTTAAGCTGCTGGTGGTTCTGCTGGCGGTCGTCTCCACGTGTTTGGCCTTCGTGAAGCCGAAGCTGAACTCGGTGTGTCTCATGATTCTGGGGTTCCCCTGTACGGTTCTGCTCATCACCGAACTCCACAGGTCAGAGAACCACCACAAACACGCAGCGTGCTCAGAGAACACGATGGAGCGATAAATAAAAGAGGAGAATGAAGAAAAACAACACTTAATCAAGAATAAAGAGAGAGTAGTACAGTACTCATCGGAAGGATCAAGAAAGAAAGAAAGAAAGAAAGAAAGAAAGAAAGAAAGAAAGCTAGAAATCAGGGGAGAAAGCAAAAAAATGGAGAGAGGTAAAAGATCAACAATGGAAGGAAACTAAGAAAGAATGAGACAAGTAGAGAGAGGAAAAACAAAACAGAATTAGAGTGAAAGAAAGAAACAAAAAGACAGAAATAAAGAAATAAAGAAAATAAAGAGGTAAAAGAGATAGAATAGACAGAAGTAGGAAGAAAAAAAACGTTAAATCAAAAAGGAATATATTATGAAATTATTTGCGTTTAAAATGAATTGTTTTGACGTGAAGAAGAAGCGGTGGTTTTACAGATGATGAAATAGATTTTTTTTGAACCGATGGAGTGATGAGTTTTTGATGCTGGAGTTGAAGCTGCAGGTCACTGAGTGTTTATCAGATTGTTTTTCACGAGCTGTGACTCCTGCTCTCGTTCTTCTGCAGTATGTTTTCCCTTTTCATCATCAGTCATTGTGAAACAGCCTGAATGCACACACACACACACGCACATACACACACACACACACACACACACACACAAACAACACAAACTCACACACACACACACACAACACACACACACACACACACCCACACACACACACACACACAAACACACACACACACACACAACACACACACACACACACACACACACACAACACACACACACACACACAACCAACACTCACACACACACACACACACACACACACACACACACCCCCCCCCACACACACAACACACACACACACACACACACACACACACACACACACACACACACACACACACACACACACACACACGGCCAGCTGCTGTGCGTTCGTGTCCAGTTTCTGAGCGATGATGGTCTGAACTTCTGCCTCGACCTCACAAACCCTAAATCCTAAGAGACAGTTCTTCAGAAAGAAGAAAAAGAAGAAAGAGAACACAAAAGGACAATTAAAAACAAAATCATTCAATATAAACCTTGTACTGAATTCTGAGCGCAGGTGATATACTAGCATGTTTATATATACTTTTATTAAACATGTACTATGAGCCAAATACTTTTTTTTTTGTAAATGAAATCTACAAGTACAAGTAGAGCTACTATACAAGATCCATTCATTGAATACCAGAGGAAGCAAAGTGCACAGAGTAGAGGTGTAAGTGCGGTGTGTTTTTTTTAATGAGTTGGTGAGGTGTTCACGGAAGAGGTGAGTCTTTAGCTGTTTTTTGAAGATAGTGAGAGATTCTGCAGTCCGGATTGTGCATTCCACCACTGAAGAACAGTTAGCGTGAAGGTTCTGGAAAGGGACCTTACGCCACGCTGAGTGGGAACTACTAAACGTCGGTCGCTAATCGTTCGCAGATTGCGAGAATTTTTACTTTGTAATTGCAGAATGTGCAAATACTGTATTACACAAACCATAAACTGTGTCGTTAAATGAAAACATCAAAGAAAACACATGAATACATATTCTTACACATGGCTTATAAATATGAATATGTATAAATATTTATGAGTAACGACTAAAACGTTGAGCCATTTTCTGCCCCCCAGTGGAGACATTGAGTACTGCAGCAAATTATAATCGGAACCGTATGTTCTTTATTTTAATAAACCAGTTTTAATAATCTCTCTCTCTCTCTCTCTCTCTCTCTCTCTCTCTCTCTCTCTCTCTCTCTCTCTGTGTGTGTGTGTGTTGTTTTCTGGGCTCAGGTGTGAGAACCAGCGTGTGTATAAACTAGGTTTAATCTCGGCTGTGTGGTGGACTCTGGCTCTCCTGTGCTGGATCAGTGATAGGATCTTCTGTGAGATCTGGTCCAACATGAACTTCCCCTACTTGCACTGCGTTTGGTACGGTCCAGTTTATTGAATTTCTTTGTAAGTCATTACAGTAAATGTATTTGTCCTGTTTTAAACCTTCATGACAGGACGCACACTGTGAGATAATCGCGAGAGGGGTTTAAAAACACTTCAGTGTGTACTTTGTGTTTGTGTAAAATATACTTTAGTCCTGGATTCTCTGTGTGCTGATTGGCTGAGCACTCAAAAAGGGCAAGAACAGCACTCCAGAGTAAAACATCTGGACAACAATGATGACTGAAAACTAATTCAAGCTCCAGTATTTGAAAGAAAGAAAAAGAAAGAAATGAGGGAAAGCAGGAAGAGACACAAGGTAGGAAAGCAGCAAGAAAGAAAAAAGAAAACAGAAAAGAAAAAAATGGAAAAAGATAAAAGAATGTAAAACAAAATGTAAATAAATAAAGACATGAGGGAAGAGAAAGCAAGAATGAAGAAAGAGAAGGAAAGACAGATAAAGAATGAAAGAATATCTCATCATGTAAATGTAAAGTTTAGTTTTGTTTTGTTTCCTTCAGTAAAGATGGAGTTTCTTCTTCAAACCTCATCACTTTGTTTTGTGTCATAAATGAAATGTTTGTTTCCAGTTAAAATCCTGAGGTCTGAGTGGGTGTTTATTTCAGGCACATTCTCATCTGTGTGGCCTCGTACCTGGGCTGTGTGTGTTTTGCGTATTTCGACGCTGTAAGTGAGGTTCCAGAGCGAGAACCCGTGCTTCGGTTCTGGCCCAGCGAGAGTTGGGCTTTCATCGGTGTTCCTTACGTCACTCTTCTGAACACACACCGAAAATCCTGTAACAAAACGTCATAAAGTCTCAGGAAGAGTGTTTACACGGAAGAGGGTGAAGGTGTGAAAGGACAGTGATGCAGTGACGTGGAGAAAGAAGTCATCAGATGCAAGATTATGTGAGATGATGTGAGATGATGTGAGATGATGTGAGATGATGTAAGATGATGTAAGATGATGTGAGATGATGTAAGATGATGTAAGATGATGTGAGATGATGTGAGATGATGTGAGATGATGTGAGATGATGTGAGATGATGTGAGATGATGTGAGATGATGTGAGATGATGTAAGCAGTCTACCTCATGCACAAGTTTCTCCTTAAAATCCTGAGAGCGTGATGGATGCTTTAAATGCACAATTAATATTTGATAAAGCTATTAATATTTAAAAAAAAAAACTTTTTAAAAACCTTTTATTAATGTTTACATTGTGTCATGTGTCAATAATAAAATAATTTTATGCAGATTTGTTTCCTTTTTAACAAATAAAATGGTGATTTTTTTCCTTGCTGATGTAGGCTAATGTGTAAATTTCTCAAGAGAGATTTTTATTATTTTCATTGTTGATGGTGTTTTTTTTTTTTTAACACATTTTGTGTACATTCCCTTTCTGTAAGAGGAAAAAATTTTTTTGTGAAGTTAACAGCACAAAGTTTGGTGATTCCATGTTCACTGATCATTTCCAGCACTATTGCAGAAGTGAAATCAGGAATATTTTATAGTTGACACGTTCTGTCCAAACATCTGAACTTCCTGTTGGGGCTTTAAAACATCTACAACCTGTTAGTTCGATTTCTCATCGATCCAGTTATTAGCTATTCATTATTTTACAGAAATATTCACATGAACACAATTCACAAGATGTGTAGGAGGACTAGTGAAAAAACAGTTTTTGACAAAATCCAAGATGGCTGAAAAATCGGATTAGGCAGAAACTAATAGTGTCCACTGCACTCCAAATTCTGACCTGTTGGTGGCGCTAGAGCTTTGGGAGCTTGGGGAGCCCAAATTTGCTGTATTTGTAGCTGAATGTGTCCTGAAGCTGCATGCCAAATTCCACAGCTTTTTTACCACACGGTTCTATGCGCTGCCATAGAAACCCTAGCCAGAATAATAATAACGATAAGAAGAAGCAGAGTCCATAGAAAAACAAGATAAATGGTTTGTGCTCATTTAATCAAAAGAGCATTTTGAGACCAGGCACTGATTTCAGGCAAGGACATCCAGACATCAACACGTTTCCAGCTAGAGTATAGCTTTATTATACTGTTCGGAAAATACCACAACGTTTGCTTATGTTTCATTTCTGTAACACACTCTCATTCGCTCGGCATGCGCTACCGTGTCGTCATGTTTTGTTTACTTTGCCACGTGTGTGTTATTTTTGTTTACGTCCTGTCTCCATCGCTGTCCTGTCGTTGGTTGTTTCCCTTTAAACCCTCGTGTAGAAAGTATACGCTCAGGTGTTCCTCAGCACCTGACGATACCGCGTGTGTTTCTGTGTCTGTTTAACTGGCTTGACCTTGCTTTGTTCTCTCAACATTGTTATTAGTCCTTGTCTAGTTTTGTCCTGTTTGAAGACGGCGTAGCCTAAGCTTGCTTATTGTCTCTGATTCAGCCTGCCGATTTGGATTTGTCTTCCTGTCTCTCTTTAATAAACGCTTTAACTGCACGTGTGTCCGTCTCAACCTGCATTACAAAACACTCAAGTGGAAGTTTCTCGTGGAAGTTTCATACTTGTTTTATGAATCACTCTCTATCGAGATGTCCAGAATTTTACTCTGATCTCAAGGGTACAATTATTCATTTAGCAGATGCTTTGATCCAAAGTGACTTACACATGAGGAAATACTCAAATCATGGAGTCTTTCTTTTATTTGGTGTAAATACCTCTGAATGATCATTTTTTGCTTGTTTCTTTGAAATCTTATTAAAACCAGAATGTTTTGGGTTAAACAAATGTGATTAATCAAGGGACTAATAGCCGGAATAAAGATAAATCATTCACAGACAAGTTATGAAACAACACATCATACACACTAATCTATGGCCATTTGGATCAACCAGCATTTGTTGTGTTTGTTTTGTGTGTTTAATTTGGTTGCTTGCTTTGTCAGTCTCAACTGACAGGAAACTCTGTAAAGGGCTGTGTATAATATTCATTCAAATTCAAACTCATTTAGTTTGTTGGATTATGTGTAGTGGAAGTGTCCTCGCTTCACCTGGGGGACTGGATTTGAAGCCATATATTCTAATAAAGTTCACACCGTTCAAATGTTATGGATTTAAAGTTTTAATGTTCATGAAACTTCTCCTAAAATTTGATTGTGCAGTTAACAGTAATTATACGATCTATCATTTTCATGAAAGTTTTAAACCATAAACCGAAACTTTCCTTATTAGAAAGGGGTTTCGAGCTCAGTAGAAGTCTGCAGGAAGTTAATACTTTTATTCAAAATTAACAAATAAAATTTTAATTGGTAATGTGCCCTCAATCTATCTTCACAGGGGTTTTACACAATGTCTGGTTTATTATCATAGTAGTCTGGTCATTTGCTTGTGCAGTCAGTCTTCATAAATATCTCAGAAACGTTGATTTGCATGTTAGAGATTTTAATAGATCACAGTCATCGGGTATAAAGTGATAATGTAGAAGGGTTTTGAATCATTTATGCTTTAGCATGATGCTGTGATGTAACCTCTTTAATCGTCTACATATTTATATTATATAGAGCCTCAGGTCTGAGAACAGCGAGTCTCTCACAGGTATGTGGAACTTCTACTAAAACGGTTTACTCTGGCATCCCATCCACTACCGGATACGAAAGAAAATACATTAGCATGACGACACATGATCAGTGATTATTAGGGGAAGGATAATCAATTGGGCTTATTATTATTATTATTATTATTATTATTATTATTATTATTATTGTTGTTGTTGTTGTTTATTTTCTTTTTTTAAATCCAGATACGAGACTAAGAATTCTGCAATGTTCTGCTGTATTTTATTGATAAAGAGATCAAATCATTGACATGGTGACGTTTTCTGTAACAGTCAGAGGTAATGCTTTATCCTTAATGTTACAGGAAACATCACCAGGAAATAGTTTGCAGTTTCTTGGTCGTGGTCATTTGTATTATTATTTTTTGTCTTTATAAACTTCAAGCGTGAGAAAAAACGAGAGTCTGGTAAAGGAATGACTGTTTATAGCTGCTATAATGTACATCAGAACAAGATGGAACTGTTTTGATAAAACTGAATGTTACTGAAATAACGTATGATGTGTTGTTCTGTAATAAACTTAACATTAGAAATCATGTGGAATAAGAGGAATGAAGCACGTTGGGGCATGCTGTTATAGGACAATAATCCAAACTTATATAATTATTATATCATGATATTAGATCATTATAATCCTTAAACTTCAGGGTGGTAACAGTACCTCCACTTCATCACAGCAGCACACATTCGACACGTATCTGATATCGGTAATTCAAAGGATTAACACAATAATACTCCTATTTTGCATTAGTCTTTACATCATTACGATTGCCGAACAATTTATTTAAAAACACACCGCTGTGACATTAACTTCTTCTCTGCTCTTTTAGCCACCTGGACCTTCCTGTCCTCTGTAAGACGATGAATAAAACAAAGCTGAATCCATTGATTATGGGTTTTTCATCTTCCATTATTATGTCCATCGAGAACTTCAACTTCTGTGTGGGACTTCCTCTAAACATCGGTGTCATCTTCGTCTTAACCCGAGCCGGAGGACTGGATGGGTCTCTGATTTTCCCGCTGAGCCAAGTTGCATCCGAAATCCTCTTTGCCATCCCGGCACCTCTCATTCTCCTCTGTTATGTGAAATTCGAAAGTCTCTGCTTTTATTATCCGATATTATTTATTATTGGCACCTGCATGATGTCTCGTTTCCTGCTCCAGTGCTGTGTATGTTTTGAGCGCTACGTGGCCGTCGTCCACCCGGTTACCTTCCTAAAGTATAAAGCGATGAAGTATCGGTTAGCAATCTCAGTCGTTATATGGATGCAATCGTTGATAAATGGTGCAGTGTCCATGCTTAGGTTTGCAGACCTTCCCTTTGGTATTTTTGGAATTTTCTACGTCATGGTTCTATGCGGGATGCTTTTTTGCAGTTTCTCTCTCCTCAGAGGTCTGAGGAGAGCAGGACCAGGAGAGAGGAAAAGGGATGATGGCGGGGTGAGCATTGCCAAAAAAAAGGCTTTCAAAATCGTTTCCTTAAACCTCCTGATATTTTTGATCCAAACTGTCCCATTCAGTGTAGCATTTACTTTTAAAAGCATGCTGTCTGATGATGATTTCTCTTTGGCTCTCAGGGTTGGTATGAATATTAATATCACTGTAAGTTTAATGCAGCCAGTCTTATTTTTATACCAGAACGGCAAACTGACATGCATGAGGTGAGGTTAAGCGGAGACACAGTGATCCTCATACACACTTACATTCGGTGAGATGTTTCAGCAAGACAAAAAGCAGAGAAAAGAACTAACTTTTGATTGCTTTATTTTGAGTATAACATTTACAGAAAATGGACGCTCTTTGCTGGATAATATCTGGTTTAATCTAGTTTCAATCCACACAGAGCTTTGAATATGGCCTAGGAACATTTCTGTGTCTATTTATTTATTTATTTATTTTAAATGCAGTGACCTAGGAATAAACATAAAAATGCAAATTAGAATATGTAATTCTGACCCCTCCCATTCCATTACCACCCTGGTTACAGTGTACTATTAGTAAAGGTGTACTACACTACTACAGGACTTCATGATCCTCAGACCAACTCAAAGTCCAAAGACAAGCCCAACAATAAAGAGTTATTTATAGACTATGTGTCCAGAATTATGGACACCCAGACCAAACCGTCCTGATCAGACTCAGAACGTTTTTATTCAGGCTGTGTGACTTTCATGTGCTGTGTGTTTGTGTGGTCTACTGCTTCATGGCTGAGCTGTTGTTGCTCCTAGACACATCCATTTCACAATAATGTCACTTGCAGTTCTTACAGCTGACAGAAGCAGATCTAGCAGGGCAGAAATTTCACCAAGGAGCTCTTCAGTATGATCCATTCTACTGCAGGTGTTTGTCTGTGGAGATTGCATGATCTTATGCTCCTGTTAGCAATGGGTTTGGCTGAACCATCTGAATTTCAATCATTAGCAGCGGGGTCCACATACTTTTGGTCATATAGTGTGTAAACAAGCAAAACAAACAAAAACTGTATATTTTTCTGTAAATAAGTAATGCTAACACTATTCGCAAACTTGCACGTGTCATTTGTAATATACAAAAGAATGATGTTTTAGTTTTGTTTGTGTTTGTGACTGTATAATCTTAAAATATTTAAAATAAAGAATTCCGAGTTATGCAATCGTTGACTACAGATTCCTGAAACCCTTAAAGTTTTACTTTCATCTCTACTGCACTTGAATAAATGTGTTATATCTGCGAGTCCAAACTGGACCTGAACAATATCTTTGACCTCATTTGGATCCGGATCCCGGGAGGTGACAAGTGGAATTCCTTTCTACAAGCAGAAGGTTCTATTATGAATATTTGGTTATGCTCTTTGGCTTGGACAGGGACATCCAGCAATTCCGGACAGTGGTAATATATTACATGGTGCTCTTACAGGTTTGTTCTGGTCCTTAGTCACATACTGGATCCACTGGGGAAATTGTACTTCCTCGTTTGGTCACAGATTTCCAAGTTTGTTTATTCGTTTTGAATGTTTCAATCATTGAAATAAACTGATGTAAAAACAAATGTTGAAGTGATCAATAAAGTACTAAGCGATTTTACACTGCAAATGAAAAGAGCACAGCTAAACAGGCCAAAGAAGATGAAGAAGGTCTAAAGACTGAGTGCTCCCAGCAGACCACACCATCTCACTCAACACCTGTGGCGTTATCATGTTGTTTCTCCTGTAGAGGGCGCACAGACTCCAGAAAACAAACAAGTTAAACAGACAATACGAACAAAATGTAAAATAAATAATAACAATATATATATATATCTCAGCAGAGAGAAAGGGGTTCATCAGAGACTTTATTACTCTAAGGATATTTTTCTTTATATTGGACTCACTTTAGCCTTCAATAATTCATCAAAAACAACCACAACAATGTAGGCAAACAATCATGTAAAACTTTTAACCCTAGTAGCAACTAATATCTGGAGACATGAACACTTTCAGAGCAACTCACCAGCTCTAAAATGGATGACTGCACATCAGGGTCAAACACACTCCCACCAGACTTCACCTGCAGTCTCAGTATCTGCTGTTCCCTCACTGGAATAACTGGAAATTCCTGACTTTGTATCTGGAGGTCAGTGTGTACTGAACACGTTGTGGATCATCACACCGGTCCAGTTAAAACACTGAATTAGTTCATGAAAGGTTTGTGTTACCAAGAAATGAATAATCAATCAATCAATCAATCAATCAATTAATGAATTGGTTCGGTGCTCTGATGATTCATAGACATGATCATTTACTCAGTATTGTCCACTGTAAGGATCTTTCTCTTCTGCAAAATATCACACACATTTCACATGTGAAGATATGTTTTTACACATGTTCGGAAAAGTTGGTGAGCTTTCTGAAGCTGTCTGAGATCTTACCCATACTTGATCACTTTTAATGGTTGCCAGGTCAGTGTATATCACCCTGGATCTTCATGATCAAGTAATATTTAAGGTGAACTTGTGGTAGGATGGATACAGCGACTAGTACAGCAGCTGTTAGTGATGTTGGCAGATTACGGTTTCATTCAAAAACTAATTCGAGACTTTTTTAGCATTCCGTAAAAATCTTTGCTATTTTTGGCTGAATTATTGCAGCAAAGCAGCTTCTGGCTGCCAGACAGTCTTTTCCAAGTCTTTTTGCTTTCATCTAGTTTATTTACAATAAAAGTACACTAGAGTGATAAATATTTATAAATACTCTAACGTATTAGAGCGAGCGCATTAATATAAACCTGAGCTTTGGCAGCTGCACTACTGTCAGAGCTGCTGTTAAAGAAAATTCATTTTCACAACCATTTTTGCATTTGCTGTCAGAGTTGTGATGGATCTTCTCAGTCATCTACTGCATATGAGATATTTTCCTACATGGCTAGTGTTATTTCCACACTGAGTCACTCACCCGCTGCGTGTAGAGACTAGGTTCTGTACATTTCTAACCTTTTATACGTTCACAGAGAGATCCTCACAGGTATGGTACATTTCTATTGTAATTCTGGAAGTCTTTAAAGTGGATATAACAAATGTATTATTGTAATCATTATTTAAATTATTTCTCTCCATGGATTCCCCCTGAGTCGTGCGCTAAGACTAAACATATTTTGGTTTATTTTTAACCTTTCCAGGTCACTTTATCTGTATTACATTTATACGTACTATTATTATTGAAAACTGATATGAGAACATGTCTTAGTCACTTAGTCTTATTAAAGAATTGTGAAAACCTACTTTTGTACATTAGTGATTAGTAAATTGTAATTAGTGGGGCTCTCACATACAGCTTATTGGTGTTCTATAGAGTAACAGAGTTCTATTAAATTTAATTGACTTCTATTGTTTTAAATGCACTATATAAATAAAATGTACTCACACAATCTGTCGACCAGAGAGAGAAAGAGGTGACACACAAACTGTGCAACAACTGCTTTCTAACTGTAGATGGTATGTGCATTTGATTTGAGCTTTAAAACCCTTGTAGGAAGCTATGAACCCTTAACTATCCAAAGAACCCTTGAGGAACCCTTGAGTTCATGAATGCAAATCTCACCATATTGATTTTCTGTGCTTTCATCCTTGTAGGATGTTTGAGAATATGAACATCAACATGAGAAACTCGTCCCTGGCCATGAAGGACAATCAGGGTCTCACTGCTTCATCCATGATTGTTATATGCAACCAGATGATCAGTCTCTCTGTTGGACTTCCTCTAAACTGCTACATCCTTTTCCTTCTGTTCACTCAAGGCGCAGGAAAGGACATGGATGTGACCTTTACCGTGAGTCAGTCCGCCTCTGAGATCCTTCTCTCCTTCGCAGCACCTCTGTCCATCACATGCCATGTGAATGCTGATCTGTGTGCCACTAAAGCTCTGGGGTTTTTCTGGGGGATTAGCATGTCGGCTCGCTGCCATTTCCAGTGCTGTATGTGTTTGGAGCGTTACATAGCCGTGGTCCACCCCATCACCTTCCTTAAGTACAGACACATGAGGTATCGCCTGGCCTGTGCAGTGGTGAGCTGGATAAACTCTCTGGTGTGTGCCGTTTCCTCCATATTCACCTTCCCACAGTTGCCGTTTAGCATTCTGGCAGCCATATACAGTGTTATTTTCACCGTGGACCTTTTCTGTTTCCTGTTGATTTTGAAGGCTTTGAGACAACCACGACCGGTCGACATGGAGAGGGAGCGTGACTACACTGGAGGGAACGTCATCAAGAAGAGGGCTTTTAATATAATTTTTGTCAATTTAATGGTGTTTTTGATGCAAACCATCCCACTTTGTTGTCTTTTTATCTTGAAACAAAACTTCCCTCTGGAGGTATTCAACTTAGCGCTAGCCATTGGCATGTCACTGAATTTTGCAGCAGGGTTTATTCATCCGATCATTTTTCTCCACAACGCTCGAAAATTAAGATTCATTAGATGCTTTTAAAGGTGTTGATGATTCGAGTTTTTCCTCCCTGCTTATTAACCAATGTAACCAATATTATTATCCACTATTCAGTGAAGATTCAGCCATTATTACTTTTTAAGGAAAGAGGGTAGACATTTGGGCCATGGGGTGAGGAATCTTCACCACTTCCTGTTAATGGGCAAGAAGCCCAGTCCAAGCGTGACTCTACTGAGAGGTTTGGTCTGCATTGCAGCTACCTGAGCATCGCCGCACCTTTCCACATGTTCTATCCAGGTGCTGAAATGGTCAGGAGAGAAATAGAACATTAGCTATGCATGTAGCCTTGTTTTAACTCCAGATAACTGTGAAGGTCCCTCAAGTGTTGGCACAGACAGCGGAGACTAAATAAATATCTCCTTCCAGAAACCTTCACCACACCAACAATTACCCCCCCCCCCCATGACTTCATTTTAATATTTGAATGAATTAAAATAACAGAAAGCACAATCACATAATATTCAAATAATTTTAAATACAATAAAATGTCATCATGCCAAAATGTCCGAGCTTATCGTTTTCATTATTCCAAATCTTGGAATTACTTTCTGTACTAAACATTTAGCAACTGTCTGAATTCAATTAAATAATGTATCTTTTAATCGCAGTTATCATTTAATTTAATTAGATAAAATGATATACTTTATAATTATTATAATACATTCAATGTCGAATTTATGTACATTTTGGTATTTTAAAAAATCTTATAGTATCTCAATTGAAATAATTATTTATTATGATTAATGAATTAATCCCTGTGGGGAGAAATATGTTGCATGTTTTAATAATTTATCCATGATTAAAAGGATACATTTGGGGGGTTTAATGTGGTTTTATTTTGTGGTACGCATTTTGTAGCTTTAATTAGAGGAACACAACTGCAGTAAAACATTCAGATACACAATGAACCTTGAAAGCATGATTTGCAGGGTTGGTACCTGTAGTGTGCATGTGTTTCTGAGTATTGTATAAGATTTGTACTTGTTTTCACATATTCATGGTGAAATAAGCTTCCACAGCTATCTGGGTCAGAGACACATCCACCAATCATCAGTCAGTCTTCACGGTTTATTGAATGTTATACAAAGTGGTGGTGTGAGAGAGCCCGAAGCCCGAAGCCACCGTCAGGCTCTAAACACAACATCTACACATTTGTTTATGTTCCTTCATATCACTTTCTCACTGCAGGTGTGCAGGAAGAGTCTCATTTCCCTACGTAATACATGGAATAATCAGAGACTGGACCAGACTGGACAAATTATCTCTTTATTTATTTTATCGTATCATACACATGAAAGAAGTGATTACTTTTTAAATAATGATATATTTCATCAATATGTTTGTCTGGTATCCAGGAAGACTACACTGTCAGTAATATGCACCTTTTATCTGGTTAATTCGTTTACAGAATATTTAAAATATTTACAAATTATTTAAAAGAGCGAGTGCAGTCCAAGGTCACTGTGGAGTTTGAGAGAACACACACCCTTGTTTATTTTTTTCCCCTCATTATATATCTATATCTATATATAACACACTCCCCATCATATCGCAGGTGTTCTGTGAAGAAGGACATTTTCTAGTTCTTTCCTTACAGGTGAGTGAGCGAGTGGATTTTAACTCGGATTGATATGTGGCCTGCAAATGACTGCTGAAGCTTTTATTTATTACAACCTGAAATAAAATATCAGTTAGGATTCTTAATCAAGCTGTAAAATTAATTCATATTTACTTATTTACCCCAGCTCTGTTGAATTCTTGATTGTGATTGGTCCGAACTGGTTGATTAATTTAACAGGTTTCTGTTAATGCGCGTGTTCTAATACGTTATGGTTTCTATAGTAACAGCTCATTTAAGTTTTCTATAAGGAGGCGTTCATGTAACAGTTATGGAAGGAGTCTCCAGTGTCAGCACTCAGAGATAGACTGAGGAGACAGAGGAGTTTACGTTTCTTTGAAGTTTCTTGAAGTTTTTTTATTATGAACTGTGGATATTATGCTGGCGAATACAACCGTTTAGCTGCTATAATACGTGAAACAGAACTGTTGAATGGTTTCCATAACATTAAAAACTATTTAAAATATATGAGGAACATTGCGGGATTAAGATAATTGGGATGTTAGGAAAATTTTACAATATGATGAACGAGAGCGCTGTGTCCTTCAACACCACCAGCTCAGTGATTCCAGTGAACCCCCTGCGTCTGTGGGTCATTGTGATCTTGTCGCTCGGGACGGTGAATGTCATGCTGACGTTGCCCAGTGGATTGTGGGCAGCGTGGCTCATGATGAGAAGCTCTCGCGCAACGCTGGAATCAGAATTCTTCTCACTTCATCTCCTCTGTACTGACATGACCTGCGCTTTCATCGTCCTCTGCGCAACATTCGAGTTTTACTTTCTGAAAAATCCAGAGCTGTTGTGGCTGATTAGCTTAAGGTTGTGCATGCTAAGTCTTCACAGTCAGCCTGTGTTCCAGTGCAGTGTGTGTGTGGAGCGCTACGTGGCCGTGGTCCACCCCGTCACCTACCTGAAGTACAAACCTCTGAGGTACAAGGCAGCCGTATTGGGCGTGGTCTGGATTGTTGCAGGGCTTCTTTCTGTGGGTGGCCAAATGAGCGGGAACCTTTTTTTGCTCATGGCGATTTTGCTGACGATCCTGTGTGTGGAGTTGTTCTGCACTTTGTCCATCCTCGCCGTCCTGAAGCGCAGCGGCCCCGGAGATGTTCATGAAAGCAAGGGAGGCGAGAAAGAACGGAGCAGCCTTGTAAAGAAGAGAGCTTTTATTATCGTCTCTCTGCTGCAGGTGAAGCTGATGGTGAATTATTTACCCCTCATCGTAGTTTCATCCATGGAAAACCTGATCTCTGATATTGAGCTCATGAATGATCTGATCACTTTAGGGATCACTTTTAGTTTCTTTGGTAGTTTCATTCAGCCGCTCATGTACCTCTACAGAGTCGGGAGATTAAACTTCATTACACCAAACAAATAAACTCCTGAGAATCAAAACAGGAAATGAAAAAAGTCCTTAAGAGTTATAATAGAGTTCTAATAGAGTTTCTGAGATTAAACTGAGTCAAACTGGAAACTGCAGTAAAATACCAAACATCTGAAACTCTTACATTTTAAACACTTACAATTGTGTCATGAGGTCCATTCCCAACGTTTGTCATGTATTTGTTTTAAAATATTACATTTGAATATTTTTTGCAACATTAAACTTTTAAAAAATTTTTGCAACATTTTTTCTAATTACATTTAAACAAATGTTTTATATTTTTAAACTAAATAAAATAGAACTTTTCTGGTAAATATGCAATGCAATTTCAATAGGCTTTATTTCTGTAAATTATATTTAAAATGAATTCTTTCCATCGTCAAATAAAAATTAATTAAATCTCTATAGGAGACATGATGATTTCACTTTATATTTTATTGTTAGAAATGTTTTTTTTTCTGTCTTTGACACATATCATTTTCAGATGATGTGATATATTAAATGATAAACTGATGTGTTCTTTCTACATTAACGCTCACAATAAATTTTCTTCCACTCAAAGTCTGTGTTTTTATTAACACTGATTGTTCATTTAGTTTTTTTTTCTCTCACTTTCTCATTGTAAGCTGTGTGTGTGTGTGTGTGTGTGTGTGTGTGTGTGTGTGTGGTGTGTGTGTGTGTGTGTGTGTGTGTGTGTGTGTGTGGAGTTATTCTCCTGTGTTTACTAAAACCTCCCACTGAATAACATTTGATAAAAATCAGTTTAGTCACCAAACCGTGAGACTTTTAGTATGTACACAACACACACTGAGATTTAAAAAGGCTGATACAGACTTTCTTTCTTCCTGCTCATTCATTCTTTCTTTCTTTAAACATTCCTTCTCCACTTCTTCTTCTCTCTCCATTTCCATTTGAATTTTTTCTTATGAATTATTCTTCTGCACCTGGTGCGGGTCGGGCTTTAGGACCCTGGGGATGGGGTTTGAGTGAGTTCCATTGAAAGGTAAAGGTAATGGAGTGTTGTTGGATCTGGACAGAACTTGTGAGTGAGAACATTGTGGAGAACAACACCGTGAGTCTCCTGACATCCTGAGTGTCATTCACTCGTCTAAACGGATCCACGCCCCCATTAACTGACGGCTGCAAATATGAGCTTTGAAACCAAAGCATGACCTTTTATTTTTAATTCTTAGCTTCATACAGCTATTTTTGTATGTCGGTCTTCCATTAGAAACCATCAGAAACCATCAGAAACCAACACACAGACATGTACTAATTTAATTACAGAATTGTTCTGTGCTGTAGCTGATTTTATGAACTCATGTTTTTGCTTTATTTTTATTGTGGACTTCTTTTTATAACACCACCTGTGTAAAAGAATAGACCCTGAACAGCCAATCAGAACGCAGAACAGCCTCGCCCACTGCATTCACACAAACATCTAATGACGGAGATGTGACATGGCATCACCGCAGCCGAAGTGGAAGAATTCATTTGAACCGAATTGGGATGTATTTGGAAAAAAAACCCTCTAATATCATCAAAAACACACATGTAGCATTTTAATAAATGTGATTTGACCTTATTGTGCCTTTTTCAGTCCTATTCGTTAAGATTATTATAATAATTTCCAACTGAAAACACATCAAACACTGTGGAAGGTAAGGGAATACGTTTGTAAAAAAAAAATAATAATAAAATAATCACATTTCCCAGGAGGAATACAGAATATACCGGATAACAAAAGGGTTTAATGCAGAGAACAAAATATAAGTAATAATAATAATAATAATAATAATAATAATAATAATAATAATAATAATAATAATAATTAGAAATATATTTGTATTTTTACTGAACCTGTGTTTTGAGTGTATTTTGTGTCAGAAACCACAAAACATGAACTCCTCTGTCCTGAAGTTACAACGTCATCACTGACTGCTACAGAACACTGACACTGGAGACTCCTTCCATAAATGTTAAATCTTCACTATATCAATAACGACACAGCAACTGGGCGCAAATGGGAAATAATTAGTTCACACCCAAACAAATTAGTAATATGTGTATGCGATTAGAGGAAAACAAAACACCAGAGCAGCTGGGAGCTATAACAAACTCTCTGTGTGTGTGTGTGTGTGTGTGTGTGGGTGTGTGTGTGTGGGTCACCTTCATTTACTAACATTTACACATTTATAAAACTAAAAGATGGAGAGAGAGAGTGAGAGAGAGGTGATTTTTAAAGTATTTATGAATGGTTATACCTGTATAACCTGCTGGACTAGTTATCAGGTGTCTTCATGTTTTTGTTTGTGTGTGTGTGTGTGTGTGTGTGTGTGTGTGTGTGTGTGTGTGTGTACGTGTGTGTGTGTGTGGAGGTATGCAGTCACACCCTCCCCCTGAGTTCATTACTAATGTTTTTTAGAGATCAGCAGAGGAAAAAGGAAGAGTGTGAAAGCGTCAGAGCGACAGTCGAGCCTCCATGTACCTTCTTCAATTGTGAGAAACTGAAAAGAGAAAAAGAAGGAAAAAAGACAAAAAAGGAGGGAAAAAAATTCAAATTGTCGACAGTATATGAGTGTGAATAGCACTGAAGCAGAGCAGCGGTGAAGGTAAGCTCATCCTGACCACTCCTGACCATCACAACAAATATTAAACATCAGCATGGTCGTTAAATTATTATTATTATTATTATTATTATTATTATTATTATAAAATCCATGAGGTGAAATATTTCTTCAGGCACTGATCTGAAATCAGTTTTACACTCGTTTACTTTACAGATTGTGTGTGTGTGTGTGTGTGTGTGTGTGTGTGTGTGTGTGTGTGTGTGTGTGTGTGTAAGCCACTCGTTTGCACAGACTGGTGCAGGTTTAGCTTCATTCCACAGTAAACAGAGTAGAAACCCACTTCTGTCTTCATCTGCTTCTACATTTCCCCAATTGTTCATTCAAATATAGCGAAGAAAATAAAAAGTATAAAGTCTGATTGGTGAAGCATGAAATCAGAGCACAGTGTGCATTGCTGTGGCACTTTGTTGACGTAGACATGACCATTAATCAGTCTCTGCTCCCGGTTATAACAAGCAAGACGACAACTTTTCTGCTCCCTGGGTTGCAATTTTTATTTGTTTGTGCGTCAGAAAACCTGAAATAGCTATGCCCGAATGTTTCTTTTCTCTTTTTAAAAGAGAATTGTTATTAATTGTTTGGCGCTCTTTTGATTCTTGTCTCATTCCACGTTTAGAATGTTCACAGTCGTGATGTTGACGGACGAGCATGCTCTGTGAAGGAATTTTTGAAATGCGTTACTCCATGTTGTGTAACAAGAAAAATCAGGCAGAATTGTGATGGATCTGTACAGCTTTGTGGATCTTGATATAGGGTGGCAGCGGGGTGGCAGTGGGGTGTCAGTGGGGTGGCAGTGGGGTGGCAGCGGGGTTTCAACAGGTGGGCACATCCTGAACATTGCACTCAAAATAAAAACAACACAGGCATTAACACTAAACTATCATTTTTTCTCTTTGTTTGAGTTTAGACAACTATTAATGAATATTAATGAATAAAAAAGTCCGAGTGTGCTTGAACCAAATCTTTAGCAAAATTTAAGTTAATTTCTGAAACATCATCAATGACTTTTTGTAACTCTACTGAGTAATGAGACAACAATTGCAGCTGCTGTACAGCTACTGTAACAATAAATCTCTTTCCCGTCATCGCTTAATGCAGATTAATGAAAGAATGCAGTTCCACCGTATCTGTAGCTCAGAAAATCTCGTTTTCATGCCTGGAGTTTGGTTAAAGATCATTTCAGTCAAATCTAATAGAGAAGCAAAAAACCTCACAGATATCAAGATTCAACAACTCTCTTCCTTTCGTCTTCAGTCGATGTCCATCCAGACCATGTCCATTCCTGTGGACTTCCTATCTGAGGAGCAGTTCTCCTGCTCCATTTGCCTAGACGTCTTCACCAACCCTGTATCGACACCATGTGGCCACAGCTTCTGCCTGTCCTGCATCACATCGTACTGGGACAGCCGGGGCAAGGCCTGCCTCTGTCCTCTGTGCAAGGAGAGCTTCCGCAAGCGCCCGGAGCTCCACATCAATCACACCCTCAAGGAGATCACAGAGCAGTTCAAGCGCATGGCTGATACCACTGGAAGCCCTGAGATCTCCACCGGTATCCAAGCTGAAAGCTCTCATTCTCCTCACATCTCGGACCGAAAGATCAGCGGGTCACCTCGGCCTGGAGCGCTGCCAGGAGGACTGTTGAAGGAAATGAAGAATAGGTTTCGTAGGACAACGTCCATTGAGAATTTGTTGGAAGAATCGTCGCCATCTTCACCACCGCCTCCATATGAAGCCAGCAGGAGGAGGTTCAGCGCCAGCGGGTTCGGTTCAGCGAGCGCAAGCAGACCACAGTGTAGCAAGCATGAACTTTGCCTGGATATGTTCTGCAGGAACGACCAGATGTGTGTTTGTGCGATGTGTGCCGAGGGCGACCATCATGGCCACTCGGTGGTGCCGGCCCGGCGGGAGATGACCGATGAAGAAGGTGAGCGTCTGAATATGGCGCTAGTTTAACTAATAAATGTAAATAATGCCGATTTTTGACTGTGATCGGTTTCTGTGCTCAGTCTCAGTTGGGGATCATGGAGGCGGAGTTGCAGAGTTTAATCATGGCCAGAGAGAAGAAGATTGAGGACATTCAAATGTCACTTGTTAACATTCAAGTATGTATCTCATCACCATCCGTACTGTACATATTGATGTATAGTTTTGTAAGGAATAAAGTATCTTGCTGTTAGAAGAAAACGGAGTGACTGTCACCACTCTATAACAGCCCCAAGTGATTAGAATATTTTATTTATTACAGGACTACATCTCTTTTTCTGTTTATAGTTACATTTAAGGTTGGGTAATGGTCATGAAACAAGTTTGTTCCTGTTATCACTTACATTATAGCAGCTGTAAACAGTCATTCCCTCACCATCCCTCTCTATCCCCTCTCTTTATTCCCTCTCTTTATTCTCTCTCTCTTTATTCTCTCTCTTTATTCTCTCTCTCTTTATTCCCTAACTCTTTATTCCCTCTCTTTAGTCTCTCTCTCTATTCCCTCTCTTTATTCTCTCTCTCTTTATTCTCTCTCTTTATTCTCTCTCTTTATTCTCTCTCTTTATTCCCTCTGTCTTTATTCCCTCTCTCTTTATTCCCTCTGTTTATTCTCTCTTTATTCCCTCTGTTTATTCTCTCTCTTTATTCTCTCTTGAAGTTAATAATACAAAAAAATTGAGAAATCACAAAGAAGTGTAAACTCCTCTGTCTGAAAACGTGGAAAACGTGGAGTTACAGCTTTATCTCTGACTGTTACACAGCGCTGACACTGGAGACTCCTTCCATAAACCTTAAATAAACATCTCCTTACAGAAAACTTCACCACCGATCAGTGATTACACGCGTTGTCAATTCATTTATTCTGTGGAGCATCCGCTGTGAATGAGCTGTTACTATAGAAACGGTAACGTGTTAGACCGAGCGCATTAACAGTAAATAAACCGTGATGTGCAGCTGCACTACTGTCAGAGCCGCTGTTCTAGAGAATTAATCAACACCTTCTGACCAATCAGTCCATCAGTGCATTTTTATGACCAACAAACTGCAGAAAAACAGTATTGAAGAGCACTGCTGAAAAACATTAATGAAAATAAAATATTTTCAAATTTAAACAAGTGTAACTCAATGGTTTGGGGAGAGAACAACAACAACAACAACAACAACAACAAAATATTAAAAGTATTGCTAATGCTTGGGTTAATCCTATGTGACACTCTCAGTATAAGTAGCTAAAACCAATAAAAACATGTATTTGTGAAATTAAGCAAAGTTTTTGATTACACTGTGTGATATTTTACAAATAATTCGATTTTATTTTGTGTAAGGAAACGCCCGCTCTGTTTATGTACACTCTTAGAAGAAAAGGCTTTAAGGATTCTTTGGACAGTTAAAGCTTCTTAGTAGGGAGCACTCTAATAAATAAAATATTGTTGTAGGCTCTACATAGAACCTTGAAGGGTTTCCCAAAAAGCACCAACTGCAGAACCATTAACAGTTCAAGACTGACTGGTTATCCCTGAAGCAGCACCAACATCTCACCGCTGGAAAAACGTCATCTGTTTCTGTCTTCAGGAAAACGCACAGCAGGAGGCGGAGATCACGGTGAGCATGTTCCGTGCCTTGATCGGTTCCTTGGAGAAATCTCAGGCCGAGGTGTTAGAGGCAGTGGAGATGGGCCGTGCTGCTGCAGAACTTCGCTCACAGGCCCTCATCCGGGACCTTCAGCTGGAGATCACCGAACTGAGGAAGAGGATCAGCATGCTGTCTCAGCTCTGTCAGTCCAACGACTACTTCAGCTTCTTCAAGGTCAGAACAACAACCATCATCATGATCATATATATATATATAAAATATATATATATATATATATATATATATATATATATATATATTTAATGATAATATATATCATTAGTGCTGTCAGTATTGTTTCTATTTGGAGGTGTGTAGTGTACTCTCTACTGTGGTATCTCTAGAATTATAGTCTGTATCCATCATGTCAGTAATTTATGCAGAAATTAATCTATATCCTGACATTTTTATTAATTTCAAGCCTCAAAATTATCGGCCAAAAGAACAAGTCTATTGTATTTTACACTTTTAATTGGTTAATGTATATTAGGTATATTTATTAGTTAAATATATTAAAACTATTTAAATATTTTAATACTATTTAAATAATAGAAAATAGTTTAAAATCAAGATATTTACACATGCCAAAATTTCTTTTTTTTGTTTTGCTTTTGACGACATGATCATCTATAATTTAATTAGTTCGTTCTCGCTCATTTCAGAAAATTAACTAGATCCAGTGATGAGTTTCTTCTTCTTCTACTTCTTCTTCTTCTTCTTCTTCTTCTACTTCTTCTACTTCTGACGTATTTTCCATTTCCATAGACTCCCAAGTCCATATGACTCACTTGTCTCGTTCCGCCATTTGAATAAGTCTAATGTAATGAGTCAGAATGACACCCTGCTGTGCTTTGAATAACAGTTTTAATACCTTTTTGTCAGGAGAAAATGGTTCTGTTGCTTGCCGTAGCTGTAAATTAGTTTCTTTTGTTCATCTTTCACACCACATGGAACTGAAAAACAGCCATGGACAGCATTCACAGTCATTACCCTGTAATTACCCAGTCTGTCCCCTCATATGTGTAAAACAAACAAAAAACAAAACACACACACACACACACACACACACACACACTTATAAAAACATCATTCTGTACAAAGATGATGGATGAAAAAGTTAGTGACAAAAAGCAGACCAATCTGTCACGTCTGGGAAACGTCTGTGCTGACCTGTGTGCTAAGATAACTAGCTAACCCATGTTACTTGCTTTACTAATGTGAGCTAGTTTATTAAGGAAAGCAGGTTTGTAATTTGCATATTTATGCATGTTCATAGATTCTGGAATTTGTAAATGTGTGTAAAGTTTTATTTTTCAAATGCTGAAAATAAGTATTTGCATGTTATTGATGTTGATGTTTTTTTTTTATAAGCTGTTGCTGCTACTAGTTTATGTTTTTTTTTGTTTTTTTTTACATTATCCTTCCATAAACATCACCAACATCTCCTTCCTTCAAAATTCAGAGAGAATGTACAGTATACAACCTCAGTCCATCTTTCTGTCTCACTCTCTCCTCGCAGACGTATCCGTCCCTCTCTACTGGTCCTCCGATGAAGAGCTGGACAGAAGTGACCTTGAGCGCTGACCCCACGGCCGGAGTGGTTCTGAAAAACGTCACTGAAATGATGGAGAAAGTCCAGGAGGAGCTGAGGAAGCTGCCGCAGAGCTGTAAACACACACCGCTCCACTAATTCCATTATCACGGAAAAAACTCCATATTATCATACTGTAAATTAGTATTGTATCACAGATTGTAAAAAGGGGCGGAGTTAGAAGTATTATATTATCATGAAGTGTGGTTGGTTCATGGCCAATCAAATTGACTCTTTGTCTTTGAAATAAAACTGACTCGTTCGGCTCGGTGATGTTTCTACAGTGACACATTTTTAACTCTACGTAGCTGATTTCTGATTGGTCAGAAGGTTTTGAAGGTTTATATGAATGTACTCATTCTATTAAGTTATTGTTTCTATAGTAACAGCTCATTCGTTGGGCTTGTATGGCAGCCACTCCACATTAACAGGTTGAAAAGTGTGTGTCATTGTTGATATCCGCTGACATCCGCTTTATAAATCCGCGTTACAAAAACACTCTAAATGTCAGGGCTGGGTTTTTTTTTAAATAATAAAAATCCTTGCACTCGTATGCCGCCATTGTACCATTATGCGTCTACATTCCGTCTGTGTGTGTTTATGGAAATACAGCTCGTAGTCGAAATTCTTCTCCTAGTCTTACAGTCACAAACAGGATTGAGACATAAAGAACCAGATGTTTTACAGTGTGTGGGAATGCAGTCAGGAGTCGAGGGGAATGAGTGCTGATTTAACAGCTGTGCTACTGACAAAACAATTGAATCAAACCGAACACAGCTCTATTAATATTAATAAAGATTTATCCTACACAGTTAATGCTGGTTAATGAACACAGTCCATCACTGGGACGTCAGTGTTTGGTCTTTAATGAACTATAAATGCTTTGCCTTGATTTAGTGCCTATAAAATACAGTTTTTTTGTTTCAAATAAAGGGATTTAGCCTAAAAGTGTGTGTGTGTGTGTGTGTGTGTGTGTGTGTTTTACAGGTTTACATTCAGCGACGGAATCACCTGTAAAACAACAACCACGTGAGTTGCATCTGTTTTTCTCTTCATTAATTTGGAGTCGAAACAGAAACCTTGCTGATGTAATTTTCTTTTCTGAATGCACGCAATAATTTTATAAACTTTGCAGCACCATGAGAGATCATATTATTTTAATCTCTCTCTCTTCCTCTCTCTCTTTCTCGTGTGTGTGTGTGTGTGTGTGTGTGTGTGTGTGTGTGTGTGTGTGTGTGTGTGCTTTCACCTGTAGGACTTTGTAAAATACACGACTATGCATGTAAGTTTTCCCATCAATTCTTCTTTGTCACTTTGTACAAATTCCAGCTATATCAGATCAAAAAACGTGTTACATTTAGTTACTGGACTGTGATTTGAACAACATACTTTAGACGATCTTCTAATGCGAATGTGCAGAGTTCAATCCACTCAGTTTAATTAATTATGAGATTTATGTCCAAATTTCAGCCGGTATCTACTTGCTTGTTAAAATGAAAGTTCACATCAGGCCATATCACGCTAGCCCACTGTGGGTTATTTTTCTATAACAGCACTCCCTGTAGTGTTTTATTCCTTACATATTAAACCTCTAACCACGGACATTGTTCCTTTCTCAGTGGACGTTACTCTGGACCGAGACTCTGCTCACCCTAGACTGATGATCTCTGAGGACTGTAAGCAGGTGTACTGCACTGACCACCATCACGCCGTGATGGACGTGCCCGAACGCTTCGACCGTGTGGTCTGTGTGCTCGGCTGCCAAGGCTTCAGCTCAGGCCGCCATTACTGGGAGGTCCACGTGGGTGAGAAGACAGACTGGGACCTGGGTGTGGTCAATCGCTCGATCAAACGCAAGGGGAAGATCTCGATCAGTCCGACTAATGGCTACTGGCTCCTGAGTCTGCGAGACCAGCATGAATATGCCTTCCGTGCCAATCCGTTGATGCCCATTTACCTGAACCCCAAAAAACCTCAGAAGGTTGGGATTTTCGTTGACTATGAAAAAGGACAAGTGTCTTTTTATAACGCTGACACCATGACACTTATTTTCACAAATGTCTATTTCTTTACTGAAACCTTATATCCGTGCTTCAGTCCCTGCACCAACAAATCCGGGAAAAATGAGGCTCCTCTTGTCGTTTGTCCCATTGGTCCGTCTGAGTGAAAATCGCTGATCAACACATTTTAATCTTTTACAATTTGCAAACACACTCATCTATAACGATAGTGATAGCGAAATGAGCTGCTTGCTGATTTTAAATGAAGTGTATAGACTGCTGCAGGGATGAGGAATTTTTGTAGGCCAACCCTAGAAGTTAGCACCACCCTGGTTCCCTAGACAAAAAGCTAATAGGATTTTTCGATTGGCTTTTGGATTATAACGGAAAATAGTATGAACGAGTATAAACACGGCAAGGCTGTAGAGAGCAGTTTTCTTGTGAGGTGTGATGACGTTTAATTTCCCAGGCAGCCTCTGTAGTCCCATTTAGCCACATATTAGCAACCGTCTTTTTCAATACACATAAAAGCTTAAAAGAAATCACGAGTGTTGTATTACTGATGTAATTTCTGTCATAGAATAAAATACGTGAAAACATGTTGAGCTTGTGTTCACCACAGACCTTCTTTCAGGTATTTATCCAAAAAACCCATTCAATAAACCCACTGACTTCGGGACGATGGAACCAGAAGGGCTAAAATGCTAACTCATTTCCAAGTGTTAGGACTCATTCCTGCAGTGAAGAAGATTCACGTCATTCAGCGTGCGTAATTCACGTCACCTTGCACTCATTTTGTAATTCTCGCTACTACAGCTCCGTGTGCTCAGGTCGGACGTCCTCACGCACTTTATGAAACACACCGTTTAAACATGATAAAGATTTTATTTGGTGACTTGCAGTGTAGGAAGGTGCTGTATTTCCTCCTCTCGATGTTTGCACAGAGCACAGTTTACAGCCTGCTTTGCGTTGATCAATAATTATGAAGTTGTAATTTTGTTGTTAGGTATAGGAGAATGTTCCTGAGTAAACGAGCATGATATGGGACTGATACCTGTTTCAGTATCAGTACTGATGCACCCCTCATTTCTCTATTACAATCTTGTTTGTTTTTGTGTGTGTAAATTATAGTAGTGTAAATTAGTGACCTCTGAGTGTGTGTGTGAGTGTGTGTGCATGTCTTGTTCAAAATGAACATATTTTATTGTTATATACAGCCATTAGAAACATCACTATATTCAGTCCCTCCACGATCGCAGAAATTAATGTGAAATCAAGGAAACGCCGCAATATTCGGAGGAGCTGAAATTTTTCAAAATGGCCGCAGATTTGGGCCGAGACACGTCACGTGACGTCATCACAACACTCATTCAGACAAAGACGTCTTCGATTCTGGAACAGAGTACAGCTAAAAGCTCTCATTTACCAGCAAACGTCAAGGTGAAACACCGTGCAGAACAGTTACGTGCCTGTTCTATTTCACCAATTCGAGTAGTTTTCTGCAAAAATTACCAAAAAAGCCACAAGTTGCATCTCAGATTTTGAAAAAAGTGATTTTGAGATTTTGCAAAAAGCCGCAATGATGACACAAATCCTGTGAAATCCTGCACAGACTGAATATCTACTGGTTTAATCTCACTTTTACTCCTCTGCATTATTAGTGAACATACAAAATGTATTCCTGGACACAATCCTGACTGTACTGAGTGAAAAATGTGAATAAAAATCTCTCTTTTTTGTACCTGTTTTTCATGTAGATGGTGTTTTGCTAAGATACAATTATTATTATTATTATTATTATTATTATTATTATTATTATTATTACTAGTAGTAGTATTATTAAATTCATTAAAGAGTCTTAGTATTTTTATGAGGATATAAAACGCAAGTGAGCCAGCCTCTGAGATTAGGGGCGGGGTTAGTATGAAGTCCTCTCGACCAATGGGTGAAGCGCGTCTCCGTGATTGACGTGTCGCGTCATTGAGGCTGTACATTTGCGACGAGACGGACAGAAACAGAATACACACCTCAGAACACACACACACACACACACACACACACACGCGCGCACGCACGCACGCGCGCATCAGATCACACGTCAGGTTTCCCCTGCATCTGAGAGACACGCGGAGAATCCCGACACACAGGTTTGTGCGTTTTCTCCGACCCGCATAGAGAGAGAGAGAGAGAGAGAGAGAGAGAGAGAGTGTGTGTGTGTGTGTGTGTGTGAGAACACGATGTCCCATCAGATACACTCACCTTGATGCTAAACTCTAAAACGGTGATTTAAAGTGTTATTTATTCTCTCAGTTCACTAAAACATGCTCACAGTGAGTGCAGTATTTTATTTCAGGGAATTAATTACATCAAAAAGACAGATCGGATCAGATCGGATTTGTGTGTATATGTGAATAAATATCACGCTGAGGCTCCATCTGTTCTCCTTCATCTGCCTCCTAATCCCCGCTTTAAACATGAGACACTTTATAGATACTTTATAGAGGATTTCTCTTTACAGTGGATTACTGCGTGTATACGCGCTGCGTGTTACTGACGTCATGGCACGGCTTTACCATATCTCTGTATGTTGGTTTTTTTGGTCATCGGTGAAGTATTTTGTGTTATTATTCTCTATCCTCTCTTATACACTTCATACATCTATATATCGATTTTCAAGTCAGGAATAAAACACCTGGCATCATGCAGTGAAAGGAACACACTCCAGGACAGGGTGGTGGGGTGGAGCAGAGCGACTGTCACCTCTAACAGCGCGTTTTTATTCCTAAAACAATTCCAATGTTTTATTGATTAAACATGGACATCATATTTCATTTACATTTAATGTTTGTCAAAATAAGTTCATTTCTGTTCTCACTTATCCGTCACAGCAGCTATGATGATAACACGTCTTTATTGGTCACATATACATTACAGCACAGCGATTTTTTTCTTTTCCCACATACCCCAGCATATTAGGAAGCTGGGATCAGACATGAAACAGCACTCTCTGGAGCAGAGAGGGTTAAGGGCCTTGCTCAAGGGCCCAGCAGTGGCAGCACTGGAGCTTGAACCCCTGACCTTCCGATCAGTAACCCTGAGTCTTAACCACCAAGCCTCCACTGCTGCATAGCTCGCGTTTCTTCTCTATTCATCGTCGATATCGTTGTCTGACGTACTCGCCAATAGGAATGACAATTTTTTTATTTCTCTGAGCGGAGATCAGACTCTGAATCAGCTCCCTCAGTCTAAAACACGACTCACTGCAGAAACACAGCCGCTGTACACAGTGTGAATCGATTAAACGATGAATGATCAGATTACACGGCGATTAGACACTCTGAAGGTGTAAATCATCCGTGTTTATTTAGTCAAAACAGGAAATGTGAGGGTGGAGTTATCGTCAGTGTTTACTGATCTGACTTTCAAATAAAATGCCACTGGATTAAAATGCTGCAGGAGGAGAGGAGGTAGAGGTCGGATGGAACAAGGTCAGTTAAGTATTCATGAGATGCTGCAGAATCCCGCTGAGGAACCACTCGCAGTAAAAATCTGGGGAAGCAAACTGTTGTGCTGAGTCAATACATTTGAGTCAAACACACACACACAACTGCTGCTCATTGAGCTTCGGATACACAGATCAGCTTCAGAAATTTCCCAGGTTTTTATTTCTTTTCTTTTATTTTAACTTTAACACATGCTTCTGCCGGACAGTGAGGAATCTTACATCAGCCTCAGTAACAGGACAAAAATCCAGCTTGATGATGATGATATTCATGCACTCTTAAAAATAAAGGTTCTTCAATGGTTCTTTACAGCACCGTAGGTTCTTCTTGTCATTAACCATTTTTCATTGTATAGGACTCTTAAGTTGAGCTATATGGTTCTTTGAAGATTGAAGAGGTTCTTTATAGGTTCTTACAGGCAGTATATTGGTTCTTCGAGAGGTTAAAGTAAACCCAATAAGGTTCAAGTGGAAAAGGTTCTCATGGCAGGCATTAGGCTTATGAACCTTATTTTGTTTCCTTAAAGCACTAACTAAAGTTTTTTTTTTTTAATGTTTTTTAGAGAACTTATATACTGATAACATGGTTCTTTGTGGCACTGCTGTAAAGAAGAACTATTTGTGGGTTCTTTAAACCGCAGGTAAATAGACGTTTCTCTAAAGAACTTGAGAGTAAAAGGTTCTTTGTGAAACTTAAAAGGGTTCTCCTATGGCATCAGGCTGAAAACCCATTTTTTATATCAAATATATCAATAAAACCCAACAGGGCCTGAGGGATGTGTTATACTCCATCTTTAAATTGATCATTTATTTTTATTTGTTTTTAATAATACATGTTTAAGACATGCATAATAAATATTTAACACTGAAAATGAGAATTTATTATTATTATTATTATTTATTTATTTATTTTCCTTTTTTGTAAACAATTTTAAAGATTAAATATCAAACTTAAATATTAAATCAGTTGCTTCCAGTCAGTTTAGAATTATTTGAATTAGTGTAATAAACAAATTTATTGCTATTTATAAGCATTTGTGAAACGCAGCTGTACTGCATTACTGACACTTTGTGAGAAACCTGTTCACAATCTGAGACTTAAGTGACCCGGTGCTTCTGCAGCTGAATTTCATCAGCGAGGGAATAAAGAGGTTTATGTAACACCAGTCACAGATTAAAGACTCGGTCTGAGAAGATGAACAGGTGAACTTCACTATTTAAGCTCCTCACTACATATATCTCTCTGTTATACAATTTAAACTACACGTAAAGGGTATAAAACAAAGTGCACCTACTGTCACCAGCTATACCGTCACACTTATAATTTAATGTATTAAAGCAAATGCTCTTTTGGATCCGTAAAAAAAAAAAAAAACCTTAAGAGTATATTTGTCTTTGTAGTTCTTTCTTTGTATCAGTAATGTTGCAAACATATAGCACATTGTACAATTTACATTGTTACAGTTGTATTTATTTGAGGTTCCTGAGGTGAAATCTGAGTTTAGTAAGAAAGCTGTTAGTTATCATTAGATAGTTAGTTAGTAACCCGGATGATGCAAACGTAGCCATAGTGCGCCAAAGCCACACCACACACCAGCTATTAGTGGAGAGGAGAGAGTGATGTAGTCAATACAGATGGAGATTATTAGGGGATGATACAGAAGGGCCAATGTGGGAATTTCACCAGGACCAGGGTTATACCTCTACTCTTTACGATACGTGTCCTGGAATTTTTAATAACCACAGAGAGACAGGACCTCGGTTTAATTTCTCATCCAAAAGATGGTACAATTTGGGCCAAAGTATGCCAGCAGGGGGCGTACTGTGAGCACCAGAATAGTCAGAGGGACACTATACCAAGTCCATGATCAGATATATCTGATCATGGCCTTTTGGCCAGGGCTCACGTCAGTAAGAGACATAACCAAAAAGTGTGACTACCCTGATTAAATAAAATAAAAGTTCAGATAAAAATATTTCACTTTCAGAGCCCTGGTTTAAAGAACACATTGGTGCAGAAGAACAGGAAGTGAAGGTAACTTCTGTCGTGTCTCAGCAGGGACACATGGTGGACGCTGGTTATTAGCGATGACGTCCCACTCACACTGAACATCACCACCCGTCTTTCACAGCCTTGTGTTGACATGGCAACAGGAAGGAAAAGTGAGTGTGTCTCAATAAATCAGCTCTGTTTCTGCTATATTTTCCTTCTCGGTCACACACCCACACTGTGTCTATTTTCCCCTCCCACTCACGGTTACATCTCTGTAATCTGTCACCATCTCGTTCTCTCACTTTCCTTCACCCCGACAGGCTCCACGTCCAAAGGGGGAGGTGTCCATTTCCCAGACGAGACGGAGGACGATGTCCTCAGTGAGAGCGGTGAGGACACGCAGCAGGACAAGATCATCACCGCCGTAGCCGAGCCCGATGGAGCTTACCTGGTCAAGGTGACACTCGTAGGCCAACTCTAATACTACAGAGTAAAGAACAGCAATTTAAACTATTGTTCGGTACCTTCTCAAGACCAGTGTGGATGGATAGCGCGAGCACTTGGAAGTTGGACTTATCGGTTACATATCATCACGTTTCATATGCAAGTGCAGATTATTTATTAAAGAAAGTGTTAATGAAACAACGACGACAGGAAAACAAGGATAATAAACAGACACTGTGGCTATGAGGCAAGAAAATAGCTAGCTGTGATACGGTGGCACACGACGCTGAGAAAATAGGACTATATATTAGTGTTAATCACGGTGGCATGAGACACAGGTGAGAGCGCTGGAGACATGTGACATGTTGGGGCTGATGGGTAATGTCTTTTTAGTAGAAAATAATATTTGGACAGAACCAAAATACATCTTGCGATTTTCAGTAAAAGAAAAAGAGAGTACATAAGATCTAAATCAGTTCGAAAGCAGTAAAACACATTAATGTTGAACCAAGCAGAAGCCACACCTGAGTCTATTGAAAGCCAAGATCGCCTGATTAAACAGGTGGAATCAGGTGTGACTCCTTCTTGATTGGATTGAAAACCTGCACCCACAGCAGTTCTTGCGGATAAGATTGTATACCCCTGCTCCATAGAAATCATTACTCACTTTCACTTGTGTAAAGTTTGTGCCAATCTGCCCACCTTTAATTACAAGAGTTTTAAGCACATGTGGATTAATTAATCGTGTTTTATTAGCTTTCCTTCCTCACTATGTACCACTGAGCATTATCATCTCTGTGTAGGCAGGATTCCTGAAAATCCAACATAAATATGAGATCGTCTTCTCGATCCCGCAAGTCCCCACTCTGGGAAAAGACACCGCGCTCTCCCCGGCTTTACGCACCACGCCCAAACCGCGTCTGCGTGCCACCCGCATCGTACCACGCCCTGAAGGTAACGCCGCTTTCCACACAGTCTCATGGGTTACCGAATGTACAGTAAGTGTTAAGGTTTTTAAAAATTATTATATAATTAATAAATTTTTAAATATATAAATACCAATCAGAAGCAAAAAGCCAAAAAGTACCATCACTATTATGACCAGAAAAAAAATATCTACTGCATATTGTGTTTATTTGGATTCACTATATTCCTCTATATTAGGATGTTTTGTCTTTGTAATTTTGTGTTTAATTATTTATACACCCTGCAGTGGATTTCAAACTGTGACACAGGAAGCAGAAGAGCAGAGACTGTAATCAGCTTTTAATAATGAATAAACAGGTTTTAGAAGGTCAAGTCTAATTAAGTTATTATAATATACATGAATATTTTAATAGTTTTTCTCACAAACAAAATACTACTTTTTTCCTCCAGAACCCCAGAATTGTTTTTAAAGCCAAAGACTGATTTACTTCCATTTACTTCCTACCTAGTTACTTTTAAAAGTACCCCCAAGTACCACTAGGGGTCAGCATCGCCCCATTTGATAATTACAGCATCCTCTCACATAAAGCCTCCAAAATGTCTCCATTCTCTTTCATTTCATTTCAAATGTCCTGTTCTTAGACTTTTTTTACACACACATCTTCACCTCCCTTGTTCTCACTGTCTGTAGGAGGAGTGAAGGTGGTGTGTGAGTACATCGCTCAGCAGGAAGGCGTGGTGCAGGATGAGCTCACACTCGTCAACAGAAGCAGGAGAGACAGCAGCGTTAAAATCCGACTACATGCCAGAGTGATGGGTGAGAATAAGAGCGCTTTCACACTCGTTAGTCTGTTTAAGTCCGAATCAGAATGAATCAAATTTGTACAAGATTTTCCAAGTTGAATTTTGATTCCTTATATAATTTTTTAATAATGTTCAATTCAGTATTTCATAAATAAAGAATGAGTTAGAAAAAATTGTGAGGGTGTGTCTGCGTGTACATGGTGATGTCCTATCCCTCAGACACCGTGACCAGGATAAATCACTTCCTGAAGATCAATGAATTAGAAATAATTTTCTACAGCATTTCTGGGCCTCATTTATCAAGCTGGATACAAACTTTATATGTGTGTAAATTGCTAGAACGAGCGTTCACTCAAAAAATCTGCCATTTATTTTGCAGATCCCCATCACGGAACACCCATGCTGATGGAGGGAGTACGCTGTTTGGGAACTGAGGACATCACTTCGAAAACCAACAACAGGAAGAAGATCTGAGCAGACGCTCCTTTCTGAGAGGAGTAAATAAACTCTGAGAACATGCCTCAGAACACACTCGACTTGTTATCATGCCTAAATCTGATCCTGGACACTGTAGGAACATGTTCTTTCAGGTTTAAGATAAATATTTTCACGTATAAATCTGATTATGCTTACTTCAGAAAAGTAACGGTTATCAGGAAATCCTTGAGGAACTTGTGGTTTGTTGACAGTGTCATATTTGCAATACTGCATGTGTGCCATACCGCATGAATCAATGAATCATTTTGTTCAAGACTGAGCTTCACTTCTCTCTTGTTCAGCCAGTTAGTATTTAAATTAATGAGTTCATTGAGTCATGACTCAGGTCCTTTAGTCAGATGTGGAGATTTCCAGCTTTTCTGTGCATGCTGTAGTAATGTGTGTATTAGGCTGGAGTGAAAAAAAGAATTATTCTAAACACTGACAATACAGCACAGTTATTATCTTCATTGTATTCTTATTTTGGGTTTCACTTCAAAGCTAGTTATTCATACCACGTTCATAAGAATGCACGCTGCCACACAAACCTTACCATATAAGCTAAGAATCTTACAGTATTATAGTTATAATGCAGTGCTTCCCATTTAGTCATGAGTTTCTAATTATTTTTAACCACAAACTGCCTGGCAAGAAGGTAGATGCATTTTATCCCTGATTAATAGAATAGCCCTGATTAAATGTACCTTTATAAAGAAGATATTAAAAACAAGAGCATATTATTTTATTAATAAATAAAATGTTTCAATCTAAAACTTCTTCAGACTGTAGTTTTGTTCTGATGTTTCCTCTGATGTCCGAATCAGGGGTGGTCAGATTGACTATAAATAAAAGTTTTCCAGATGGCTTCAGGGGAAATGGATGCAACTGCGCAGAAAAGGAGCTCGCTTCCCTTAGCTATTTATTTCCGGTTCATTGTAGTAGTGAATCTGCAAATCCGAGAAAGGAGGGGGGAGGGGTTTCAGATACTAAAAAATGTGCAATGTGCATTATCCCTGCTGGGAAAAAAACCCCAATAGCAAATGCCATTAGAAACCATCAGCTAACCACCAAAACAATTATTAGTCCTTAATGGTATCCACTAGACATGCCACCAATAGAAGACAGCAGATTACCAGTAGATACCCACAGGGACCACACGGTTACCAATGAAACAAATTCAATTCCCTTTATAACCATTAAAATATTGCATGAAGTTTATATTGGGTTTTTTTCAGCAGGTAAGGATGTCCACGTCTACACCACGCCTAGTTCTGGACATGGAGGGATTTGCTGGTGCGTTGGTGTTTCTTTAGGTGTATGCTGCCACCTAGTGTACAGATTGCCGTAATACACCTGCCTTTTCTGCGCAGTTGCATCCATTTCCCCTGAAGCCATCTGGAAAACTTTTATTTATATTCAATCTGACCACCCCTGATTCGGACAGAGGAAACATCAAAACAAAACTACAGTCTGAAGAAGTTTTAGATTGAAACATTTTATTTATTAATAAAATAATATGCTCTTGTTTTTAATATCTTCTTTATAAATGTACATTTAATCAGGGCTATTCTATTAATCAGGGATAAAAATGCATCTACCTTCTTGCCAGGCAGTTTGTGGTCAAAAATAATTAGAAACTCATGACTAAATGGGAAGCACTGTATTATAATATAACTATACAGATTGCCGTAATACACCTGGCCGAGGCCAGCGCACGCGCATTTCATCAGCAAGACAAATTAAAAACGGCAAATTCTTTGATTTCTGGGAAATACCTGAACACTTGCGGATTTTAATTTTTTTTTATTATTGTTATGGATGTTTACTTATGGATTATAGATAATATTCTCAACTGTAAGGTTATAGTCGTAGTAAGTTAAAATTGTAAATAAAATTGTTAGCAGTACAGCAGTTAGCTTGATAACTGATTAAGAACTTTGTGTACGTAACTAATAACTCTTTTTAAAAAGGATTTAGGTTTATAAAGCTTCATAACTATGCTGATTACTATAAGTCAGGATGGCCGAGCGGTCTAAGGCGCTGCGTTCAGGTCGCAGTCTCCCCTGGAGGCGTGGGTTCGAATCCCACTTCTGACAAAAGTCTTTTCTCATTTCAAATACAAACAAAAATATTATGAAAAGGGAACAAATAAGGAAACAATGACATTATAACGATTTATGTCGTATAAATACATTCACTGTTCTCTTCGAAGTGGAAAGTCACATTAAATTGTCTTCTCCGTTTACCTATTGTTTTATTTGAGTTAGTATTTGACACGCTTTTCTGTACACTTTGGAAGCTTCACATCACTACATGTCCACATTTCTACATTGTCCTCTGATGAGACAGAGACAAAACATCAGGAAGCTATCTCACTTTTAAATTAAACCCTTTTGGACTACTGATAAGTTTCAGGCATGATCTCTGTGTCTCAATTCTGAAGGTCTCTAGTTTGTGTCACGGTGTACCGGAAAAAAAGGGTTTTATGTTCGTGGAATGTGTTGTTTTGAACATGCCTGATCACCCTTTCGCTTTCACTCTCTCTCTCTCTCTCTCTCTCTCTCTCTCTCTCTCTCTCTCTCTCTCTTTTATTATCTGGTACAATAGTCACTCGAACATACGTGACATTTACCATTCTATATCAATATTTCTGTGCGTATATATATATATATATATATATATATATATATATATATATATATATATATATATATATATATATATATATATATATATATATATATATATATATATATATACAACACACATACACACACTATGCTTTCTGTATCATTAAACTACAAGAATCTTTCACTGAATGATGGTGTCGGTGTGACTTCTTCCCACGCTGGGAACAGAGGAATCATCCAGTGTAGGGTCCAAAATCCGGTTCTGTGACTGGTACCGGACAAGAACTTATCAACTACACAAATGTTTCTAAGGCCTGGGTGTTAAATTAAATGAACGTTGGCCCGACGGATTTGGATTTGCAGGTAACTCTTGGTCCTCTCACGTCAACAGTGAATCCTTTCTCTCGACATTATTTTTGATCCTCAGTTAAACGTTTCAATGCACATCAAGTAACTTCCTCCTGTTCTTGGTCTTGTTTTTTCAGTTAAGATATACTGCTAAAATTAGACATGCATTATCCTTCCAGGACACAGAGAGGACTTCATGCATTAGTGTTGTCATGCTAGGACTATTGTTTGTCTTATTTACTCGCCTTGTTCAGAGAGCTTTTGCTTGATTTCAGTTCATTAACAATGCAGCTGCTTGTCTTGAAAAGACTAAACTTTAGGATGACGTTAGTCCAGTGTTTGAATCTATACACTGACAGTGACAACTGCTTTTAAAGTATTGTTGCTTACCTTTTGTGCTTTACATGGTAAAGCTTTTGAGTATATTTGTGAATTCCTAGCTCCCAATACAAGTGCAGGTCTTTGAGATCTTCTAATCAGGGACTTTTGGCTGTTCCAAGAACCAGAATGGGGGATTGTGCTGTTGCTGTACATTCCCATAAACGTTAAAATTTCCTCTAGTCTTCCTCTCGATATTAAACTCTCTGATTCTACAGCCTCATTTAAGAGATGGCTTAAAATCCCGGTCTTGTGTGTCTTGTTATATTATGGTGTTTTTGTTTCCTTTTAGATTTGGTTTGGATATTTTATTGTGAAACACTTTGAATCACAATGAGAATCACCTTTATTGCCGAGTACCGTGGGTTTACATGTACAAGGAATTTGTCTTGGTGTACTGGTGCTTAACAGTATCATGAAAATACAAGAAATAATTTAATATTAATAAGATAAACAAGAGAGAAAATTATGAAAATGAGAAGCATAAAATACTATGAATCTGAAAATAAATTAGTTAGTTAGTGATCTTTGTAGACCTTTTATACCAGAACACAAAGTTCTTCAGAAATTCTTCTTCTTCTTCTTCTGGCTTTAATCCCACTAGGTGGGATCGCCGGTGCGGGTGACTCTTCTCCAGATCATTCTGTCGCACGCATCCTCTCCCGTCTTTCCTACTGTCCTTAAATTCTCCTTCACACAATCCTCCCATCGCTTTCTTGGTCTACCACGCCTCCTTTCTCCAACTACTAACTTTCTCTCTCTCTCTCTCTTCCCAACGTAGCCTTCATCCCTTCTCACTACGTGACCCAACCATCTCAGTCTTGTCATTCTCAGTTTCACACCAATCTCTCCCACCGTCACTGTAGCCCTTATCTCTTCATTCCTAATTCTGTCCACCCTTGTCTTTCAGAGAGAAAATCTCAATATTTTCATTTAGGCTACTTCCATTCTCCTTTCCTGACCTCTTGTCACTGCCACAGTTTCCATCCCATACAACATTGCAGGCCTCACCATTGTCTTGTACAGATTTACTTTCAACTTTGCTGGCACTCTTCTGTCACACATGATACCGTTATCTTCTGCCAAGCACTCCACCCTGCGCTTCAGTTTCAGCCCCTTGCATCTTTACTTCTCCGGCCAACTCTCATTTCCCCATAAACAAGTACTCAGTCTCTTGCCTGCTAACTCGCATACCGCGGTCCTCCACCTCACTTCTCCACACTTCCAACCTATCCACCACCTCTTTCCTTGTTTCTCCACACAACCCCGCGTCATCTGCAAGCAACATATCCCAGGGTGCTTCTCGCTGTACGTGCCCCGTTATACAATTTATTATGACTGCAAACAGGAACGGGCTAAGTGCCGAGCCTTGGTGTAGTCCAACTGTCACCTTGAGAAACAAAGAGTACACAAAGAGGAAATAATGTCTCTATAAACTGATAAAATATATGATGAGTCGTTGCTGTGGTATACAAGGAATGAAACATTTTGTTACATAGGAAATATATCAGAAAACATTCATCTTCAGGATGATAACAGTGACTCCGCTTTATCACACCACCCTGTCATGTTTTAGTACTTATACATATCATCATTTATTAGAATATCAGGCTGCAGAGATTCTTCATTCATCAGATTACAGATAAGCTCCCTACTGGAACATAGGCACAAGCCTTTAGTATAATATATAGCATAGGATTATTTTAATTAACCCCTTCCTATGAGATCCGTCCCCATAAAACAAGCAAAATAACTGCAGCTGCAAAATAGAAAACAATGAAAGCAAAATGAGAGCGTGGATCAGAAGTAATCTTTTCCAACTTTAAAAGGGAAAATCAAAATCCCCCAAAAGAATATAATAATATAACTAAAAGTGCTTGTGAAATGAGATACTTTCACAGTGTTTTGCTGATGCATGAAAGTATGAAGTTTCATTGTTCTAATAATCCACACAGGTGAGGAACAAGCATCACAGAAATTCAACAAAAAGAGGCTTTAAATGAATGACATTTCAGGTTTGTTCCCTTGTTCACGTCTCATTATCTACTGCTCCAGTTTATATCACAGTTCGTGACATGAAACGAGTTTTTCAAGTTGTGTGAGTCTCCTTATTGTTTGATTGTCTTCCTTCAGCTGGTATCATTTCTCTACACGGAAAGACTCAACACGGCTTGCTCATTGCTCAGAAATCAGGTTCACATCTAATTCTCAGGAATATTAAAGACATTTAGCTACAGAACGAGGTAAGTGTTTGCTCTTCATCATGGCAAAGTTGGTTATAAAACTGTCCTGTTTATTAAAGTCTGACTGTTCAGTGTTGTCAGTGCTTGTTTTGCTTTATCTTGCATCTTCAGTTAAATTACCATACCACTGACTGCCATCTTATTTACTTATCTGATTTAAAAGTAAATAAATAAATAAATAAAAGTACAAAAACATGAATGCTTTCCTTTCTATCTTTTAGTTTCTGTTTGCTCGTGTATGATTTGAAGTTGATGCTGACGGGTTGGTCATGATCAATGCATTCATTCTGCGCGAATCTTTTATATGACTCAGGAACAACGAGTTGCCTCATAGAGTGATTCCATCAAATTTCATTCATTTCTAACATGAGAACTGCATAGACTCAATACAAGAAACAGAAATGATTAGTTCACCTCCAGAGCCTTTTGTTTTTTGGTCACTAGTCATGTGACGTGACAGATAGCTAGATAGATAGATGACTTTATTCCAGTGAGGAAATTAAGGTGTCTCTGCAGCCAGGTGCATTAAGTACAATACAATATAACAAGTACAACACAATACAATACAAGCACTTTCGATTAAATACAATACAAAGGTTAGGTTAGGTTCAACTTTATTGTCAATGTCAGAGTAAAGGTACAGAGGCAATGAAATGCAGTTAGCATCCAACCGGTAGTGCAAATACTAAATAAGTTAAAAGAAATAAATAAGGTTATGGTGCGATAAGTTAACTATGTATAGGTATATGTAATATGTAAAGGTAAACAGAATGATGCATGCCAGTGAAGCAAAGGACAGTTAGGTTAAATGCAATAAATAGGAACTGAGATGCAATACGTTGAGACAGGGGCAGTTCCAGACTCTCTTTAGCGAGGCTTTTTTTTAGGGTTTTATTAGCTGTAATATTCTGCGCATGCGCAGTAACCCTTCATAAGTGCGGCGCGGTGCTGCAGGTGAACCGGAAGCTGAAGACTAACTTCCGGACTCCAGAGTAGAACGCTGTAGAAGCCGTTTTTTCCCCCTAACCTGCAGGATGCTTTATGCGATGTATAAGGACATTTGACATCTGAAATTATCCAGCGGTATTTAATAATCATCCAGTTTAAAAATCCAGTCTGATTGCACATACTTTACAAACTGAAGCAGTTGAGTTTTTATTTGACTGACTGTCATCATAAACGACACATTTCTTTAAAACAAAGTCTAGTTTTCTCCTTTAGCTAGCTAACAGTGCTCCTGGCTAGTTAATAATAACAATTATGTGATGGACAACAATTTTATAATGTTTACATTTGTGGCGTTCTGAAATGTTTCAGTGGCGTTCAGTTTACCTGAGTTTAACCTACACAAGTAACATTTGCTCACACACACACACAGAGAGAGATTCAAAGACATGCTTTTTTTTTTTAAGATTGGTATACTTTGTTTTGACCGGATAATTAATGCTAAAATATAAGTCCTGATGTTCTTTACACACCCTTATGTCATTCCAGAACATCATAACATTTTCCATTTTAAGAACAGTAATTAAAGGGGTCATGATTGATTTATGTCAGTCATGTTTGGAGAACCTGGAGGCTGATGTTGGGTTTTGAATTGCGCTGTGTGTGCTATGGTCAGACTTGATTGGAGAATAAATAGAAATAGATGCATACAGACAGTCTTCTGTCAGTCAGACAGTATACGTGTAACGATTAGTTCGTTCTGCTAGTACTGCAGAGTTCTGACCGGTGTCATTACATCATTTCTAACATTTTAGTATCGACTTGGTACCAATTTTAATATCGGTACATTTGATTTACTATATAATAATAATAATAATAATAATAATAAACTATTTTACAGAGCACCTTTACAAGCAGCTTCACAAAGCGCTGTACACAAAATAAGCAGTATATTGCACAATAAAAAAAAATATATATATATATAAGTGAACATCAACAAGCAAGTGCCAGTTTAATAAAGTATGTCTTGGGTTGAGCTTTAAAAATGTCAAAAGTCTGAGCTTCCCTGAGTTCAGGAGGAAAGTGAAGTGAAGTGAAGAAAGTGAAGAGACAGAAAAAGCCCCGACACCCATAGATCTTCAGAGGGTTTGTGGAACAGTTAACAGATTACACTGTGAGGAGCGCAGACTGAGATTTGGGGTGTGAGGGATTAATAAAGCAGATATTTAATGAGGAGCCAAGCCACGTAATGCTTTGTATATCAGCATCATGATCTTAAAATCCACACGGAACCTGACCGGGATCCGGTGCAAGCAATCTGACACCCCCCAATATACGGGAGAAAATATTTTCTATATATCCCGCTTTAATTTTCCCTGCCAACGGATCTGTCTTTTCTTTATCTATTCTGTTTATTTTATTTATCTATTTATTTATGTCTATTCTTTATATATATATTTCGGTTTGTTAAAGAAAATCGGTTTGTCCCCTCCAGTTGTACCCTTGGTTTCACCCAGACGCAACGCAGGTTGGTGGATATATTGAAGCCGCTCAGTCTAAGAAATGGAGACAGCAGCCACGTGTAGAAAAGTGCAGCAGAACATACGAGCTTTTTTCACACAGTCAGTAACTAGATACCTAAATATCTAGGCTAACATCAGGTCCAGTTTTTGACCATTAAACATGCATTCACGTGCACATCCTCCTGCCGAGTTCGGTGTGACCTCTCACGCTGTGACAGAATGTTATAAATGTTATAAATGTTATAAATACAAGTGACAGTGAGGAAAGTTACACAGCATTTCATTTGCAGAGAAAACATCTGCCCATAATTGGCTTATAGACTGTAGCAATGATGGTTGATACAGGAGCGGAGATACTCAAGACCAGGTATTTAAATGATTCAAACTATGGAACAGACACAGAGTTTATGTTGAACTACAGGTTATAAACCACACTAATGCCTCCACCTTCAGCCAGATAGCCCCAGGAGATATAATACTCCAAAGCCCGCTGGAGTGATCTGGTTCAACAGAAGTCGATCATTTTCTTTATGCCAGGTTTCGGTTAAAAACAACAAGTCCAGCTTTTTATCTGTAAGAAACGCCGATAAAAGCAGCATCTCATTATTCACGGACCGCGGTATAGCCCTGGCTCTGAAGCGGGGACGACAGTGGTGTAATCTCCACACGGGGAACCGATATTCACTTACGGTGATCAACACCAGTATGGAGCAGTTTGTTGGTCTGACATTGACAGGTAGAGATAAAGATGTTAGGAGAGGACGAGACAGCAAAACTGCGCCTCAAACCCTGATGGGTATATCGTTTAGGACGTCGCAATCCACCGTCTTGACAGAGTTCGTAAGAGTCTTTAGAGCTAGACAATAAGACATACAGTACCCTGTCAGCCGGTAGTGGTCCTGATATACAAACAGGCACTAATTAGGCAATTGTCTTTTAACAGCCTCACTGGTTTAGCCCCCCTAAGGATGAAATTCTAGTGCCGCACCTGGGTTGAGAGATCCAGTACACAGATAGAGATAAACAGTATGATGCATACAATACGATACAGTGGATTACAGTAAGTGTGCAAGTAGCAGTAAAGTACAAATAACAATCTGATCTTAATCACTGTAGTATGGCGAAGAATTTCAGTAATGTGCAATTACTTACAAATAATGGCAGATAACTGCAGTAATGTGGGGTGTATGTAGAGTATTTAATGTAATGTTTAGTTGTTAGTGGAGGCTGGTAGTTAAAGCTTAGAAGCTGAGTTCAGCACGAGTACAACACAAAGTCCTTTAACACACGTTTATATTACGTGTGATATATATATATATATTTTTATAGGGTTTTGTGCTGTTAAGATACAGAAACGTGTCACGGTTCACATCCGCATTCTGTTCAGTGTCGGGTTGTTCTGTGTGCTGTATAATGCAGGTTACTGGAAGAAGTTGTGGTGCACTTGAGGAATGTTTAACATCGTGGATGGAGTTTCTTCACTTGGTTTGTCTCACTGATTTTAAGAAGAACCTCTATTAAAATACAAAACAAACCTTTGTAAGAACATTCAGTTAAAACTATATTCCCTCTGGGGCACTGGGGATCTGGAGGCTGAGGTCGCCATGTTGAACTCTGGCTGGAGCTTGGCAGGGGAGACCACCTCGTTGGTCTCAGGTTGGAGTTCTGGAGAGGAGGTCACCACGTTGACCTCTGACTGGAGCTCTGCTGGAGAGGCCTGGGTCTGGAGCTGGGTTGTGGAGGCCGCCCTGTTGGCCTTCTCATAGTAGGGGGTTAACAGTGAGACATGTTTACCCCACAACATTTTTTTATTTGGCATGAATAAATAGCCATTCAGTTCATTCCCCACAATGGCAGAATAATTAGATGTCGCAAGGTTATAAATACGGCTAGTGTATGTTTACCCCAGAAGTGTGATATTTCATCATGTACTTCTGGAAAAAAGGGGAGTTCTGCGGTGTTCGGGATGTTTATCTTTACTGGGGACAAGGCACTCATCCAGCCTGCTATGAGCCACTTCCTCTTCCCCGGGTCAGTCTAGATTTATATAGATGCATTTTTTCTGAGTTTGCGTGGAACCCGTGTTGTACACTAATGCTGCCGCTCAGTCTTTGTGACACTTAGTGGGCGTGTACTCGTCAAGTTCCAGCTACCCTGATGTCATGTGCATACCCTCTGTATGCCTGACATTTCAGGTATGTTCCTGGCTCATGATTCTCATAATCTACTGCTGTTATTTATTTCATAACTCAGGACTTAAGAAACAAGTATTTCAGGTTGCCTGTGTTTCCTTATCGTAACAGTGTTTTTCCGTAAGTCTTTGTGTTTTCAACAAATTCCATCATTGTGGTTGATCTGCAAAGCCAGTAATTGTGTATTCAGATGGCGTTACCATAGTGAAGCCAAAGGTGCTCTTATGTGTGCGTGCAGTGACGCTAAAGGAATTGCTAATTTTACTGAAACCATGCTCAGAACTTGAGCTGCGATATAACTGCAGTGAGATAAAGTAAATTAATTAAATTAAAAAGGTAACAAAAGCACAAACTAGTTTTTCTTAGCAATATTTATGATATGAAAGAAGAGTATACTATACTATCCTAGTAATATTATCCACATGAGTGTCAAATGAAAGACCAGAGTCAATAATCACGCCAAGGTCTTCTACTGCTGTACATGATGAAACAGAAAGTCCATCCAGAGTTAATGTGTGCTCAGAAAGATTACTTCTAGCTGCATGTGGTCCTAGTAGAAGTTTTTCAGTCAGAATTAAATAAGAGGAAGACCTACTTCTGGGCATGAACTTAGACCTGGGATGGTCAGGAGTTTGGGAGTGGCACCCTTACATTCAGTATACAACCACAGCTCCTGCAGCTTGAAGGTTTTTTTTTTTTTTTTGGTATGGTTGTTGTTACAAACCATTCAGGGTTTGTCAAAACATTTAGACAAGAAACCAACAACTTGTGAACTTTGAAAAGGTCATGGAGTTTTGTAATGTATTTTAAACAGAATTGTAAAACAAGGTGTAACACCCAAACAAGGTGTTAGAGCTCATGAGAAAAAGAAAACTGACACACGATTGCACAATGCTGCAGAAAACCGTGTCAGGATCTTATTTATATCTACACTTTTCAATTTGGTAATATGTTTTGTTTTACAAGGGCACACGGTGGCTTAGTGGTTAGCATGTTCGCCTCACACCTCCAGGGTCCGGGGATGATTCCCACTGGGGCCATATGTGTGTGGAGTTTGCATGTTCTCCCCGTGCTGTGGGGGTTTCCTCCGGGTACTCCGGTTTCCTCCCCCAGTCCAAAGACATACAGGTTGATTGGTAGGTTGATTGGTAGGTTGGTAAATTGTCCATAGTGTGTGTGTATGTGATTGTGCCCTGCGATGGACTGGCAACCTGTTCAGGGTGTACCCTGCCTTGTGCCCGATGCTTCCTGGGATAAGCTCCAGGTTCCCCGTGAGCCTGAAGAAGGATACAGTGCCGATTGCTGTACAGAAGGACATCATCTGTTATCTATGTCTCCGAAGCCATATGCGGACTGGATTTGTTTTCTTCAGTATAAGGCACTCCAGAAATACAGTATTGCCATTACTAAATCAACTTTAATTAACTTTACATTTTTAGGCAGAAACCTACAAATTAAAGGTAACTTTTGCGAGAGAAAAGATGGCGCCCTTGCACACTTCCCATACCCTATGCTTGGGAGAGATTGCCAAATGACACACAGACACACAAAGTTCAAATGGCAAGATCTCTCATTTATTCAAAGAAAGGCAGAGTATATATTATGCTCAGCACACAGCAGACACAGTGGTTTAACTATTGACTGGCTAGTTGGAAGGCTATATTTGCATTTAACAGGAAGCATATCAAAGTAAGAGAGGGACAACTCCATACATGGTTTTCAGGAAGTCATGGAATGCAAGCAGGTGTTGTTCAGGGAGGTATGTAAATACCCGCAAATGCTGAGGGCTTTATATGTCTGTACCTGATTTGGAAGAGTTACAGAGGAACAAAGAGGAAAAAGTGTTAACACAAGAGAACAGAGAGAGAAGATCGTTCACAGTAAACATATCACTGCCCTCTTAGGTCCCAACAGGACCTGTACACATTCTTCTCATAAGCAGCGAGGAACGCCCAGGGATCCATGAAACTATGACAGCTCCCACCATTGTTTATACTTGTATGTGTTCTCAAGGCTAATACAATAAAATCTATATGTGTATGTGCTAAGATGAGATGAGGAGTGGCTCCCTAAGGGCAGCTTGATTTGGAATTTTCTCCCTTCTCGAGTGAGCTGGTTCTGGTCAGGTACCATTTCCGTCTACTGGCATGAATACACTGGGGTTGAGAATCAGTGAGTACAGCTGTGTGGGCGACGGCTATCACCATTGGTCTGCCCATTATGATTTCACAAGGAGACAACTGCGACTTTGGATTTGGTGTCATGGATGTGGTGAGAGGGTGAGCCCTCTTTGACAGCCCACTTAGCCATCTCGTCCACCAAACAATTACCAACCTGCACAAAAGGTGCAGCAACGTTTAACTCCACATGAGCGTCAGAGTTAGGAGAGTTAGAGCACGGTAGTGGAGTCAGCTGTACTTCCTGAATAACTGTCAGTTTGAATGCTATCACTGATTTAGACTGACCACTTCCACCCATGTCTAATGATTTACACACAGAACAAATAACACACAACAAGGACAGCAGGACGGTGCAGCGTGGCAGTAAAGTATGCTCAAACAGGAAGAGGAACAGAGAAAAAAAAAAGCAATATAGCGCGTGAACAAGATGGACTCGGTTTGTCCTCATATTTCAAAGTTCTTTGAAAATAGGGGTATAACATTTATATTTACATTAATGCAGAGAGAAACACTACTCAGTGGCTGGAGCCAAATAAAGCCTAAGCATAAAAAATAAAACACAATTAAGCCATTTTCTCAATAAAATTAAGCCTTTTTATATATAAATAAATAATTATATATACAATAAATATTCAACTAACAGTTATTCCCAGTGGCTTCCATAGAACACCACGGAATAGTTAGGCAACGCATGTAGTACAGTTGGGATACATGAGATATCTACTTCAAGGCAGAGGAAACAAATTAAAAGTATTCTTTCCTTTCAGTAGTTATCCCGGAGGAGCCCCCATTAAACTGTTAGGATTTGTGAATCTCCAGGTTATGATTCTTAAACAGAGAAAAAGCGAATGTGGCGCCCTCATGTGTTAACACAAGGGAACAGGGAGGGAAGAGTGTTCACAGTAAATTTATCAATCAGATTAAAATATTTTACATTTACAGCGAATAGGATCCCATAAAGGATGAAGATAAACCCCCTGCCGGTCCTATTAGTTCTAATAGGTAAGAATATTCACCTTATTTACTCCCATTATTTCAATGTTTTATTTTTATTTTTTATTTTTTTAAAAGTAATGCAATTCCTTTTATTTTTTAATGCTTTTTATGATTGTAAGGACTACTGGGGCCATCATCTGATAACAATCAACTATTTGTTCATGGCTGGAGAAGGACTGACGATGGTTTAGTTATTCCAGGTAAAAAATAAAAAATAAAAAGAAGAAGAGAAAAAGATTTTAGCTCAATCATTCATAGGACAGCACGTTTATGTTTTCGAGTCTGTGACAAAAATAGAAATATCTGATTTATCATCCACAGATCCTCAGGATTTGAACACCACTGCCTTCAACAGTCCGGTGAACATGCTGGTAAAAACTCTTCTTCAGATTTGTTCAGTCTATATATAAAGTAGATCCAAAAAAAAAAAAAAAAAAAAAAAGAAAATCCATACTATGTAACTACTGAAACAATTTCATTTCCTATTAACACCACAGAGCGTTAAAGGTCTCTGATTGGTTAGAACACATGCATTATTTCTGTATAGCTGCATGGCTTGGACAGTAGTACAGTACAGTAGTAACCGCTCATACACAGGGACTTGTACAGCTCTTCACATAACCGAACACTAACACTAAATACATTTGTGAAAACATGTTGTTTAATAAAGAAAACATGTCATCGTTGATGTGGTGAAGATTATTAAACATTTATGGAATGAGTCTCTAGTGTCAGTCACAGTGATTTACAAAGTCTTCAGGACAGAGTACACTAACATACTGCATTTTTTTAAAAGAGAGGGAGAGAGAGCGTGAGCGAGAGAGAGACAAAGTGAGAGAGAGAGTGAGCGAGGGAGAGAGAGTGAGTGAGCGAGAGAGTGAGCGAGAGAGAGAGAGAGGGAGGGAGAGAGAGAGGGAGGGACGGAGAGAGAGAGGGACGGAGAGAGGGAGGGACGGAGAGAGGGAGGGGGAGGGAGAGAGAGAGGGACGGAGAGAGAGAAGGAGGGAGAGAAAGAGTGGGAGGGAGAGAAAGCGAGAGAAAGGCTGGTGAGAGAACAATTGTTTAAAGCTGCTGCAACATCAGTGAGAACAGGAACTAGATTTTCTTGCAGATGTTCCACGATATTAAATCTAAATCTAAACCACTAAACCGTGTGACGTATCGCTCATTACTAAATTAAACACTGAAATGTTTGGCAAATGGCTGTGGTGTAAATTTATAATCCACCTTGGAGTGCTTTGCGTCGTGCCGTATCACGCCACTCCGGCATGGATTATTTTCCTACAACCGTGTGGTCTGGAGTCTTAACCCTTACTGTAACCAAACATCTGGATCTCTCTCCCTCTGTAGAACTCTGTAACCCTGGAAGCTTTGAATAATGGAACAGATGTCAAACTTTTTAGGTAAGATGAAAGAGTTTTTCTTTTCTGTCTTTCTACATTTTTTGCCGTATATTCTTTTGATAATTAGGAAGCACACTATACATTTTTTAGGGAACCTGGATGAGAGTTCAGGTGTGACTCACACAGAATTAGCATGCAGGGGGTTTCTGCTTTTATTTGCGTTCGAGTGAGCACTCATTATTTAATAATTAATAATAATAATAATAATAATAATAATAATAATAATAATAATAATAATAATAATAAACAGCCATGTAAAATGCACTTAAAGTATAGATATCAGATTGTCCTGTGTGCAATGCACTATATATTAATTTATTTATTTCATTATGTATGTATTTGTTTGTTTGTTTGTTTGTTTGTTTGCTTGTTTGTATTTTAGGGAAGGATCACAGATAATTGTCAGGAGGTACTGGTATCCATATCTCGCTATAGGTAAGCATTTCAGTTACGGCCAATTTCAGGATATTTATCTTTGATCTAAAATTGTTGAATAGCGCAATAATAATGACCCAGAATTTATATTATAGCTGGAATTGATATATTTCAAGAGCACTAGTTTACTGAGCCATTCTTGTTTTTTTGCCCGTTAAAAAGTCCTGAAGCAATCGCCAGCAACTACTGCATCCACAACACCTGCGCCTCCACCTACAGACTTCACAACTAAGACCATCACAATGCTTACAAAGGCCAGCACAGAAATGACAAGTACTGCAGAGTCACCATCACAAGCGTCTACTGCCCCCTACAGTACAGCTAAAGGTACTGATTTAAACTAAAAGTAACATCCACAATGTTAAAACTGAAACCAAGTACAGTGTTAGACTCACAGGGTCGTCACCAGCATGTGTCTGAATAGTAGCTTAAATTATATTACGTACTCTTACTGATGAATAAGTGTCTAAAGATGCAATCGCATTCTCAATCAGATTGACGTAGCGACATCCAGGCGGTGAACAGCCCCGAGTTGGTAAACCACTCCTCTGAAAAGTGACTGTCACATAATCACCAACTCGCCCAAATTCAAAATGAATAAACTCCACAGGGTAATGATCCAATACAGTAATCCATTCAATGAGTTTAAACTGCCGAATATAAAAATTAAAGCACAGCTCTAAATCTCAATTCACATGAGTTGAAACTTTATAACAAAGGTGTGAAGGAGTGTTTGTATATTTTATGAATTATATGCATATCTATTTATTTTGTATACATTCCACAATTTGAAAATTTTTTTTTTTTTTTTTCTTTTCCCCCTTTTTTTTTTTTTTTTTTTTTTTTTTTTTCTCTTTTCTCTTTCTTTCCTTTCCCCTTTTTTTTTTTTTTCCCCCCCTTTCTTTTTTTCCCCTTTCCTTTTTTTTCCCCCCCCTTCACAACTATTCAATACTTAGCTGCTTTACTAATATGCTACAACATTACCTACGTACAACGCATACTTCAACGCAGAATGCTACAGCTATGACAAATGCTCCAACACAACAAGCTACAATTACAGCAACTACTTCAACACAGAAAACTTCAACCATTACAACTGCTTCAATAATAAATACATCTCTGACACCGAAAGCTACAGCAACTGTGAAAGAATCGAAAACAACTGCTCCATTAATACCAGAGAACGCAACAACGGAAAATCAAACTGCAACAACAACCAAAATTTCAACTACAACAGCAACCAATAATTCAACAACACCAAAACAACCAACCACAGCAACGGCAGCAATCAAAAAAACAACCACAGCAACAAACAAAACTCCAAACACAACAACAACAACAATTAAAAAACCAACCACAGCAACAGCAACAACAATCAAAAAACCAACCACAGCAACAACAACAACAACAACAACCAAAAAGCCAACAACAGAAACAACAACAACAACAACAACAACAATCAAAAAACCAACCACAGCAGCAGCAACAACAACAACAACAACAACAACAACAACAACCAAAAAACCAACCACAGCAGCAGCAACAACAACAACAACAACAACAACAACCAAAAACCAACCACAACAACTACTACTACTACAGCAGGAATAGTAATAATAATAAAGATAGAAATTGTCACATTCACTCTTGACATAACGTTCACTGCAGATCTTCAAAATTCTTTATCGGCTGCTTTCCAATTACTTGCTTTACAGATTGAAGTAGAGGTAAACATTGTTCTTTATTATGACTCATGATTCATTGTTGGGGTAGAGTGGTGTGTAAAATATTAACCTTGCTAAGTAAGTAATAAGTCATTTCCCAAAAAGTAACTTTGCAAAAATTTATTTCTTTCAATCAGCTTGATTTCATATACAGAGCAAAATATAGCAGCCGCTACAGCCATAGCAAAGTGAACAGCTTTCAGTGAGTAACATTTTCATTCATACTGAATTATTATCATATTGATTCACTGTACAAAAAGAAAATAAATACCCTTCCTAACATTTATAATAAACCAACACATCAGCCAACACTGTGTTCTCCCAACAGGAAAGGATCTGTTAAAGTAAATGCAACACTCTTCTTTGTTGACACGCTTCCTCCTAATCCGGAGGTAGAAAGTGCTCTAATTTCTGGCTGGGCAAATGTCAACAGTACCATGCCTCTAGTAAGCAGCAGTGTTGTCGTTGGTAAGTGGATGCTCTGCTATCTGGTTTTTTTTTTGTTTTGTTTTTACTTCTAAAAATAAACCCACCCAAGATTGGCTGTATAACAAAAATGATTGTTTTTCTATCTTCAGGACAAGCTATCCAAACTAGCAGTTCTCCGAGGGAAGTGCAGAAGTCTTCTACAGTGACGCTCCTTCTCACATGTGTACTTTTAATATTACAAACTCTTTCATTAATATAGACCACAGGGTGTTTTAACCCCATAGATGACCAGATGAATATAATCCAGATTATAACTGAGCATAATCTGCTCAAATACAAATAGTGATAAAGAAGTCCTAATTGTTTTGAATCTCTTATGGAAGTTTATATGTATAATAGCTGAATGTGTGTACTGGCTTATGAATTTTAACATTATTTAATGAAGAGATAAATGGGTAAAGGCATACCTAGCAAAAGATTTCATACTTACCTGAGTGTGAACTCTTAACTCTTGCTCCATAACGTTTCTCAGATAGATTTCAGGGATCATTAAGTCTGAACCTTTTGTTTTTGTTTATTCTTTGTAATATGCAGAGTGTTGCCTTGTCTTTGTTTATTATCTGCCTAACTTGTTTGCCTCATTGTATGCATGATTCTGCAATTACATTAAAAACTCACAGCTCTTCTTTCACATTCCTGTGGTGTATAGTATGACATAATAGTTAGGAAGATGTGGCCATCATATACAGGTAGGTGTATTCTTATGTCTCAGGAGACATTACACTGTGTAATCATTACCTTTTTAAGGAGCGTATAGAGAACTTGTTGCGTTATGTTATTGTGTCAGTGCTCGATTAAGAAGATTCACTTTATTACTTTCTCTTCCCCTGCTATAACAACAACTAGTGGGGAAGAGTGAGATAGAACACAGATTATTAGGTATGCTCTTGCCGTGTAATGGTTTAAGATGATCTACCTGAGAGTGGGGGGGTTGGGTTGGGTTGGGTTGAGTTGAGTTGAGTTGGGTTGGGTTGGGACAGAATCCAACCATCCCAGTTTTCCAAAACACTCTATGCTCAGGTCAGCGGTAGGTCAACATGGTGGCAAGAGGTAGCACCGGCCCCCACTGAAATCTGGTTGGCCACCCCCAGGATGCCTCCTTTTAGGAATTATGTGGTACCTAACCCTTTATCTTTGTCCTTTAGTTTTTGTTATTATCATTTTTTTTTAAATTTTTTTTTCCTGTACTCTATACTCTTCATATGTATGTACATGACTATTCTCACGTCTTCCTTGTGTTGTCTGATTTTACATACAAATATTTTGTTGAATGCTTCTTAATGTTCCTCTGAAGTTTTTTTTTGTATTTTTTCATCCGATATTTTTTTGTATAATAAAACCAAACACCCATTACAATACCATCACAAGCCATAAGCCTTTGACCGTTCTAACCATTACCAAATGGTTTCCATTACTGTACAGATATGTACTACTTTTGATTTGCACATGTTTAATGGTTTCCATTATGGTCAGGTGCACAGGTAATCATTAAAACCTTCATTTGTATTGATTTATAATTAAACATTATATATGTTTTATACAATTGTACATTTGTTTTGTCATTATTACTGAAACACCCACAAGAATATTAATCGGCTCACGGGGGTAGCAGCTCCCGAAAGGGTTGGGGTCCACTTCCCTTTCTGAGCCACATTAACCAGAGCTCTGACTTGGGGACCCCGAGGCGTTCCCAGGCCAGTGTGGAAATATAGTCTCTCCACCTAGTCCTGGGTCTTCCCCGAGGTCTCCTCCCAGCTGAACCACGTCAATTGGCTCCTTTCAACACAAAGGTGCAGCGGCTCTACTCTGAGTTCCTCTCGGATAGCCAAGCTTCTCACTCTATCTCTAAGGGAGAGGCCAGCCACCTTCCTGAGAAAACCCATTTCGGCCACTTGTACCCGTCATCTAGTTCTTTCAGTTACTACCCAACCTTCAAGACCATAGGTGAAGGTAAATTGCAAGTTTTGCCTTCCGACTCAACTCTCTTTTTGTCACAACGGTGCAGTAAAGCGATTGCAATACCGCTCCCGCTGCTCCGATTCTCCGGCCAATCTTCCACTCCAATGTCCCCTCACTCGTGAACAAGACCCCGAGGTACTTGAACTCCTTCACTTGGGTTGTGTTCTCATTCCCTACCTGGAGTAAGCACTCCACCGGTTTCCTGCTGAGAACGTTGGCCTCAGATTTAGAGGTGCTAATCCTTACCCCAGCCGCTTCGCACTCGGCTGCGAACCGATCCAGTAAGTGCTGGAGGTCACAGACCAATGATGCCATCAGGACCAAATCATCTGCAAAAAGCAGCGATGAGATCCTCAGGTCACCAAACCGCAACCCCTCCCCACCGTGACTACGCCTCGATATCCTATCCATGAATATCACAGGATTGGTGACAAAGCACAGCCCTGGCGGAGACCAACCCCCACCTGGAACAAGTCCGACTTTTTGGCAAGCATCCGGACACAGCTCTCGCTTTGGCCGTACAGCCATTGAATAGCCCTAAGAAGGGAACCCTTCACCCCATGCTCCCTCAGCACCTCGGGACCCGGTCATACGCCTTCTCCAGATCCACAAAACACATGTAGACCAGATGGGCATACTCCCAGGCCCTCTCCAAGATACTTGCGAGAGTAAAGAGCTGGTCTGTTGTTCCACGACCAGGACGGAATCTGCATTGTTCCTCCTCAATCGGAGGTTCGACTATTGGCCGAACCCTCGATCCCAGCACCTTGGAGTAGACTTTACCATTGAGGCTGAGAAGTGTGATACCCCTTTAATTGTCGCAGAATTGGAGAACTCAGATCGGTACTCCCGCGCTGTCCCACACACACACCTCATCAGTTAAATTTCAGAGATAGGGGCCCAACAGAGGTTCCTTCTCACTGCCTTAGATAGAGATCTAGAGATGACACTGTCTGTGTCACTGTACAACAACTTACCACCCAATTTGTCCATGAGTTCATACACCTGTAGACGTGCTTATGAAGTAGTAAACAATGATGTTAATGTCACGAATCTGACCCGTTTTCCCAATCGTGTAACCCCACTGAATTAGCGCCTCTTGTTTGTTTTGTTTTAACATAATCACAAATCAATGTTTCTGACCACTGTGGAAAATGCCATACCTTCTCCACAGCGGTCAGAAACATTGTAGAATCCTACATCGCCGATTACTCGGAGGAAGAAGGGGATTAAGTTGAATATTGACAAGATAAGTCTTGTCACACACCTGTTCCCAATGACACTGACGATCACATCACGATATATAAAAGACTTCTCATTCACAATGTCTTTACAAAGTATACACTCAGTTGCCGTGTGTCTCTGTCTTTTCCAAGCCTTATACCGTCTGTTTATTCTGGTCTTTGACTTTGCTCTCAAGAGACATTGTCTCTTGGCCCTGCCTTGTTTGTACTGTTTGCCTGTTCGCCTGACCTCGGCCTGTTTTTTGCCTTCTGCCTTATCCTGTAAATATTTCATGTATATCAGAGATGTCAAACTCTAAAATAAGCCCCTAAATAAACTCATCATAAACCCTAAATGAAAATGCAGAATAAATCTCTAAATAAACTCATCCATCGAGTAATGCAGAGGTCTGGAACCTTTTCAGCTTTCAAAGCCATTAAAAAAGTTATGATTTTTTAAATAATAACTGATTAGAGTGTGGCACCAGGTGTCTTCAAAATTGAACCTTTTCACTATATTCTAATTTTCTGAGATACTGATTTTGGGGTTTTCATTAGTTGTCAGTTATAATGAACACTTGAAATATATCAGTCTGTGTGTAATGAATGTGTACTTTATACTAGTCTCACTTTTTGAATGGAATTACTGAAATAAATCAACTTTTTGATGATATTCTAATTATATGACCAGCACCTGTGTGTGTGTGTATATAATAATAATGTATATATAATGTATATATATAAAGAGAGGGTAAAGAGAGTTCTCTGTGTTCTCTGTTACTCCACTAGAGGGCAGAATATAACAATAATCTCGAGGCCTCACCTGCTGTTCTTTGTAATCTGTTTGAGGGTGTGGCTTTCACATCTTTAAATATCTACTACAGTTCTAACCGAACTACTAGCAGTTTTAGAAGGCATTTCTCCACCTGACAATCCTGCATGGTTAGTAAGAAGGCGTGACTGCAGTGAAGTCAGCCTGTGATCAGGAATGTGAAAACAACACATTTTGACATTTGTACATCAGTAACCTCATTTTACAATTAGTCTGCACTTTAGATAATGAAGCTTCACTTAAAAGACTAATAACTAGACAGAAGAAAAATTTGTACCTGGTACCTCTATCCCACATGCAGTTTAAAACAGACTACTCAGCATACAGCATACCTCTCTACATAAATAAAAGATGATAAAAATAATCCTAGATTTTTATTTAATGCTGTAACAAATTTAACTAGGAATAAGACCACTACAAAAGCATACACACCATCGGTATGTAGTAGTGATAACTTTCAAAATGCCTAGAAGAAGTTATTTCTGCTAAAAGGGGTATAATTAAACATTATATATGTTTTATACAATTGTACATTTGTTTTGTCATTATTACTGAAACACCCACAAGAATATATATTTTGATATAAATTGTTGCCATTACTATACGGTTTATGTTTTTAGGTTATCATTTCTAGTACGTTCTACTGTAAAAACACACATACACCACCTTATCATTAACGGCCCGGGTTATAATCTAGAGAACATTTACTTGAAATCAAAATTGTAAAAAGGATTAAAACCTTCTCCATCCATCCATCCATCCTCAACCGCTTATCCGTAATCGGCTCACGGGGGTAGCAGCTCCCGAAAGGGTTGGGGTCCACTTCCCTTTCTGAGCCACATTAACCAGAGCTCTGACTTGGGGACCCCGAGGCGTTCCCAGGCCAGTGTGGAAATATAGTCTCTCCACCTTGCTAGCTTCTGAGGCCGAGGGTGTACTTACTTTTTCCGCAGAATAGTCACATCTATTAATATTTCTGTAAAAAAATGATTGAAAAAGATCATTTCCCTTGTGGTTCTGTTCAAGTACATCAACTTTAATAGCCGCTGTTTCAAAGAGATCAAAACCATTTCCATTGGGTGTACTTATTTTTTCACATGACTGTAATTAGCTGCACAGCAATA
>CM022778.1:433555-598555 GCA_012411365.1 Ameiurus melas | reverse complement strand
GGCTTGGAGATGTTCTGGTGGCACAAGGTGGACCTACACAATTTTCAACATCATCACTGACTGTGGAAACTTGGATTCTGTGTCTCCACTCTTCCTCCAGACTCTGGGACCTTGATTTCCAAATGAAATGCAACATTTTATCTTTTTGTTTCTCAGAGCCATACGTCCCTGAATTTCTCCCCTGGTTTCCCACTGATGCTAAGCAGAGTTGAGCCTGGTCAATACCTGAATGGGAGATGATGTATATACATGAAATAAACACGAGGGAGACCGAGTGTGAGTAATATGTAATCTTATTGAGAATTCACTGGACTGTATGAATGGATGTTCACCTAAGACAGAATGCGCAGGGGATAACAATACATGTATTTGATTAAGTGCGGCAGGCCGCAGAGCGTAGGTGGAGTATGTTTGCACGCAGGCAGAAGGTCAGCTAAGAGACACACACACACGCACACACAGACAGCCTGGTGTGTATGCAGAAAACAGAAATTAATCTGTACAAGGACACACTACTTAAAATACAAATAGAATTGTGTGTGGTGTGTGAGTGAAAGTCCTGCGATACCACTGATGAAAGACTCAGGTTTGCATAGGCAGTGAAGTGGGGCCTCAACCCCAGATACCACCCATGAGATGGGGGAAACCCCTAATACCGCTGGTGAAAGACCCAGGTCCGCTTAGAGAGGAGTTAAATCCTGGGCCCAGGTCCAGGTCAACGCAGCTCAGGGTAAGGACCCGACAAGAGAAGCGTGCCCGGTGAAGGAGCGTGAAACACTGTGTGTGTGTGTGTGTGTGTGTGTGCGCTCTTCAGATTGAGGTGGGTAAAACAGAACTTTGTGAGATATTTCTCACACTTTTTCAGTGAATGTTTTGAATCTGGTACAGACTTTGTTTGAGTCCGGTGGGACTGTTCGTATTATAATAATTGCTTGGTACCAATAACTGCTGTGTGAATGTTTTAAAAATCAGGGAGCAGCCGAGACCATTATAAATTATTCTAGACATCTGCCAGATTGCCCGCTGCGTAAGTCACTTATAACTTCTAATTAATATATAAAAAGATATTCCCAGATTGTGTGATCCAGAACAAGGAGACGGGTACGTTACATGACTATCTCCCTGGGGATAACCGAGGTTGCTGTTGGGGGTGGGATTAGGGGGCCAGCAGGGGGTGCTCACAATGTGGTCTGTGTTTTGGGGGTTTTTTTTTGTTTCAGATCGCCCAATTTGTAGGCAAGCAAAAATATTGTTAGATGTGACTGATGTCACGGCTGTGTTTCTTGTTACCCAGGTGTGTCCTGTTAGATTGATTGTTTCAACAATAAATAGCTCTGAACATCTACTCTTGGTTTTAGTCTTCAGTTTCACCTGTGAAGACTGCGTATGTTGTTAAAAAGGATAAACCATTGTGAAGATAGAGTACTGTCTTTGGGAGAAAAGCAAACCATTTTGAAGCTGAGAAAAGAGGGAAAATAAATCAGAGGCACGGCCCAAACACTGAGCATAACCAATACTACAGTTTGTAATGTGCTGAAATAGACAGAAACCACTGACATACTGAGTAACAGACACTGAGCAGATCTGCCAAGGAAAACAACAACAGCTGATAACTCCAATAACTACAGACAGAGACATCACCAACAACCTCCACAGGGCAGGGGTGAAGGTATCACAATCCACCGCTAGAAGAAGACATCGAGAGCAGAAATATAGAGTCCATACCACAGGATGCACACCACTCATCAGAAGTAAGATCAGAAAACCAGACTGAAATAATCGTGTTTAAAATATCAAAGCAATGTTTATGTGCTTTAACTCTAGTCATCTTCTACTTGCCTTTTTCTCAAAGTAACAAATATTGACCAGGGGTGCTCAAAGCTTTGGATGCCAATGAATATATATATAGAGTGGTGCTTGAAAGTTTGTGATTTAGAAAGTTTGTGAAAGGTTTAGGATTTATATATATATATATGCATAAATAGGACCTGAAACATTATCAGATTTTCACACAAGTGCTAAAAGTAGATAAAGAGAATCCAAGTAAAAAAACAAATGAGGCAAAATGATTATACTTGGTCATTTATTTATTGAGCAGAATGATCCAATATTACATATCTGTGAGTGGCAAACGTATGTGGACCTCTCGGATTACCGGTTAATTTGACTGTGAACTTAGAGTCGGGTGTTTTCAATCATTGGGACAATTTGTCTCTCATGTTGTGGCCATCCAGCCCTGATTAGCTTGACGACAGCCTGCGACTCACTATCTGTTGTAGCGGCGGTCCTGATGCGGCCCATTTTATGGGGAGTTGCAGGTATACCTTGCATTACTGCAGCCACAAAGCACTCCACGTCTGCATGTGTTTCCGTTTCCTCAGTGCTGTAGTTCTGTGGACTTCTAGACAGTATGTGAGCAACAGCTAGTGTCTTGCCTGGCACATAGTCAGCTATGGGCTTGAACCTCATTAGGTGCGTAACCTCATCTCTGGCATTGCAGTGGGACGTTATCTAAGCTCCCGTGATTGATGAGATTAACCACTGGCTTGTGATCTGTTAGCAACTTAAACAGCTTAAAGTCTGCAACTGTCTGGATAGAGTGGAATCTGCCAGTTTACAGCTTGGACACTGCAGTGGCCTGAATCTTACCTAACCAGGTATTAATTCATCCAAGGCTATCTGAGTGGTATTGGCTTGCTCTAGTGTCATTACAGGAACCAGTATGCTGTTCTCTTCTGCTACTATGATCACATCGACCCACAACGGCCTTCTGCGGCCCTTTCTACAGCAATTCTATACAAATGTGTGCTTCCAATCTGGTGGCAACGGTTTTGGTAAAAAATCACATACAGTTGCGATTGTCATGTGTCCACATACATTTAGCCGTATAGTGTATCATTACATTATTAAATTGCATGCATAATGTATCAAATAAATTGTTCAAAGCTTTCTTTCATATGATGTGTATAATCATTGTACATGTGTATAGAGAAGTTACGTGTAGGTTGGCATATACAGCTAAATGCTTTGAAATTAAACATAATAGTACAAAATTCATATATACTGATATACTGTTATACTGTTAACTACACAATGGTTTTCAAATGTTTTCTATGGATTTAAATTTAAGTAAATATAATCCTTGTAGGACTGTCACAATGTGGAGAAAGTTTCAGGCAAACCAGAACCCTCATTAAATATCCACAATGCAAAATATTAGTATGTATGTAAATATGTCCTTGTGTCTAACAAGGCTAATCATTTTCATCATATTCCCATAATTTAATGAATTATTATATTATAAGGGTCATTGTGTGTATTTTCCGATCAGGTGTAGAGCTAGAAGTGCAATGCCACCGAAAGTAGAAGTGTTAGAAGAGACATCCAGATCATGGAAAGTGAGCTGGCAATCACTGGTGACATGGAATTACCTGCAAAATATAAACATTATACACAATATTTAATCCACAAATATATATTTAACCCTAATTCATTTTGCCTTATTTGTAATTAACAAAACACTACTTAATAAGTCTCACAGTAAAGTCTGTACAAGTGTATACTGACCAAGAGTCTGGGTGACTTTGATGGAGTTTGGATCAACAATAAAGTTCAAGTTGGAAAGTCCATTAATTAAGATATTTTTCACTTCGGTCGCAGTAACATTTGGGCCACTAGAATTCATATAAATGTTGCTTTCTGTCACAGTAGAACCATTCCTGAAAGGACAGAAATGTAGAGATACAGATTCAAATGAAATCATTAATCAACAAAGAAATGAACAAGAAATACAGATTCAGATTTTCCTTCTTACCTGAACTTCACAATTTGCATGAGGGCGAAGTTTTTAAAGGCTTTCTTGTACAATGGTTCAACCTAAAAGAAATTAGAAATGAATCAGGAATCAACAGCAATTTCAAACACACGGATAAACCGCTCTGTCACATTTAGTACTAGATATAGATAAAGGGAATAAAAAACAAATACACAGAGACTTAAAAATGTTCAGATTCATATATAGTTGTGCCGTGAGGCATGTCCATTTAATCTGACTTCAGAATATTCATATAACTTAATGACACTGAACTGAAACATCAGACGACTGCAAAAATTAGACATGTTCTATATTACTTCTTAACAGAAAGCCAACATCTGAACCATGATGAGTTCTTTAGGTTTTCTTCTATAGAAACAGAATTGCTCTGGGGGGAAAATAACTTTTATTTAGAAGAATCAAACAAATTGTAAATGGAAGCATTATTAATGAAACATACCTGATTACGGATATTTGTAGATTTTGCTGCAAACTGTGGAGAGCTGGTATTGGACAGTGCTGGATCAAACGTTTCTTTGATGCTGAAAATCATGTTGAAAATTGCAGTAGCAGTTAGAGGAGCTGAAGGTGTCATTGGTGCAGTTGTGCTTGAAAAAAAAAAAAAAAAATTGAAAAGTGAATACTGACCAGGAACCTGGGTGACACTTATAGAACTTGAAATAATGTTCAAGCTTGAGTTGGTGCTAGTCGCATTAACAAGGGTGCCTTGTACTGTGGAGTTAGTTGGGATGGTGCCATTGGCACTAAATTCAAGAGTGGAATTTGTCACAATCGAACCGTTCCTAAAACACAACCATAGTTAAATACAGGATGAAATTCATCAACAATAAAGAAAAACACTTACTTTTGAGCAAAGTCTTCATATATTATTTCTCACCTGAAACCATGAATTACCATCCGGAGGAAGTTACTGAAGCGTCGTCTGTACATTGGTTCAAGCTGAAAAATATAATTCAGTAATGAGTTCAGTTTTAAGATCCACTGACCTCATGTACATTGGATGTTTGTTTTGTCACAGGACTAGATATAGTTAAAGTTAACGAGTAAATCTTATACAGAGACTTATAAATGTTGAAATGCAGATATTTGCCCCATTGCCTGGTGAAGGTCATTGACTTCACAATATTAATTACTGAAATCGAAAAAATCAGACTAGAGATGAGAATCAGACATGACCAGTACATATACCCTCGTACCAGAAAGACACAGTTGGAAATGTTATGGGTTCTTTATGTTGTCTTATTTGGCAATAGAATTATTCATGGGGCAAAATTAGTTTTGTTTAAAAGATAAAAAAATAGATTATAATTGGCAGCAATAATAACTAAACATACCTGATTACGGATACTTTGAGCTTTTGCTGTAAAATTTGGAGAGCTGGTATTGGCCAGTGAAGGATCAAAGGTTTCATTGATGCTAAAGACCAAGTTGAATGCTGCAGCTGGTACAGAAGTGTTTGTAGACGAGCTCGGAGTTGAGGACGTGTTTGTTGAGGACGTGTTTGTTGAGGACGTGTTTGTTGTAGTTGTATTTGTCACTATTAATTGAGAGGTTAAATAGGAATTAGAATACTTACATGTAAAAATGTTATTAAAATGCAGTATCAGTGAAAGTGAATACTGACCAGGAACCTGGGTGACAATTATAGAACTTGAAATAATGTTCAAGCTTGAGTTGGTGCTAGTCCCATTAACAAGGGTGCCTTGTACTGTGGAGTTAGATGGGATGGTGCCATTGGCACTAAATTCAAGAGTGGAATCTGTCACAATCGAACCGTTCCTAAAACACAACCATAGTTAAATACAGGATGAAATTCATCAACAATAAAGAAAAACACTTACTTTTGAGCAAAGTCTTCATACATTATTTCTCACCTGAAACTATGAATTACCATCCGGAGGAAGTTACTGAAGCGTCGTCTGTACATTGGTTCAAGCTGAAAAATATAATTCAGTAATGAATTCAGTTTTAAGATCCACTGACCTCATGTACATTGGATGTTTGTTTTGTCACAGGACTAGATATAGTTAAAGTTAACGAGTAAATCTTATACAGAGACTTATAAATGTTGAAATGCAGATATTTACCCCATTGCCTGGTGAAGGTCATTGACTTCACAATATTAATTACTGAAATCGAAAAAATCAGACTAGAGATGAGAATCAGACATGACCAGTACGTATACCCTCGTACCAGAAAGACACAGTTGGAACTGTTACGGGTTCTTTATGTTGTCTTATTTGGCAATAGAATTATTCATGGGGCAAAATTAGTTTTGTTTAGAAGATTAAAATTTATTATAATTGGCAGCAATAATAACTAAACATACCTGATTACGGATACTTTGAGCTTTTACTGTAAATTCTGGAGAGCTGGTATTGGCCAGTGCTGGCACAAAGGTTTCATTGATGCTAAAGACCAAGTTGAATGCTGCAGCTGGTACAGGAGTGTTTGGTGAAGAGCCGTTTGTAGATGTGGTCGAGTTTGAAGTGGTGTTTGGTGAAGAGCCATTTGTAGATGTGGTCGAGTTGGAAGTGGTGTTTGGTGAAGAGCCGTTTGTAGATGTGGTCGAGTTTGAAGAGGTGTTTGGTGAAGAGCCGTTTGTAGATGTGGTCGAGTTGGAAGTGGTGTTTGGTGAAGAGCCGTTTGTAGATGTGGTCGAGTTTGAAGTGGTGTTTGGTGAAGAGCCGTTTGTAGATGTGGTCGAGTTTGAAGTGGTGTTTGGTGTAGAGCCGTTTGTAGATGTGGTCGAGTTGGAAGTGGTGTTTGTTGAAGAGCCGTTTGTAGATGTGGTCGAGTTTGAAGTGATGTTTGGTGAAGAGCCGTTTGTAGATGTGGTCGAGTTTGAAGTGGTGTTTGTTGAAGAGCCGTTTGTAGATGTGGTCGAGTTTGAAGTGGTGTTTGTTGAAGAGCCGTTTGTAGATGTGGTCGAGTTTGAAGTGGTGTTTGTTGAAGATGTATTTGTCACTATTAATTGAGAGGTTAAATAGGAATTAGAATACTTACATGTACAAAATGTTATTAAAATGCAGTATCAGTGAAAGTGAATACTGACCAGGAACCTGGGTGACACTTATAGAACTTGAAATAATGTTCAAGCTTGAGTTGGTGCTAGTCGCATTAACAAATGTGCTTGTTACTGTGGAGTAAGATGGGATGGTGCCATTGGCACTAAATTCAAGAGTGGAATCTGTCACAGTCGAACCGTTCCTGAAAAACAACCATAGTTAAATACAGGATGAAATTCCGAATCTCAAAATAAAGATAAACAAGTACTTTCACCAATGTCTTTATATATTATTTCTCACCTGAAACTATGAATTACCATCCGGAGGAAGTTACTGAAGCGTTGTCTGTACATTGGTTCAAGCTGAAAAATATAATTCAGTAATGAATTCAGTTTTAAGATCCACTGACCTCATGTACATTGGATGTTTGTTTTGTCACAGGACTAGATATAGTTAAAGTTAACGAGTAAATCTTATACAGAGACTTATAAATGTTGAAATGCAGATATTTGCCCCATTGCCTGGTGAAGGTCATTGACTTCACAATATTAATTACTGAAATAAAAAAATCAGACTAGAGATGAGAATCAGACATGACCAGTACGTATACCCTCGTACCAGAAAGAAACAATTGGAAATGTTATGGGTTCTTTATGTTGTCTTATTTGGCAATAGAATTATTCATGGGACAAAATTAGTTTTGGTTAGAAGATTACAAATTATTATAATTGGCAGCAATAATAATTAAACATACCTGATTACGGATACTTTGAGCTTTTGCTGTAAATTCTGGAGAGCCGGTATTGGCCAGTGCTGGTACAAAGATTTCATTGATGCTAAAGACCAAGTTGAATGCTGCAGCTGGTACAGGAGTGTTTGGTGAAGAGCCGTTTGTAGATGTGGTCGAGTTTGAAGTGGAGTTTGTTGAAGTGGAGTTTGTTGAAGTCGTGTTTGTTGAGGACGTGTTTGTTGATGTCGTGTTTGTTGAAGATGTATTTGTCACTATTAATTGAGAGGTTAAATAGGAATTAGAATACTTACATGTAAAAATGTTATTAAAATGCAGTATCAGTGAAAGTGAATACTGACCAGGAACCTGGGTGACACTAATAGAACTTGAAATAATGTTCAAGCTTGAGTTGGTGCTAGTCGCATTAACAAGGGTGCCTTGTACTGTGGAGTTAGATGGGATGGTGCCATTGGCATTAAATTCAAGAGTGGAATCTGTCACAATCGAACCATTCCTGAAACACAACCATAGTTAAATACAGGATGAAATTCTGAATCTCAAAATAAAGATAAACAAGTACTTTCACCAATGTCTTTATATATTATTTCTCACCTGAAACCATGAATTACCATCCGGAGGAAGTTACTGAAGCGTTGTCTATACATTGGTTCAAGCTGAAAAATATAATTCAGTAATGAATTCAGTTTTAAGATCCACTGACCTCATGTACATTGGATGTTTGTTTTGTCACAGGACTAGATATAGTTAAAGTTAACGAGTAAATCTTATACAGAGACTTATAAATGTTGAAATGCAGATATTTGCCCCATTGCCTGGTGAAGGTCATTGACTTCACAATATTAATTACTGAAATAAAAAAATCAGACTAGAGATGAGAATCAGACATGACCAGTACGTATACCCTCGTACCAGAAAGACACAATTGGAAATGTTACGGGTTCTTTATGTTGTCTTATTTGGCAATAGAATTATTCATGGGGCAAAATTAGTTTTGTTTAGAAGATTAAAAATTATTATAATTGGCAGCGATAATAATTAAACATACCTGATTACGGATACTTTGAGCTTTTACTGTAAATTCTGGAGAGCCGGTATTGGCCAGTGCTGGCACAAAGATTTCATTGATGCTAAAGACCAAGTTGAATGCTGCAGCTGGTACAGGAGTGTTTGGTGAAGAGCCGTTTGTAGATGTGGTTGAGTTTGAAGTGGTGTTTGTTGAAGAGCCATTTGTAGATGTGGTCGAGTTTGAAGTGGTGTTTGGTGAAGAGCCGTTTGTAGATGTGGTTGAGTTTGAAGTGGTGTTTGGTGAAGAGACGTTTGTAGATGTGGTCGAGTTTGAAGTGGTGTTTGGTGAAGAGCCGTTTGTAGATGTGGTCGAGTTTGAAGTGGTGTTTGGTGAAGAGCCGTTTGTAGATGTGGTCGAGTTTGAAGTGGTGTTTGGTGAAGAGCCGTTTGTAGATGTGGTCGAGTTTGAAGTGGTGTTTGGTGAAGAGCAGTTTAGTTGTGTAGTAATTTTGTGAAGAGTCGTAGTGAGTTTGAAGTGGTGTTTGGTGAAGAGCCGTTTGTAGATGTGGTCGAGTTTGAAGTGGTGTTTGGTGAAGAGCCGTTTGTAGATGTGGTCGAGTTTGAAGTGGTGTTTGGTGAAGAGCCGTTTGTAGATGTGGTCGAGTTTGAAGTGGTGTTTGGTGAAGAGCCGTTTGTAGATGTGGTCGAGTTTGAAGTGGTGTTTGGTGAAGAGCCGTTTGTAGATGTGGTCGAGTTTGAAGTGGTGTTTGGTGAAGAGCCGTTTGTAGATGTGGTCGAGTTTGAAGTGGTGTTTGGTGAAGAGCCGTTTGTAGATGTGGTCGAGTTTGAAGTGGTGTTTGTTGAAGAGCCGTTTGTAGATGTGGTCGAGTTTGAAGTGGTGTTTGGTGAAGAAGCCGTTTGTAGATGTGGTCGAAGTTTGAAGTGGTGTTTGGTGAAGAGCCGTTTGTAGATGTGGTCGAAGTTGGAAGTGGTGTTTGGTGAAGAGCCGTTTGTAGATGTGGTCGAGTTTGAAGTGGTGTTTGTTGAAGAGCCGTTTGTAGATGTGGTCGAGTTTGAAGTGGTGTTTGGTGAAGAGCCGTTTGTAGATGTGGTCGAGTTGGAAGTGGTGTTTGGTGAAGAGCCGTTTGTAGATGTGGTCGAGTTTGAAGTGGTGTTTGGTGAAGAGCCGTTTGTAGATGTGGTCGAGTTTGAAGTGGTGTTTGGTGAAGAGCCGTTTGTAGATGTGGTCGAGTTTGAAGTGGTGTTTGGTGAAGAGCCGTTTGTAGATGTGGTCGAGTTTGAAGTGGTGTTTGGTGAAGACGTGTTTGTAGAAGAAGTGTTCGCTAAAGACGAGTTTGTAGACGTGCTCGGGGTTGAAGATGTGTTTGTAGAAGAGGTGTTTGTTGAAGAAGTATTCAGTGCAGTCTGATTATTTGAAGTGTCTGCCATAGCACTTGCAGCTGTAACACAGTAAAGATAATCACTGATTGCAAATGTTTTGCAAGCATGTTAAAAATATCAAGCACATTTAAAAGCCAGTTTGTTTGGTTGCCTCTTAGTGGTGCTAAATCTCGTCAAAGAGCTCTCACAGAGTTTTCCTGACTTTGACAGTTGTAAGATGCAACAAATAAACCGAAACAAGATGTGGAAGCCTGTCTAGTTCACCAGCCAAATCATGTTTATAAAAAATTATATGTATTATTGATGGCAACCAGAACATAATTAACATGTAACATAATTAGCAGGCACACAGTTGAGACAATCTGAAACATTTCTAAAATAAATAAGTACACCAAAGCAGCTATGATTACACGTGAAGTCCCTCACAATCCAACCAATTAGAGGGGAATGGAGTTGGAGGAATCATAGAAAAAAGTCGGACACCAAGAGTTTTGGCAAAGGAAAAGGTCAAACAAATCTTAAAACATGACATTTAAACAGATACGAGCCAGCGCCATGTTGGAAATGAGGTTTGAAGCACCTCCAGAACAAACTCTTTCTGAAAAACTTTAAAATGATAAATAAGTGCATTATGCAATTTTAAACAAAACAGGTAAACTGAACAATCTTCCATGGGCTACACAGCTCATATTAAACATTGGTCATGACTTCAGCTACCAAAAGAAATCCACTCATGAGATGAGCAGCGTCTCTGATTTATTAAAGTGCAAAATGAGAAGACTTACCAATCAGGCACGACATAGCCAGAACCAGCCTCCACTCCATTGTATTGTTTATAACCTAAAATGAAAAAGTAATATACATTTATAAAAAATAAAAAATAAACATAGAGCGTCGTCCATCAGCTGTTACTAATCTATGTCTTCTGTGTGGGAGTTCACACCAGAAACCAGTTCAGTGTATTCACTTATGAACACTGAAGTTACACACTGGAGCAGACCGACAGACAGACTTATACAGTGCGCTCCATTAATATTGGCACCCTTGGTAAATACGAGCAAAAAAGGCAATGAAATATTGTTGAACCTTTTGATCTTTGTTAAAAAAAAATTCACAAAATTACTCTGCGCTCATGGATATGAAACGATTGCAAACATTATACATGTTTATCCAAAAAATAATGTCTTATATATTATATTAAAAATATAGGTGTGGAACAATTATTGGCACCAATTTAGTCAGTACTTTGTGCTACCTTCCTTTGCCAAGATAACAGCTCTGAGTCTTCTCCTATAACGCCTGATGAGGTTGGAGAACACATGGCGAGGTATCTGAGATCGTTCCTCCATACAGAGCCTCTCCAGATCTTTCACATTTTGAGGTACATGCTGGTGGACTCTCCTCTTCAGTTCACCCCACAGGTTTTCTATGGGGTTCAGGTCAGGGGACTGGGATGGTCATGGCAGGACCTTGATTCTGGGGTCAATAAACCATTTTTGTGTTGATTTTGATGTATGTTTTGGATCATTGTCCTGATGGAAGATCCAACCACAGCAGAGGCAGTCAGGTTTTTATTTAATATCTGTTGATATTTGTCCATGATGTATCCTAATTTGTCCATGTGTCCTAACAAAATGTCCAGGTCCTCTGGCAGAAAAACGTCCCCAAAACATTAAAGATTCGCCTCCATATTTAACCGTGGACATGAGGGACCTTTCCAAATGGATACCTCTCTGTGTGCTCCAAAACCACCTCTGGTGTTTATTACCAAAAAGCTCTATTTTGGTTTCATCTGACCATAAAACCCGATCCCATCTGAAGTTCCAGTCGTGTCTGGCACACTGAAGACGATCGAGTTTTGGATGAGAGTAGAGGCTTTTTCTTGAAACACTTCCACTTTGGTGATGTAGGAGACTTCAGATTGTAGTTTTGGAGACTTTCTGACAAAAAGACATGACTAACTTCTGCAATTTTCCAGCTTACGAAAGGTGCCAATATTAATAGAGGGCACTGTACATAGATAGATAGATAGATAGATAGATAGATAGATAGATAGATAGATAGATAGATAGATAGATAGATAGATAGATAGATACAGTGGTGTGAAAGGTGTTTGCCCCCTTCCTCATTTCCTGTTCCTTTGCATGTTTGTCACACTTAAGTGTTTCGGAACATCAAACCAATTTAAACAATAGTCAAGGACAACACAAGTAAACACAAAATGCAATTTGTAAATGAAGGTGTTTATTATAAAGGTGAAAAAAAGATCCAAACCATCATGGTCCTGTGTGAAAAAGTGATTGCCCCTAAACCTAATAACTGGTTGGGCCACCCTTAGCGCAACAACTGCAACCAAGCGTTTGCGATAACGTGCAATGAGGCTTTTACAGCGTCCTGGAGGAATTTTGGCCCACTCATCTTTGCAGAATTGTCCTAATTCAGTTACATTAGAGGGTTTTCGCGCATGAACGGCCTTTTTAAAGGTCATACCACAACATCTCAATAGGATTCAGGTCAGGACTTTGGCTAGGCCACTCCAAAGTCTTCATTTTGTTTTTCTTCAGCCATTCGGTGGTGGACTTGCTGGTGTGTTTAGGATCATTGTCCTGCTGCAGAACCCAAGTTCGTTTCAGCTTGAGTACACGAACAGATGGTCGGACATTCTCCTTCAGGATCTCTTGGTAAACAGCAGAATTCATAGTTCCTTTTATCACGGCAAGTCTTCCAGGTCCTGAAGCAGCAAAACACCGCCCCCGACCATCACACTACCACCACCATATTTTACTGTTGGTATAATTTTTTTTTTATGAAATGCAGTGTTCCTTCTACGCCAGATATACTTGGACACACACCTTCCAAAGAGTTCCACTTTTGTCTCATCGGTCCACAGAATGTTGTCCCAAAAGTCTTGGGGATCATCAAGATGTGTTGTGGAGAAATTGAGACGAGCTTTGATGTTCTTTTACTCAGCAGTGGTTTTCTCCTTGGAACTCTGCCATGCAGGCCATTTTTGCCCAGTCTTTTCCCTGATGGTGGAGGCATGAACGCTGACCTTAACTGAGGCAAGTGAGGCCTGCAGTTCTTTGACGTTGTTGTGGGGTCTTTTGTACCTCTTGGATGAGTCGTCGCTGCGCTCTTGGGGTAATTTTGGCGGCGGCGCCACTCCTGGGAAGGTTCACCACTGTTCCATGTCTTCGCCATTTGTGGATAATGGCTCTCACTGTGGTTCGCTGGATTCCAAAAGCTTTGGAAATGGCTTTATAACCCTTTCCAGACTGGTAGATCTCAATTACTTTCTTTCTCAATTGTTCCTGAATTTCTTTGGGTCTCGGCATGATGTGTAGCTTTTAAGGGATCTTCTGGTGGACCTTACTGTGTCAAGCAGCTCCTATTTAAGTGATGCCTTGATTGTGAACAGGTGTGGCAATAATCAGGCCTGGGTGTGGCTAGAGAAATTGAACTCAGGTGTGGACAAGCACAGTTATAGTATGTTTTAACAAGGGGGCAATCACTTTTTCACACAGGGCCATGATGGTTTGGATTTTTTTCACCTTTAATATAAACACCTTCATTTACAAATTGCATTTTGTGTTTACTTGTGTTGTCCTTGACTATTGTTTAAATTGGTTTGATGTTCCGAAACACTTAAGTGTGACAAACATGCAAAGGAACAGGAAATGAGGAAGGGGCAAACACTTTTTCACACCACTGTAGATAGATAGATAGATAGATAGATAGATAGATAGATAGATAGATAGATAGATAGATAGATAGATAGATAGAAATATACAGGTTTTGGGAGTAATGGAATACATGTAATGGAGATACTTAATCAGGATACTGAAAACTTTTGACTGTAATCCATTACAGTTACATAAGAAAACAACAACAACAAAGTAATCAGATTACAGGTAATGGGAATACTATCAGGGATAAAAAAAAATTTTAACTAAAGAAATGAATCTTTTGACAGAACACAGTATAGACAGCTGAATGATTATAGTTCTGGTTCTCTCTCGCCAGTCGTGACTCACATGAGCAACCTCCTGGTGCGTGTGCAAATGCATTCTGTAAAGTTCATTTGGTAGAAATGAACACAAATGAAATGTTTTTCTTGGGGTCCGGGGGGCCCTCTTTTCAGGCCTTAAAAAGTGTCTTTATTTGAGAAAATGTCTGTGAATTAGTTTCATTATGACGTGTTTATGATCTAATACTGCATCATGTTTGCATCGCTATAACCCCTCTCTGTAATTCCCACGTCTCTGTAGTTTGAACGATTGGTCGATTATAAAAGGCTCTCAGCAACTATTACCTGTTACCCTTCTCCCAGCGACCCGGGAAGGTGAAGCGCTGTTGTGTTCGACATCAAACAGTTACTTGACAAGCAAATCTCAGCTGTTCCGAGTTGATACAACGCCCATGACCATATAAAGTCATTTTTAATGTTATCACATGATCATTCAAATGTGGCAATGATGGTAGAAGGTACACTCGTACCATCTGATATTATATTTTATTCCATAGACATTCAAAAGCATTTAGAAAAAACTGTAAAACCTGGCCAGAGTAAAACCAATTATATATATATATATATATATTATCTTAGATTTTGTTTTCATTTCTGAAACAATTTAGCATGAGATATAAACAAGAACAGAATCTTTCACAGCACTGTATATACTTGCATAATTAAAACCATTGTCTGATATGATTTAAAAAATATATATATTATATATAGAGTGGTTGAATTCTTATATCGTAATATATAAGTTGTCTCTCAGAGACTGATGCACTTTTCCATCTTTCAGTCTGGTGAATGTACATAATGTGAGTACGGAAATAAAGTAATGACTCACCTGAGTCTACAGGTAGCAGATGTGGTCTCAGTCCAGTGGCAGTGTTCAAGTGTAACATACAGAGCAGGTAAATGGGCTTTTTAACTAAAGGGGTAACAATACATATACTAAAATCATGCCACACCCATGATGTGAAATCGGTCTGGGAGTGAATCACAGCTTGTCTGCTCATCTACACTGACAACTATAAAAACAACATAACTAACTAATGATGTTTCCTTCCTTTTGGTTGAATTATTTATAGCAGGATAAGGAAACATGAAATAAAATATACGAAAGTGATGGTAACTTATATGACGTTATCTTTTCTCTAAACAAAGTCTGAAAGCCTGAAAAAGAAAAAGAGAATTCTTTCAGCAAGTATATCAAAATACACCAATGTTCAGAATTTTATTTTGGTCTGCGAGAACAGCTGATCTTGGTACAATCACATAATAATAAGAAGAAGAAAAAGAAGAGGGGGAGGAAGAATTATTATTAGAATGAGAATAATAATAAATCACAGCAAGTGGAAAATATCATGAATATAGTCAAATATAGTATTTCCTCTTATAAGACTACAATAAACCAAATATTACTAAACACACAAATGAATAATATATGATTCATTTCAAATGTTATACTTTCCTATTCCATTGCAGATAATTTTGCTTCTTTCTAGAAATAAATTCTAAAATTTTGCTAAATTATCTGCCAATAGAACAAGAATATTTGCATGAAATTGCAAGATTTTTCCACTTGCTAAGATTAAGATAAGTAGCTAACCTTTGCATTGAATAATAACAACCATAAAATTGTGTTATTAATAGTAAATTGTAATTAATAGTATATCTCCAGTGCATTTTATATTTTTCTTTTATTTAAGTATATCAATGAAAACTGATAGCACAATTAATATTACGTTAATATTATACTACTAATATCACCCAATAATGATATTCAGTTAACAGTATCTGAATGGAACTGAAAGGAACCTAAATTTTGGAGACACCTAGTGGCAGCAGGTTAGACCATCTTAGTACAACTATAGAAGCACACGGCCTTTCTAATTTTCAGTAAGGAAAATAATTATATTTTGGACACCACGACTCTAGAAATTGTTGAGAAGTTCAAGAAGACAATGTCAAGTAGAGACACAGCACTTGTCTAGAAAAACATGCTAGACGGCTTTAGACTTAGACGTGAGGAGATGATGAATGCTGCTCCTCACTTTCGAAGTTAGAAGACATGTTACACAGCCAGAATCATAACTGAGGCAGATAATTGAGTTTCTATGCTTGTAATTTAGCATTAGCAAAAAAAAATTGATAAAAGACTTAATTGTCCCGAACTGCTAGCCTAGAAATATGACTGGAAAACACACATTTCCCCCATTTCAGGTTTAAGGAGTGTACAGGATGGAGTAATAGATTATCAGCTGTATAGTTAGGGAGTGCTTCAGAGGAGGCGTATCAGTGCTGCACAAGTACTCGAGATTTCTGTTGTTTCTGTAGAGATGTGATGTTGGGTATAGGCTTCTGTGTGATGCAGGTGATGCGAGAGTCGGCATTTGGTAAAACACTGCACCAGCAAAGTCTTCAGACCAGCTTTTGTGGTGCAGTGCAGGAGGCCTGAGGTGCAGTCGGTCTTCAGTGTTCAGTGGGCTTGAGGTCAGGGCTCTGTACAGGCTGCTCAAGTTCTTTTACTTCATCCATGGCAATCCAAATCTTCATGAAGTTCGCTTTGTAGACAGAGCCACTGTCATGCTGGAGTTTGGGTGTCTTTTCATTCTGCAGCAGGGGTGACCAATCTTCCCCAGAAAGGGACGGTGTGGGTGCAGGTTTTAATTCCAGTCAAACAGAAACCACACGTAGTAGTCCATTAAAAGAGAAGATACACTGATTAAACAGGTGTCATGGCTCTTTCTTGATTGCGCCCCTAACGGCCCCTTTTCCGGCCCTTTCTACAGCACACAATTCTATACAATTTTTTGTGTCCAATTTTGTGGCAACAGTTTCAGGAAAAAGCACATATGGTTGTGATTGTCATTAAATGATTAAATTATATGCAAGAAGTAAAGAATTGTGCAAAGCTTTATTTTATACGATGTTTATAATCATTGTACACAGATTTAAAGAAGTTCTATCTAAGTTTGTGTATGCAGATAGGTGTTGTGAAATTATTGTGTAGAGTACAACATTCATTTATACTGTCAACTTTACAATGGTTTTAAAAAATCTCCAATGGATTTAAATATACGTGAAAGAAAATCCTTTTCAGGCAAATCAGACTCCTCATTAAGTCTCCAGTTTCAACAATTCAGAATATTAGTACATGTGAAGATACCTTTGTTTGTTAGAATGAATCATTTCCCCCATGTTCCCTTTATGTTTTTTAAGAGGTGTCTGTCACTATTAATTGAGAGGTTAAATAGGAATTAGAATACTTACATGTACAAAATGTTATTAAAATGCAGTATCAGTGAAAGTGAATACTGACCAGGAACCTGGGTGACACTTATAGAACTTGAAATAATGTTCAAGATTGAGTTGGTGCCAGTCGCATTAACAAGGGTGCCTTGTACTGTGGAGTTAGATGGGATGGTGCCATTGGCATTAAATTAAAGGCTGGAATTTGTGTCGGTTGAACCACTCCTAAAACACAATGATAGTTTAATACAGACTGACATTATGAATCATTAAAACTAAAGAAATCAATTACTCAGAGCAATGTTTTCATATATTATTTCTCACCTGAAACCAATAATTACCATCCTGAGTTACTGAAGATTCATCTTTAAATTGGTTCAAGCTGAAAATTATTTATTAATCAATGAATTTGTTCATAAACACTGACATAAGACACATTTAATGGCCACAGTTTATTTGGTTATGCCTCAGTGGTGCTGACTATTGTCAGGAATATGAGAACCCTCCAGAGTTTTCCTGATGTTAACTCATTAATACACAACCCAGCAAGCACACTACGTTCTGATGACGTCACCAGTTAGTCTCTTTTCATCAGCGTGATATTACTTTCAACAACATTGTGACCATGTCTTGATAAAGTTTAATAATCTTGGCTAACGGTCCAGAAACGTTCAATTCAATTCAATTCAATTTTATTTGTATAGCGCTTTTTACAATAGTCATTGTCTCAAAGCAGCTTTACAGAAATAAAAAACAAGTATAAACAGTCAGAAACAGATAAACAGAAACAAACAGGTATAAACAGTCAGAAACATCTAAAGAGAGACAAACAGGAACAGATAAACAGAGACAAACAGCTATAAAACAAATGGAATTTATTCCAACTGAGCAAGCCACTGAGTGGCGATGGTGGCAAAGAAAAACCCCCTAAGATGTTTTTTTGAGGAAGAAACCTTGAGAGGAACCCGACTCAGAAGGGAAACTCATCCTCATCTGGGTAACACAGAATGTGAAGGTAACACAGATAATGTGAAAAATGAGAAGTATGGCCTTAGGAGCAGCCGTAGTCCCAGAGAAGATTTGGGCTCATCCAGAGGCAGAAGGGATCTGGATCTCCAATATCTCCATAAATTCGTGTGGGGCTCGGCAAAAAGAGAGAGAGAGGGAGAAAAACGATTATAAGGACTGTGAAGTAGTGCGATATAATCTAGTCAGGGTAAGCTTGAGTAAACAAATATGTTTTAAGCCTAGACTTAAACACTGAGACTGTGTCTGAGTCCCGAACACTAATAGGAAGACTGTTCCATAACTGTGGGGCTCTATAAGCGAAGGCTCTTCCCCCTGCTGTAGACTTCACTATTCTAGGTAATGTCAAATAGCCTGCATATTTTGATCTGAGTAGGCGTGGCGGATCATATAAAACCAGAAGGTCGCTTAGATATTGTGGTGCGAGACCGTGTAGTGCTTTATAGGTTAATAAAAGTATTTTAAACTTAATTTGAGATTTCACTGGGAGCCAATGCAGTGTGGATAAGTACGAGGTGATGTGGTCGTATCTTCTAGTTCTAGTAAGGACTCTAGCAGCAGCATTCTGGACTAACTGGAGTTTATTTATATTCCTACTGGAACATCCAGACAGTAAGGAATTACAGTAATCTAATCTAGAGGTGACGAATACATGAACCAGTATTTCTGCATCATGTAGTGACAATATGTTTCTTATCTTAGAAATATTTCTGAGATGAAAGAAGACTATCCTAGTAATATTATCTACATGAGCATCAAATGATAGACTGGAGTCAATAATCACTCCGAGGTCTTTAACTGCTGTACATGATGAAACAGAAAGACCATCCAGAGTTACTGTGTAGTCAGGAAGATTACTTCTAGCTACACGTGGGCCTAATAAAAGTATTTCTGTTTTATCAGAATTAAGTAGGAGGAAGTTAGTTAACATCCAACATCTAATGTCATTTACACAGTCCTCAACTTTACTAAGCTTCTGTCTGTCCTCTGGCTTCGCTGAAACATACAGCTGTGTATCATCAGCATAACAGTGGAAGATAATTCCATGTTTACGAATAATTTGTCCTAGGGGTAACATATATAAAGTAAAAAGCAGTGGGCCTAAAACAGAACCCTGGGGAACTCCAAAAGTAACCTCAGTACGCATGGAGAAATCACCATTTACATCTACGAACTGATAACGATCGGTCAGATAAGACCTGAACCAGGAGAGGACTGTTCCCTTAATACCAACAACATTTTCTAATCTATCAAGGAGAATAGTGTGATCTATGGTATCAAAAGCTGCACTAAGGTCGAGTAACACAAGCAGCGAGACACAACCCTGATCAGAGGTCAGTAGAAGGTCATTTACTACTTTAACTAAAGCTGTCTCTGTGCTGTGATGAGGTCTAAATCCTGACTGATACATTTCATGAATGTTGTTCCTGTCTAAGTATGAGCATAACTGCTTTGCTACAACCTTTTCTAAAATCTTAGAGATGAAGGGGAGATTTGATATTGGTCTATAGCTGGACAATTGGGACGGGTCAAGGTCAGGTTTTTTTATTAATGGTTTAATAACTGATAATTTAAGAGATTTAGGTACATAGCCAGTGGTTAGGGAAGAATTTACTATATTTAAAAGTGACTTAATTACTCCTGGACAAATCTGTTTAAACAAACATGTAGGTATGGGATCTAGTATGCAGGTTGATGAATTAGCTGATGAGATTAGTGTAGCTAGTTCGGTCTCTATAAGCGGAGAGAAACACTCTAAACATTGATCCGATATTGCCACATTGTCATCTAATGGGTTTGTTATATTACTGACCGGTTGTAATTTAATGGCCTGTATTTCATCTCTAATATTTTCAATTTTATAAATTAAAAATTTCATAAAATCCTCACTGCTATGAAATGATTGAGTTTTTTCCTCTGAAGTGGTTTTATTTCTAGTTAGTTGTGCTACCGTGTTGAAGAGGAATCTGGAATTGTTTTGGTTGTCTCCTATTAAGGTGGAGAAGTAGATCTTTTTAGCATCTACAAGAGATTTCCTATATTGCAGTAGGCTCTCCTTCCATGCTGTCTGAAATATAACCAGCTTGGTTTGGCACCATTTACGTTCTAATTGTCTAGATTTCTGTTTTAAGGATCGCGTTAGATCATTACACCAGGGTGCTAATTATTTTTTGTCTAATTATTGTTCTTTTGAGTGGAGCCACTCTATCTAGTGTGCAACGGAGTGTTGACTCCAAACTTTCAGTTGCCTGGTCGAGATCTACTGGATCGAAGCTGATCCAAATCTAATTGATGTCTCTGGTAGGTTATTTATGAAGCTCAGTGCAGTAGCTGATGTGAATGTGTGTTTTTACGCGGTTAGTCGAGGTGGAGATATTATAATCAATACGGATTATGAATGAGATAAGATGGTGGTCTGAGATAACTTCAGACTGTGGAAGAATTTCAATATTTTCTATACTTAGTCCATATGTTAGTATGAGGTCAAGAGTGTGACCACCATTATGAGTAGGCCCGATTACGTTCTGATTAATCCCTACTGAATCTAAGATGGACACGACCGCTGTTCTCAGAGGGTCCTCCAGGTTATCAAAATGAATATTAAAATCTCAGACGATTAATGCTTTATTTACAGACACAACCAGGTTTGATACAAAGTCTGCAAATTCACTAAGAAATTCAGTATATGGCCCTGGGGGTCTGTAAATAATAATTAGAGGAATTGACTTGTTTTTTGTGGGTACGTAATTTACACTGGTATAAAGAATTTCAAAGGAATTAAACTTATGACTATGTTTTTGTGTGACGACTAGATTTTCACTATGGATAAGACCAATACCTCCTCCTCTACCAGTTAAACGAGGCTGATGTACATAACTGTATCCAGGAGGACTGGCTTCATTTAATGCTACGTATTCATTTGGTTTAACCCAAGTTTCTGTTAAACACATGTATGTATTACTCCACAAAATATGGCAGAAGCAGCCAGCGATGGTTTGCACAACGGCATTAACTATCCTCAGAACACTGTGTGAGAGGCAGGGATACACCCCGGATGGGAAATCATACACCTAGAGGAAGGAACCCTCATTTAGACTGGTGGAAGATGTCAAACTCAGACAGTAGCCCAAGCTCAAGATTGCACCAGGGACCCTGAAGCTGTGAAGCAGCGATTATACCCACTGTTCCACTGAGCTGCACTTATTCTCTGATATTATATAGATCCTATCATAACTTATCCTACAGGACCAGTTTGTGTTGAAGATCACATTGAGATTAAATGTGTCTCTAAATGATCTGGATTAAGCAATAATGTACTTCCCTACAGACATTTTGACAAGGTTTTCACCCTCTACACGTTCTTGCACAACTTGTTTGAAGGTGTGGCTTCTGTGAAGGTGATTCTGGGATAACAGAAGGCATAACAAAGGATTTCTCGCTAGCTCTGTGACAATATTGCACTGAATTATTAAACACTATTCTCATCTTTAAAAGATTTGTCCACTGGTATCTTTGTACCATGATATCTGATCAAACAGAACATTAGCAGAGATGCATGAACAAATGAAGTCTTTCTAGTTGTCACTAAAGAGTTTTTGAGATGAAAATGCATTTTTCAAATTTCTCTTTTCAACACAAAACCATTTTAGGCATGTCACAAAACAGGTAAGAGTGTCAACCATACCTAGGGTCACAACCCTTACCTGTTTTGTGACATGCCAAAAATGGTTTTGTTTTGAAAAGAGTCATTTGAAAAATGCTTTTGTGTGAATAGAATGAACCTTATTTAGATTTAAAATATGTAAACATTTGACTTCTTGCTAGTGCAGCCAAGTGGTTTAAAAAGTCATTTTCAGAAATGCCCGAGCTGTGTGGTGAGATTTCTCTCCAATAACACACTAACACACTACAGCGGACACGGAGTGTGTGGTCGAATGGCGCACATAAAAATATTACATTTCTCATCAAAACTTAGGATAAATCTCGTTTAAACAAGTTTTTAATTACCAGATCATGTCAAATATAAAGTGAGCTCACTCTTGTACTTAGAAACTTGTTTAAACGTGTTGGTGAGAAATGGAATATTTTATATAAAACATACGTAATGTTTTTTCGTAAATCTCACAGATTGCACATTCCACTGTTTTCAGGCTCGACAGTGTTTAATGTGATCTGCTGCTTGTTGTGAAGGTGCTCTGAGAGAGGTTCACAGATCCGTGGGCCAAGCACAAGCAGACCGTGGGCTTCAGTCCAAGAAACAGCTCCGTTTGGCTAATCTGGATTAATCTGGATTTCCTTTTTTTCTCTATGTGCTCTCATGTTTAGCCACTGCTGTATTTCATAGATAAGATTTTATTTTATTTCTCTGTGGTGTGTTTATAACTGGTATCCTAATTTGGTATTTTTTTATACTGTACTTTGGATTGTATAAGTAAAGAGGTAGTGTTATTCATTTTATTTTATTAGATTTTTTCCCCCTAAGGTTTATTTTTGTAGAATTCAAGAAAGACAACGCCGTATTTTGTTTAATGTACTTTATTTTTTTTTATCAAAGCTCCACAGACCGATGATTTCCTTTAAAAACAGCAGACAGAAAATAAAACCCCAGAACAAAAGAGTAAGATTTGGTTGATGTTTATTCACACCCGGCTACACTAGATTTTTAGACCTGTACAATAAAATGGACATATTAAGTAGTTCCCAGAGGAGGTCTGTAGTAACTGAGATATTCACACATTAAGGGATTTGTGTTTAGCGATTCAGACGATAAGTGATCTCTGTATCAAGCACAAAGATCTGTAGTCTCCTCTTCAGGAGGTGAATTGCTGCTCAATTGGATGAAGGTCTGGGGAATTTTGAATTTGGAGATTTTTTTAATGAGTACAGAGAGTCAGGACCTCAGTTTAATTTCTCATCTGAAAGACGGACATATGGGTGTGATGGTCGTGTCTACATCCTTTTTGCCAAATATTGTATATTTGTTATTAAATGATGTGCATAAAATATGAAATGAATTGTGGAAAGCTTTATTTCATACAATGTTTATAATCATTGTACACTGATATAAAGAAGATAAATTTAGGTTTGCATATACACTTGTGTTTAGAAATTATACAGTACAGAACAACATGAATTTCTACTATTAAGTACACAATGGTTTAAAAAGTGAAATAAAATCCTTGTAGGACTGTTAGAATGTTGAGAAATTTTCAGGCAGATCAGAACCCTCATTAAGTCTCCAGTTTCAATTCCTTATGTAAAGATACCCAAGTTTATAAGAGTGAATCATTTTCCCCATTTTCCCTTTTTCTTATGAATTATTACATAAATATTATTTTATATAAGGGTCATTGTGTGTATTTTCCGATCAGGTGTAGAGCTAGAAGTGCAATGCCACCGAAAGTAGAAGTGTTAGAAGAGACATCCAGATCATGGAAAGTGAGCTGGCAATCACTGGTGACATGGAATTACTGGTGGGAGTAGTGGTGGAATTACCTGCAAAATATAAACATTATACACAATATTTAATGCACACAAATATAAATTGACAGGTTAAATTGGAATTAGAAGATCCACACGTACCAGTCAGTCATTAAAATACAATATCCTTAAACGTGTATACTGACCAAAAGTCTGGGTGACACTTATAGAACTTGGAATAATGTTCAAGCTTGAGGTGGTGTTAGTCGCATTAACAAGGGTGCCTTTTACTTCGGACACAGTTGGGATGGTCCCATTGGAGCTAAATTCAAGACTGGAATTGATCACAGTCGAACCATTCCTAAAAAAACCATTGATAATTAAATACAGGTTGAAATTCTGAATCATCAAAAGTAAAGAAAACAATTATTCAGCACAATGTCTTTATATATTATTTCTCACCTGAAACTATTAATTACCATCCGGATGAAGTTAATGAAGCGTTTTCTGTAAACTGGTTCAATCTGAAAAAAAATATTTTATAATAAATGAATTTGTTCATAAACATACAGACTTCAAATATGTTGGCTGTTTGGTTTTAGGATTAGACAGAATTAAAAATAAATAAATAAAAAAAGAATAATAATAATAATAATAATAATAATAATAATAATAATAATACTAATAATAATAATAATAATAATGCATGGGGATGTATAAATGTTCAGATTCATATATAACTGTGCCCCATGGTGTGACCGTTAGCACGTGTGATAGCATTATGAATAAAACATACCTGATTACGGATACTTTGAGCTTTTGCTGTAAAATTTGGAGAGCTGGTATTGGCCAGTAAAGGATCAAAGGTTTCATTGATGCTAAAGACCAAGTTGAATGCTGCAGCTACTACAGGAGTGTTTGGTGATGTGGTGTTTCCAGATGTATTTGTAGTTGTATTTGTCCCTATTAATTGAGAGGTTAAATAGGAATTAGAATACTTACATGTACAAAATGTTATTAAAATGCAGTATCAGTGAAAGTGAATACTGACCAGGAACCTGGGGGACATTTATAGAACTTGCAATAATGTTCAAGCTTGAGGTGGTGTTAGTCGCATTAACAAGGGTGTCTTGTACTTCAGACACAGTTGGGATGGTCCCATTGGAGCTAAATTCAAGACTGGAATTGGTCACAATCGAACCGTTCCTAAAAAAACATCGATAATTAAATACAGGTTGAAATTCTGAATCAACAAAAGTAAAGAAAACACTTATTCAGCACAATGTCTTTATATATTATTTCTCACCTGAAACTATTAATTACCATCCGGATGAAGTTACTGAAGCGTTGTCTGTAAACTGGTTCAATCTGAAATTTTTTTTTTATAATAAATGAATTTGTTCATAAACATACAGACTTCAAATATGTTGGCTGTTTGGTTTTAGGATTACTTTTACGATCAGACAGAGTTAAAAATAAATAAAAAATAAAAATAAATAAATAATAATAATAATAATAATAATAATAATAATAATAATAATAATAATAATAATAATAATAATACTAATAATAATAATAATAATAATAATACTAATAATAATAATAATAATAATGCATGGGGATGTATAAATGTTCAGATTCATATATAATTGTGCCACATGTTGTGACCGTTAGCACGTGTGATAGCATTATGAATAAAACATACCTGATTACTGATACTTAGAGCTTTTGCTTTAAACTCTGGTGAGCTGGTATTGGCCAGTGCTGGTACAAAGGTTTCATTGATGCTAAAGACCAAGTTGAATGCTGCAGCTACTACAGTGGTGTTTGTTGAAGTATTTGTAGTTGTATTTGTCACTATTAATTGAGAGGTTAAATAGGAATTAGAATACTTACATGTACAAAATGTTATTAAAATGCAGTATCAGTGAAAGTGAATACTGACCAGGAACCTGGGGGACATTTATAGAACTTGCAATAATGTTCAAGCTTGAGGTGGTGTTAGTCGCATTAACAAGGGTGTCTTGTACTTCAGACACAGTTGGGATGGTGTCATTGGAGCTAAATTCAAGACTGGAATTGGTCACAATCGAACCGTTGCTAAAAAAAACATTGATAATTAAATACAGGTTGAAATTCTGAATCAACAAAAGTAAAGAAAACAATTATTCAGCACAATGTCTTTATATATTATTTCTCACCTGAAACTATTAATTACCATCCGGATGAAGTTACTGAAGCGTTGTCTGTAAACTGGTTCAAGCTGAAATTTTTTTTTTTATAATAAATGAATTTGTTCATAAACATACAGACTTCAAATATGTTGGCTGTTTGGTTTTAGGATTACTTTTACGATCAGACAGAGTTAAAAATAAATAAAAAATTTAAATAAATAAATAATAATAATAATAATAATAATAATGCATGGGGATGTATAAATGTTCAGATTCATATATAACTGTGCCACATGTTGTGACCGTTAGCACGTGTGATAGCATTATGAATAAAACATACCTGATTACGGATGCTTAGAGCTTTTGATTTAAATTCTGGAGAGCCGGTATTGGCCAGTGCTGGTACAAAGGTTTCATTGATGCTAAAGACCAAGTTGAATGCTGCAGCTGGTACAGGAGTGTTTGGTGATGTGGTGTTTCCAGATGTATTTGTAGTTGTATTTGTCCCTATTAATTGAGAGGTTAAATAGGAATTAGAATACTTACATGTACAAAATGTTATTAAAATGCAGTATCAGTGAAAGTGAATACTGACCAGGAACTTGGGGGACATTTATAGAACTTGCAATAATGTTCAAGCTTGAGGTGGTGTTAGTCGCATTAACAAGGGTGCCTTGTACTTCAGACACAGTTGGGATGGTCCCATTGGAGCTAAATTCAAGACTGGAATTGGTCACAATCGAACCGTTGCTAAAAAAAACATTGATAATTAAATACAGGTTGAAATTCTGAATCAACAAAAGTAAAGAAAACAATTATTCAGCACAATGTCTTCATATATTATTTCTCACCTGAAACTATTAATTACCATCCGGATGAAGTTACTGAAGCGTTGTCTGTAAACTGGTTCAAGCTGAAATTTTTTTTTTTATAATAAATGAATTTGTTCATAAACATACAGACTTCAAATATGTTGGCTGTTTGGTTTTAGGATTACTTTTACGATCAGACAGAGTTAAAAATAAATAAAAAATTAAAATAAATTATAATAATAATAATAATGCATGGGGATGTATAAATGTTCAGATTCATATATAATTGTGCCACATGTTGTGACCGTTAGCACGTGTGATAGCATTATGAATAAAACATACCTGATTACTGATACTTAGAGCTTTTGCTTTAAACTCTGGAGAGCCGGTATTGGCCAGTGCTGGTACAAAGGTTTCATTGATGCTAAAGACCAAGTTGAATACAGCAGCTGGTACAGGAGTGTTTGTTGAAGGGGTGTTTGTTGAAGGGGTGTTTGTTGAGGAGGTGTTTCCAGATGTATTTGTAGTTGTATTTGTCACTATTAATTGAGAGGTTAAATAGGAATTAGAATACTTACATGTACAAAATGTTATTAAAATGCAGTATCAGTGAAAGTGAATACTGACCAGGAACCTGGGGGACATTTATAGAACTTGCAATAATGTTCAAGCTTGAGGTGGTGTTAGTCGCATTAACAAGGGTGTCTTGTACTTCAGACACAGTTGGGATGGTCCCATTGGAGCTAAATTCAAGACTGGAATCGGTCACAATCGAACCGTTGCTAAAAAAAACATCGATAATTAAATACAGGTTGAAATTCTGAATCAACAAAAGTAAAGAAAACAATTATTCAGCACAATGTCTTTATATATTATTTCTCACCTGAAACTATTAATTACCATCCGGATGAAGTTACTGAAGCGTTTTCTGTAAACTGGTTCAATCTGAAATTTTTTTTTTTATAATAAATGAATTTGTTCATAAACATACAGACTTCAAATATGTTGGCTGTTTGGTTTTAGGATTACTTTTACGATCAGACAGAGTTAAAAATAAATAAAAAATTAAAATAAATAAATAATAATAATAATAATAATAATAATAATAATAATAATAATAATAATAATAATAATAATGCATGGGGATGTATAAATGTTCAGATTCATATATAATTGTGCCACATGTTGTGACCGTTAGCACGTGTGATAGCATTATGAATAAAACATACCTGATTACGGACACTTTCAGCTTTTGCTGTAAAATTTGGAGAGCTGGTATTGGCCAGTGCTGGTACAAAGGTTTCATTGATGCTAAAGACCAAGTTGAATACACCAGCTGGTACAGTGGTGTTTAGTGATGTGATGTATACTCCAGTCTGATTATTTGAAGTGTCTGCCATAGCACTTGCAGCTGTAAGACAGAAAATTATTGATATAACTATTGATTGCAAGAGTACAGTAAGCATATGAAAATTTGAGAAACACATTTTAAAGCCAAAGTTTGTTTGGTAATTAATAAGGAAGGCACACAATTGAGACTGCTACTGCTGCAAGTGAGACTCTAGGATTAATCTAAATATTCTTCATTAACATTGTCATGTTATGTACTTCACATTGGTTTGGAATAGTATTCCATTACTTAAGTGTATTTATACCTGAAACACAACAATTAACATTACATATTTTGGTTACAATATCAAACAGTGGCACTGGGCTTAATATTACTCCTCACCTGAGCTGATATAACTCAAGACAATTAAACCGTAACTGAGATAGCTGTGTTTTAGACAAACTCCTATCTCGCACTCTTATAGCATAAAATCCATACATAATCCAGCTTCTCAAGCGAGAAGGCAGCAGATCTATTGACTGAGTACTATATTTGGGCAGGATAAAGTAAGTAACTGCAGAAACTGAGACAGAATTCAGATTGTCAGAGGAAAAAGAACACTGACTTACCAGTCAGACACAAAATAGCTAGTACCAGCGTCCAGTCCATTGTGTTGTTTATGTCCTAAAATTAAAAAAAAGGAATATGTGCTTATACAATTGTTTTATTTTAAAAATAGAAGTCTTCCATCAGCTGTGTCTTCCTTGTAGGACGTAAAACCACAACACCAGTTCAATCTAATCTATTATGAGCACTGAAGTTACATGCTGGATTAGACAAATAGATAAATAGTCATTTTTACCTATCTATATATAAGCACAAAGTTAGAACTTAAATAACTAACCAAGAAAAACTAATATATATAGCCAGTACACACACACACACACACACACACACATATATATATATATATATATATATATATATAAATAAGGATTATATATACAGTGAGTGAATTCTTATATCGTAATATATAAATTGTCTCTCAGAGACTGATGCACTTTTCCATCTTTCAGTCTGGTGAATGTACATAATGTGAGTACGGAAATAAAGTAATGACTCACCTGAGTCTACAGGTAGCAGATGTGGAGAGTTCTCAGTCCAGTGGCAGTGTTCAAGTGTAACATACAGAGCAGGTAAATGGGCTTTTTAACTAAAGGGGTAACAATACAGATACTATAATCATGCCACACCCATGACGTGAAATCGGTCTGGGAGTGAATCACAGCTTGGCTGCTCATCTACACTGACAACTATAAAAACAACATAACTAACAAATGATGTTTCCTTCCTTTTGCTTGAATTATTTATAGCAGGATAAGGAAACATGAAATAAAATGTACGAAAGTGATGGTAACTTATATGATGTTACTCCTCGGTGAAAATCTTGTGTTCTGTTGTTCACACTGTACACTGATAGACACCCTAGTGCCACTATGTCTGAAAACCTGAAAAAGAAAAAGAAAAATATATGTGTTTTTAGCAAGTATATGTAAAGAGTTCTAATTTTGATTTCAAGGAAAAAGCTGATCTTTGAAAACTTGCATAATAATAATAATAATAATAATAATAATAATAATAATAATAACAACAATAATAATAATAATAATAATAATAAGAGGAGGAAGAAGAAGCGCATCTGAACAAGTGAAAATACGTAGTTAAATATGGAATATATATATATATATATATATATATATATATATATATATATATATATATATATATATATAATATATATATACTGTCTGTGTGTTTGTTGGAATAAACTTTAATAATACCATGAGTGAGTTTAAGAACTTAGTACATACAGTAAAATGTTTTCCAAACGGCTTCAGTGTTCTATATTGGTCAGCACTGCCATCTACTGGCCATCACCAACCTTTAACCTAAAGTACGGTGAATTTATTTCATTAAAAAAATATTATCTACGTGTTCTGCAAACAAACAATACACAAAAATTAACTCATTAACTCTAAGATTATAATCATAAATTAAGTTAAAATTTTTGCTTGCAATTTTTCTTTTTACACATAAATGTAACCGTTTTACTGTAAAACTAATCCTATCAGCCTTTGTAATCAACAGAACATTGAACCTTATAGGCAGGCCATTCTTTTCTGTTCAGCCTATCGTTGATACCCATCTGATGGAGGCAGGAAAAAAATGTGTCTCTTATCAATAAATCGAGGCTTGTTGCTACCCATTTTCAAAAAAATACTCAATCGTGTGGTGTCATTATGATTATTTTACTGCTCTGGATGAAGTCGGAGCCTCAATACCCACAACAGCCAATGAGAGTGAGCTAGCGTCAACAACCGGGTGTTGCGCCCTTTTATAGCAGAAACATGTCAGCCACAAACGTGCCACGAGAGTAGAGTATGGTTCTGCAACAGAGACAACCGAATCATTTTTTAATAGTATGTTGAGACTAGGACGCTGCAATCTGGTTCTTGAGAGAGAGTGTGTAAATAGCTTTTTGTGGTGTGAATGAGTGGCTGATATGTGACTAATACACAGATATTGTCTTCTGAAGTCAAGTTTGATAAAACGTGTGTTTCTCTGAGATCTCATGTCTCTGAAATCGTTACTACATTCGACAGGTGTGTGTTCTCGCGATCTGGCCGAGTTGTCTAGCGTTAGCGTTCGGAGTATTATAACCTTAAATATCGGTTGAATCTGTCCTAATGTCTGTGGTCTGCCACAGTTTTAAAATCAGTTAAAATAAAAATAAAAAGTTGCATATTGTGTGCCTGGCATAAGTCCCATAATTTAAGAGATGTTGAATGTTAGTTCAGGCTCTGAGGTAGTTTGTCATCCTCCTGCCACTAATGTTGAGTTTACACAACACGATTTAAGCCCGATTTTCACTCGCAGACAGTTTTGTGGAGATCGCCACCGAGCCGACATGGTAAAGCAGATGTAGATGTTATTTTGTCCGGTTGCTGTGTGAGATGGTATACCCGTGTGACTGTGTTTGCGGCTCATCAGTGTGTTAGAGCGGCTCGGTTCACAGTAAACGCCGCTACACACCGACTGCATCTCTGTCTGTGCTGTGAGTTTGAATCACTTAGAACCTGCATTTACAGTTGAATCACTTATAACCTGCATTTAATACTCAGTTACTCTGTCTCAGTCAATCTACTGACTCGACAAAAAGGAAGTGAAGCTGTGTCTCGGCAATGATCTTACATACTGACACAAATCTTGGGACGCACTGTATCAAAAGCTGTTCCCCTTCAAAGGGAACTTCGATGTTGTGTTTAGCATACCACTATGGGAAGCGCCTCTTGCGTGTGACCGGTATCTGAAGCTTGTGTAAAATCATGCCTATTTATTGGCCTGCCATGATCAGGTGACGTGGCAATTAAGTGCGTCGTGTGATATAAATATGGCACCTGTGAACCCCGCCATTGGCCTTTATTATCTCCAGCGAGCCTGTATGTCTGTTGTTTGTGTAAAGAAACAAAAAGACGCTTCCTTTCCTCTCTATCTTTTCTCTAAATCTCAGAACATTTCTATCCCTTTAAAAAAAGAGAGAGAAGAAGAAAAAAGGAATGAGCGAGAGAAAAAAATATGAGTGAGAGAATTCAGGAAGTGTGTTACGGCTTGCACCCATTTCATCACAGGGAAAAGTGCACACTTTCTGGGTGAAGTGTTTAGGAGTGTAGAATGCAATGGCGGCCTCTAGATGCTGCGCATAGTAACGCCTACATTAAGCAGCTCGGCTCACGACTTGCGCTCTTCCCGGAAGCCGAATCGAGTCGGGTTTCAGAGCCTCGCGGATCTGGGCCCCTGCCGAGGCAGCTAGCTATCTCAGGTTCGGGGGATCTCCTATGGATCCGGAAGAGGAGCTGCTCTATCTCTTGCTCTGTTTTCCGGGTTCGGCTCTCCCTGGATTTTGGAGCTCAAGTCGCGACTCCTCCTTCCACTATGGAAAGCCAAAAGGGGAAGAAGATAAAAACATGCACACAAAAATAATAGTAATAATTCCTCTCTGACTCCGAGGAGCCAGAAGGATGTGCTAAAAACTGAGAGCAGCATATAAAGAGCTGCTTGAAGTGATTTCTAAGGCTGGATGAGCCATTTTCTCTGCAGTGAAAGTAAATCCCTCACACTACAGAAACTCCCCTTTCTTCCAGAAGTACATGACAAAATATCAGGCTTCTGGGGGAAAACCATGCATAATCCATATTTATAACCCAACGATGTTAGATTATTCGGCCATTGTGGGGAATGAACAGCATGGCTATTTAGCTATGCTGAAGGTGGAGGAGGTGCTTGTGAGCTACCTCTCCATCGACGGCAGGTAATTAGGAGGGCTGGCTTTGCCATCCAAACCACCGTATAAGGCCGCCATGGCATTGCTGGGCAAGGCCTATGCAGAAGTAGTCTTGCTTGTGGGTCACTGCAGACAATGACAGTGTTGCAGGCCTACCAAGCAGACCTGCTGAGTGAGCTCGACATATGGCGGTATTCAGCCAGTTCCTTCCCTGTTGTCTCGAGCTCACCCAGGCATCCACGAGTGGAGCCTTGACCAGTACTAGTGCGAGGGAGACCCAGAAGACAAGTATGACAGCCCGCCAACCTCTGCAGACAGCCTGGGGAACCGGGCAGCTACAGTCGCGGCCTGCTACTAGGCTTGATCTGAGAATGGTCATAAAGGCCAAGCAGGGAAAGAAGAGCGGTCCTGAGGGGCCGTGGAGGGTTTTATCAAGGGACATGAGGTTGTTAGGGCAGGTAGCCCCCAGTGCTTCTGTAGGGCCTCCCCTAGCCAAGGCGGTCCCCAAGTTTTTAGTGTTCTCTGGTCAGCGAGCGGTCACTGGGCAACAAAAATCTGATGCTTTCACTCCAATAGAATGTGGAATAGTTAACGTCACTAAAAGACTATCGCGCAGCGTGGAAACTACTGCCAAATGTGTCTCCATGGGTTCTGTCTACCGTAGAAAAGGATATCCGGGTCCAGTTTATAGTTTTGTCAGTGAGTGCAATGTACATTCTGGGGAACTGTATGCAAGCCATAGTAACACAATAACTCACCTAAAACCACCAGAAGCACTGATTCTCTGAATGTCTTTTTAAACTTTGTTTATATTTCTAATGTAATTTTAGCAATATGTCAATTGATGTGTAACATATACAAGTGATACAAGTGAGTTAAAAATAATATTCAGACCCCTTCAGTTTTCACACATATTGTGTTATAAGTTTCAACTGCAATTAATTATATTAAATTATTTTATTATAATAACCCATGCTATCAAAGTCAAAGCAAGCTTTTAGAAATGTTTGTAAATTTATTTAAAAATCAAAACTAAAATATGTCATTTAGGTGAGTATTCAAACCCTTGGATGAATACACTCCAAACTGAGCTCAGGTGCATCCTGTTTGCTTTGAGATTAGTGTAGAGCTTGACTGCAGTCTATTAGTGGCAGATTTAATTGATTGGACATGATTTAGAAAGGGTTTTAGCCCATTTTTAAAGCTTTACATGTTCCCATGAGCAAAGTGGGCTTCACCATTGTGAAATAGATGAAGTATGAAACCAGAAGGACTCTTCCTAGAGATGACTGTCCTTCCAAGCTCAGTAACATGGATAGAAGAACCTAGGTCAAGGAGGTGACCAAGAACCCAGTGGCCACTCTAATTCAGCTACAGAAGTCCTCAGCAGAAATGGGAGAAATTGCTTGAAATGCAACCATTTTAGACTATACTCCAGGAATCAGGTCTTTATGGTAGAGTGGCTAGACAACAGCCGCTCCTGAGTAACAGCTGTATGGCAGGTAGTTTAAAAGGATTATGCAAGATGCTTTTGCATCAAACTCGTATGTGCCCAATCCAAAACCATGGGCATTAACACAGGGGTAGTTCGCATTTGCTGTAATAACAGCCTCCACTTGTTTTTGGAAGGCTTTCTACTAGACATTGGAGTGTACTGTGGGGATTCAGCCACAAGAACATTAGTGAGGTCAGGCACTCATGTTGGGTGAGTAAACTGTAGAAACTGCCCTTTCTACAGCATAAAATTCTATAAAATTGTGTGCTTCCAATGTTGTGGCAACAGTTTCTGGTTAAAAAAAAATACATACGGGTGTGATGGTCGTGTCTACATCCTTCTTGCCAAATATTGTATCTTTGTTATTAAATGATATGCATAAAATATTAAATGAATTGTGGAAAGCTTTATTTCATACAATGTTTATAATCATTGTACACTGATATAAAGAAGATAAATTTAGGGTTGCATATACACTTGGGTTTAGAAATTATACGGTACAGAACAACATGAATTTCTACTATTAACTACACAATGGTTTAAAAAGTGAAATAAAATCCTTGTAGGACTGTTAGAATGTTGAGAAATTTTCAGGCAGATCAGAACCCTCATTAAGTCTCCATTTTCAATTACTTATGTAAAGATACCCATGTTTATAAGAGTGAATCATTTTCCCCATTTTCCCTTTTTCTTATGAATTATTACATAAATATTATTTTATATAAGGGTCATTGTGTGTATTTTCCGATCAGGTGTAGAGCTAGAAGTGCAATGCCACCGAAAGTAGAAGTGTTAGAAGAGACATCCAGATCATGGAAAGTGAGCTGGCAATCACTGGTGACATGGAATTACTGGTGGGAGTAGTGGTGGAATTACCTGCAAAATATAAACATTATACACAATATTTAATGCACACAAATATAAATTGAGAGGTTAAATTGGAATTAGAAGATCCACATGTACCAGTCAGTCATTAAAATACAATATCCTTAAACGTGTATACTGACCAGGAACCTGGGTGACATTTATAGATAACACAGATAACAGATAACACACACACACACTCTTGCGCATCCAGGGTCAGACGGGCAGACATGGCACACACACAGACACTCTCTCTGTCTCTCCCTCTCTCTCTAACACACCCTCCCGAGGCCCGAACGCGCACACACAACATTAGAACTTTACAAGAATAAATAAAAGAGGAGTAAGATATTATAAGCATAATATCTTAAGTACAGTAAACCACTTGCAAATAGTATAACCATATATAAATATAGAACAGATATGAAGGTAAATTGTAAACCAGAAAGACAGAAAAACGGTAAAAGAAACTTACTCATAATGCAGAGGATAAAGATTCTTGTCTCACGGGGATGGGTCGGGCGTGCTGTAGACATGGGCCTTGAATGTTTGGGAGAGAACCTTGAGGAGCTATTTATACGAATAGCTGCGTCACACTGCACCTGTGAGACCAAGGTCGTTGCTTCAAATTGTTTTCTATTCTCTCTCTCTTATTTTCAATCCTAATGGTACATTTTTGAGGGTTTTTTTCCTCATGGTAATCTTGATAAGCCTTTTTTGTAACCTCATGGTAAACGTGAGAGGCTTGTTTTTTTTTACCTAATGGTAACTGTTTCAGAGGCCTTCTGAAATATATTTTTTGTTATTTTCTGTGTACATAAGCTATAAATACTGGAGCTTAAGCTCCAGTTATCAGATCACTTCTGGGAATTCTCATTGGTGTGGATCTCGTGTGGTGGACCGAAATAAAAACTGGACCCTTGCTTTTCCTCACTCACGGCTGTTCATCTTTTTTCTATCTCCAATTGGGTTTACGGATGTGAGTATTTGCTTCTAGGTTGAATTTTTATTGTCTTTGGGTAATATGCAAAAATCAATACCCATGTTTATAAGAGTGAATCATTTTCCCCATATTCCCTTTTTCTTATGCATTATTACATAAATATTATTTTATATAAGGGTCATTGTGTGTATTTTCCAATCAGGTGTAGAGCTAGAAGTGCAATGCCACCGAAAGTAGAAGTGTTAGAAGAGACATCCAGATCATGGAAAGTGAGCTGGCAATCACTGGTGACATGGAATTACCTGCAAAATATAAACATTATACACAATATTTAATCCACAAATATATATTTAACCCTAAATCATTTTGCCTTATTTCTAATTAACAAACACTACTTAATAAGTCTCACAGTAAAGTCTGTACAAGTGTATACTGACCAAGAATCTGGGTGACATTGATGGAGTTTGGATCAACAATAAAGTTCAAGTTGTTAAGTCCATTGAGGAGGATCTGTTTCACTTGGGTCGCAGTAACATTCTGGCCACTAGAATTCATATAAATTTTGTTTTCTGTCACAGTAGAACCACTCCTGAAAGGACAGAAATGTAGAGATACAGATTCAAATGAAATCATGAATCAACAAAGAAATGAACAAGAAATACAGATTCAGATCTTCCTTCTTACCTGAACTTCACAATTTTCATGAGGATGAAGTTTTAAAGGCTTTCTTGTACAATGGTTCAACCTACAAGAAATTAGAAATGAATCAGGAATCAACAGCAATTTCAAACACACGGATAAACCGCTCTGTCACATTTAGTACTAGATATAGATAAAGGGAATAAATACAAAATACACAGAGACTTAAAAATGTTCAGATTCATATATAGTTGTGCCGCATGGCATGTCCATTTAATCTGACTTGAGAATATTTATATAACTTAATGACACTGAACTGAAACATCAGACGACTGCAAAAATTAGACATGTTCTATATTACTTCTTAACAGAAAGCCAACATCTGAACCATGATGAGTTCTTTAGGTTTTCTTCTATAGAAACAGAATTGCTCTGGGGGAAATATAACTTGTGCTTAGAAGAATCAAACAAATTGTAAATGGAAGCATTATTAATGAAACATACCTGATTACGGATATTTGTAGATTTTGCTGCAAACTGTGGAGAGCTGGTATTGGACAGTGCTGGATCAAACGTTTCTTTGATGCTGAAAATCATGTTGAAAATTGCAGTAGCAGTTAGAGGAGCTGAAGGTGTCATTGGTGCAGTCGTGCTTGTTGTTGTGCTCGGGGTTGATGTCGTGGTTTTTGAAGTTGGGCTTGTTGATGAAGACGTGTTTGTAGACATGCTCGGTGTTGAAGACGTGTTTGTAGATGAAAGACATGTTTGTTGAAGATGTGTTTGTACAGGTGCTCAGGGTTGAACACGTGTTTGTTGAAGATGTGTTTGTAGATGAAGACGTGTGTGTTGAAGATGTGTTTGTAGATGAAGACCTGTTTGTGACGTGTAGACGTGTAGATGAAGATGTGTTTGTAGATGAAGACGTGTTTGTTGAAGACGTGTTTGTAGATGAAGACGTGTTTGTTGAAGATGTGTTTGTAGATGAAGACGTGTTTGTTGAAGTCGTGTTTGTAGATGTGCTCGGGGTTGAAGAAGTATTCAGTGCAGTCTGATTATTTGAAGTGTCTGCCATAGCACTTGCAGCTGTAACACAGTAAAGATAATCACTGATTGCAAATGTATGATTACACGTGAAGTCCCTCACAATCCAACCAATTAGAGGGGAATGGAGTTGGAGGAATCATAGCCAAAAGTCGGACACCAAGAGTTTTGGCAAAGGAAAAGGTCAAACAAACCTCAAAACATGACATTTAAAAGGCTACGAGTTATAGCAAGACGTTCCCTACTGTTCCATTGGAAGTCTGTTAAATACCCATCTATCTCCCAGTGGATAAAGGACATGATATTTTTTCTGAAACTCGAGAAAATAAGAAATACAATGAATGGTTGTACAGACAAGTTTTTTTTTCATAAATGGCATCCCTTTATTGCATACTTCATGGAGTTACAGACACTACCCACTTAAAGGTTAGTGCCTGTTGTTGAATTTTATAATATCTTTATAAGACAGTTAATGGGTAGCCATGATGAGCCGGAGGGATGGGTTGTGGGTTTAATTTTGTTTTCCTTTGTATAAAAATAAAAAAAACTGAATATTTACTGCTGTTGCTCAATTTGTTTTTATTTTTGGGAAACGGTGGGGAGGACAGAACAGAAAAGGCGATTTAGATAGGCTTAACAGAAATGTTCAGCAGAAATATTCAATAAAAATGAATAAAAATAAATAAATAAAAAGCTACGAGCCAGCGCCATGTTGGAAATGAGGTTTGAAGCACCTCCAGAACAAACTCTTTCTGAAAAACTTTAAAATGATAAATAAGTGCATTATGCAATTTTAAACAAAACAGGTAAACTGAACAATCTTCCATGGGCTACACAGCTCATATTAAACATTGGTCATGACTTCAGCTACCAAAAGAAATCCACTCATGAGATGAGCAGCGTCTCTGATTTATTAAAGTGCAAAATGAGAAGACTTACCAATCAGGCACGACATAGCCAGAACCAGCCTCCACTCCATTGTATTGTTTATAACCTAAAATGAAAAAGTAATATACATTTATAAAAAATAAAAAATAAACATAGAGCGTCGTCCATCAGCTGTTACTAATCTGTGTCTTCTGTGTGGGAGTTCACACCAGAAACCAGTTCAGTGTATTCACTTATGAACACTGAAGTTACACACTGGAGCAGACCGACAGACAGACTTATACAGTGCGCTCCATTAATATTGGCACCCTTGGTAAATACGAGCAAAAAAGGCAGTGAAATATTGTTGAACCTTTTGATCTTTTGTTAAAAAAATTCACAAAATTACTCTGCGCTCATGGATATGAAACAATTGCAAACATTATACATGTTTATCCAAAAAATAATGTCTTATATATTATATTAAAAATATAGGTGTGCAACATTTATTGGCACCAATTTAGTCAGTACTTTGTGCTACCTTCCTTTGCCAAGATAACAGCTCTGAGTCTTCTCCTATAACGCCTGATGAGGTTGGAGAACACATGGCGAGGTATCTGAGATCGTTCCTCCATACAGAACCTCTCCAGATCTTTCACATTTTGAGGTACATGCTGGTGGACGCTCCTCTTCAGTTCACCCCACAGGTTTTCTATGGGGTTCAGGTCAGGGGACTGGGATGGTCATGGCAGGACCTTGATTCTGGGGTCAATAAACCATTTTTGTGTTGATTTTGATGTATGTTTTGGATCATTGTCCTGATGGAAGATCCAACCACAGCAGAGGCAGTCAGGTTTTTTTTTTTTATATGTTTTTATTTGTGTATGTTGTATCCTAATTTGTCCATGTGTCCTAACAAAATGTCCAGGTCCTCTGGCAGAAAAACGTCCCCAAAACATTAAAGATTCGCCTCCATATTTAACCGTGGACATGAGGGACTTTTCCATATGGCTACCTCTCTGTGTGCTCCAAAACCACCTCTGGTGTTTATTACCAAAAAGCTCTATTTTGGTTTCATCTGACCGATCCCATCTGAAGTTCCAGTCGTGTCTGGCACACTGAAGACGATCGAGTTTTGGATGAGAGTAGAGGCTTTTTCTTGAAACACTTCCACTTTGGTGATGTAGGAGACTTCAGATTGTAGTTTTGGAGACTTTCTGACAAAAAGACATGACTAACTTCTGCAATTTTCCAGCTTACGAAAGGTGCCAATATTAATAGAGGGCACTGTACATAGATAGATAGATAGATAGATAGATAGATAGATAGATAGATAGATAGATAGATAGATAGATAGATAGATAGATAGATAGATAGATAGATAGATAGATAGATAGATAGATAGATAGATAGATAGATAGAAATATACAGGTTTTGGGAGTAATGGAATACATGTAATGGAGATACTTAATCAGGATACAAAAAACTTTTGACTGTAATCCATTACAGTTACATAAGAAAACAACAACAACAAAGTAATCAGATTACAGGTAATGGGAATACTATCAGGGATAAAAAAAATTTTAAACTAAAGAAATGAATCTTTTGACAGAACACAGTATAGACAGCTGAATGATTATAGTTCTGGTTCTCTCTCGCCAGTCGTGACTTACATGAGCAACCTCCTGGTGCGTGTGCAAATGCATTCTGTAAAGTTCATTTGGTAGAAATGAACACAAATGAAATGTTTTTCTTGGGGTCCCGGACCTCTTTTCAGGCCTTAAAAAAGTGTCTTTATTTGAGAAAATGTCTGTGAATTAGTTTCATTATGACGTGTTTATGATCTAATACTGCATCATGTTTGCATCGCTATAACCCCTCTCTGTAATTCCCACGTCTCTGTAGTTTGAACGATTGGTCGATTATAAAAGGCTCTCAGCAACTATTACCTGTTACCCTTCTCCCAGCGAACCCGGGAAGGTGAAGCGCTTTTGTGTTCGACGTCAAACAGTTACTTGACAAGCAAATCTCAGCTGTTCCGAGTTGATACAACGCCCATGACCATATAAAGTCATTTTTAATGTTATCACATGATCATTCAAATGTGGCAATGATGGTAGAAGGTACACTCGTACCATCTGATATTATATTTTATTCCATAGACATTCAAAAGCATTTAGAAAAAACTGTAAAACCTGGCCAGAGTAAAACCAATTATATATATATATATATATATTATCTTAGATTTTGTTTTCATTTCTGAAACAATTTAGCATGAGATATAGACAAGAACAGAATCTTTCACAGCACTGTATATACTTGCATAATTAAAACAATTGTCTGATATGATTTAAAAAATATATATATTATATATACAGTGAGTGAATTCTTATATCGTAATATATAAGTTGTCTCTCAGAGACTGATCCACTTTTCCATCTTTCAGTCTGGTGAATGTACATAATGTGAGTACGGAAATAAAGTAATGACTCACCTGAGTCTACAGGTAGCAGATGTGGAGAGTTCTCAGTCCAGTGGCTGTGTTCAAGTGTAACATACAGAGCAGGTAAATGGGCTTTTTAACTAAAGGGGTAACAATACATATACTAAAATCATGCCACACCCATGACGTGAAATAGGTCTGGGAGTGAATCACAGCTTGTCTGCTCATCTACACTGACAACTATAAAAACAACATAACTAACAAATGATGTTTCCTTCCTTTTGGTTGAATTATTTATAGCAGGATAAGGAAACATGAAATAAAATATACGAAAGTGATGGTAACTTATATGACGTTATCTTTTCTCTAAACAAAGTCTGAAAGCCTGAAAAAGAAAAAGAGAATTCTTTCAGCAAGTATATCAAAATACACCAATGTTCCAAATTTTATTTTGGTCTGCGAAAACAGCTGATCTTGGTACAATCACATAATAATAATAATAATAATAATAATAATAATAATAATAATAATAATAATAATAATAATGGGAGGAGGAAGTTGTGATGATACGGCCAACAGATGGCACTGTGGCTCGTCTTCGGATGAGTCACAGTATTATTAGTTGTATTAGTTGTAAGATTTGTATCGTTGGTATTGTTTGTTTTCATGCCTGGAAGGATATTGTTATGCCACGTTTGCCTGTGAAGCCTAAGTTTCTTTGGTTGTGTGTCTTTAAGTTTAATAAAGACTTGGATATGCGCCTACATCTGTCTCCTGTCTACGTAACGTGACAGAAGTATTATTATTAGAATGAGAATAATAATAAATCACAGCACGTGGAAAATATCATGAATATAGTCAAATATAGTATTTCCTCTTATAAGACTACAATAAACCAAATATGAATAAACACACACAAATGATTTATATATGATTCATTTCAAATGTTATACTTTCCTATTCCATTGCAGATAATTTTGCTTCTTTCTAGAAATAGATGCTAAAATTTTGCTAAATTATCTGCCAATAGAACAAGAATATTTGCATGAAATTGCAAGATTTTTCCACTTGCTAAGATTAAGATAAGTAGCTAACCTTTGCATTGAATAATAACAACCATAAAATTGTGTTATTAATAGTAAATTGTAATTAATAGTAGATCTCCAGTGCATTTTATATTTTTCTTTTATTTAAATATATCAATGAAAACTGATAGCACAATTAATATTACGTTAATATTATACTACTAATATCACCCAATAATGATATTCAGTTAACAGTATCTGAATGGAACTGAAAGGAACCTAAATTTTGGAGACACCTAGTGGCAGCAGGTTAGACCATCTTAGTACAACTATAGAAGCACACGGCCTTTCTAATTTTCAGTAAGGAAAATAATTATATTTTGGACACCACGACTCTAGAAATTGTTGAGAAGTTCAAGAAGACAATGTCAAGTAGAGACACAGCACTTGTCTAGAAAAACATGCTAGACGGCTTTAGACTTAGACGTGAGGAGATGATGAATGCTGCTCCTCACTTTCGAAGTTAGAAGACATGTTACACAGCCAGAATCATAACTGAGGCAGATAATTGAGTTTCTATGCTTGTAATTTAGCATTAGCAAAAAAAAAAATTGATAAAAGACTTAATTGTCCCGAACTGCTAGCCTAGAAATATGACTGGAAAACACACATTTCCCCCATTTCAGGTTTAAGGAGTGTACAGGATGGAGTAATAGATTATCAGCTGTATAGTTAGGGAGTGCTTCAGAGGAGGCGTATCAGTGCTGCACAAGTACTCGAGATTTCTGTTGTTTCTGTAGAGATGTGATGTTGGGTATAGGCTTCTGTGTGATGCAGGTGATGCGAGAGTCGGCATTTGGTAAAACACTGCACCAGCAAAGTCTTCAGACCAGCTTTTGCTGTAATGCTATTTGCTGGGTTTAAGCACAAGCATGGATTTTAATAATCACCCGTAACATTATGTATGATATGTAATCATTTTAGGTCAAAAGTTGAACGCTATATGTACTGTAAAAGTGATCAGATATTACTGTGTATTTTCACATTGGAATGACTCTGGAGCTTAGATGCATCCCCTTTATCCTCTCAAGATACATGCATGCAAACAGCCTCTACCTCTGATGGGAAGATGCTGATGGCTACTGCCAAATTCAGCTGGATTTAATGTGCCTCCTGCCCCTACCAGCATGTTTTTGGGAGGTGGGAGGAAATAGTAACCTGAGCTCAGAATAAAACTGTGGAATGTTACCTTGTAGATGATATAGCCTGTATGGAGAAGCTTTAATAATACCGCAAGTAAATTTAAGAACGTAGTACATACACAGTACAGAACTCCTTGTGAAATGAATAGGAAAAGTGCACTTTTTTCAGATATCTTGCTTTAGGAACCAAACCTTTTGGAAATCAGTAAAAACATTACATTTAATTTTGTTATTTTATATTTAATTTAGCATGGGCATTAACAGGTAGTTTGTCTTCTCTTTCATAATAGCCTCCACCCTTCTGGGAAAGTTTTCCACTAGATTTTGGAGAGCGACTGTGGGGATTTGTGTTCATTCAGTCACAAGAGCATTAGTGAGGTCAGCGGAGGCCTGAGGTGCAGTCGGTCTTCAGTGTTCAGTGGGCTTGAGGTCAGGGCTCTGTACAGGCTGCTCAAGTTCTTTTACTTCATCCATGGCAATCCAAATCTTCATGAAGTTCGCTTTGTAGACAGAGCCACTGTCATGCTGGAGTTTGGGTGTCTTTTCATTCTACAGCAGGGGTGACCAATCTTCCCCAGAAAGGGACGGTGTGGGTGCAGGTTTTAATTCCAGTCAAACAGAAACCACACGTAGTAGTCCATTAAAAGAGAAGATACACTGATTAAACAGGTGTCATGGCTCTTTCTTGATTGCGCCCCTAACGGCCCCTTTTCCGGCCCTTTCTACAGCACACAATTCTATACAATTTTTTGTGTCCAATTTTGTGGCAACAGTTTCAGGAAAAAACACATATGGTTGTGATTGTCATTAAATGATTAAATTATATGCAAGAAGTAAAGAATTGTGCAAAGCTTTATTTTATACGATGTTTATAATCATTGTACACAGATTTAAAGAAGTTCTATCTAGGTTTGTGTATGCAGATAGGTGTTGTGAAATTATTGTGTAGAGTACAACATTCATTTATACTGTCAACTTTACAATGGTTTTAAAAAATCTCCAGTGGATTTAAATATACGTGAAAGAAAATCCTTTTCAGGCAAATCAGAACATCGGGGTTACGCATGTGACATTGGCTGCCCACCCTGTGGTGTTGCAGGCCTTCTGCCCTCCTCCGTCGAAGTTCCCTTTGAAAGGGAACGTTGGGGTTACACATGTAACCCTGTTCCCTGAGAAGGGAACAAGAGGTTGCATAGTGCTGTCATACCAGGGCAGGCCTGTGAATTGCGTCTTCGCTTCAGATAATAGAGGCTGGCGCGCGGTTCATAGGTGCCATATATATATCATGTGACGCGCTTAATTGCCACGTCACCTGATCATGGCAAGCCTATAAGTAAAGGCATGATTTTACACAAGCTTCAGATACCAGTCACGTGCGCAAGGCGCTCCCATACTGCTAAGCTAAATGCAATGTCTCGTTCCCTTCTCAGGGAACAGGGTTACATGCGTAACCCCGACATTTTCATATATTAAACCAATATTTACCATCTGGAGGAAATTTAGAAGATTCATCTTTAAATTGGTTCAAGCTGAAAAATTATTTATTAATCAATGAATTTGTTCATAAACACTGACTTTGATTACGTTGGCTGTTTGGTTTGTCACTTTTAGGATTAGACAGGGTTCAAATAATAATAATAATAATAATAATAATAAAATAATGCAAGGAGATGTATAAATGTTCAGATTCATATATAATTGTTCCACATGGTGTGCCATTTGTAATGAACTCCACAGTATTCATAAAACTTTCTGAGATTTGAAAAAACAGACAAGAGGGAAAAAGTCAGACATGTCCAGAACATATACTCTTTTTACAGAAAGTCACACTGAGAAACATCATGCCAGAAACACCACCACCACAACAGTGAGAAGAAGGAGAGCTTGCCATCTGCCTAAGCAAGAGAAATAAAGGTCAGTGCAATGCTCACTATCTGTCTCACTATACAGGTACAAAACTTTATTAAAATCACTGAAAGTGTATACTCACCAAAACCCCGGGTGAAACTGATAGGATTTGGAATAATGTTCAAGCTTGAGTTGGTAGTAGTCGCATTAACATGGGTGCTTTGAACTGTGAAGTTAGTTGGAATCGGGGTTGAAGACATGTTCGTGTTTGCTGAAGATGTGTTTGCTGAAGATGTGTTCGTGGAAGACGTGTTTGTTGAAGACGTGTTTGTTGAAGTTATATTTGCTAAAGGTGTATTCACGGAAGTCTGAATACTTGAAGCAGCTGTAAGACAGAAAAGATCATTATTGATTGAAGTACAGCATGCATATTAATAACAGCAAGCACATTTAAGAGCCACAGTTTAGTTTTTAAACAAAGGCATGAGACTTCTCTTGTGAATTTTAAACTGTTAGCAGCGTGCAGCAGTACCACACATGTGCCTAATTTTGCCAGTAACCGCCAATTTCCAGGACAGACGGATGCTGAGAATAAGATCAGCACTATAAATCTATCTTTATTCACAAATGTTGCCCATGTAATGGTTAATGTCACTCTAGTTGTGGAATGTGTTGTATTTTTATCTCACATATACACAGCGCATTATTATACATTATATACAGCTGTATGTATGTAATGAGGTCTGATAGCACACTCTGTTACATGCAAAATTTGTAATGGAAAAGTCACAAAAGAACGCAATAAATCTTCAGAATCACCTTCAAATCCACCGTTCATTGGAGTTTTCACAATTGCTTCTGCCTTCTCCAACTCCACAAAATATGGCAGAAGCAGCCAGCGATGGTTTGCACAACGGCATTAACTATCCTCAGAACACTGTGTGAGAGGCAGGGATACACCCCGGATGGGAAATCATACACCTAGAGGAAGGAAGCCTCATTTAGACTGGTGGAAGATGTCAAACTCAGACAGTAGCCCAAGCTCAAGATTGCACCAGGGACCCTGAAGCTGTGAAGCAGCGATTATACCCACTGTTCCACTGAGCTGCACTTATTCTCTGATATTATATAGATCCTATCATAACTTATCCTACAGGACCAGTTTGTGTTGAAGATCACATTGAGATTAAATGTGTCTCTAAATGATCTGGATTAAGCAATAATGTACTTCCCTACAGACATTTTGACAAGGTTTTCACCCTCTACACGTTCTTGCACAACTTGTTTGAAGGTGTGGCTTCTGTGAAGGTGATTCTGGGATAACAGAAGGCATAACAAAGGATTTCTCGCTAGCTCTGTGACAATATTGCACTGAATTATTAAACACTATTCTCATCTTTAAAAGATTTGTCCACTGGTATCTTTGTACCATGATATCTGATCAAACAGAACATTAGCAGAGATGCATGAACAAATGAAGTCTTTCTAGTTGTCACTAAAGAGTTTTTGAGATGAAAATGCATTTTTCAAATTTCTCTTTTCTACACAAAACCATTTTAGGCATGTCACAAAACAGGTAAGAGTCTCAAATTTTACCTAGGGTCACAATCCTTACCTGTTCCCTTTCAAAGGGAACTTTGACGTTGCATTTAGCATAACAGTATGGGAGCGCCTTCTGCGCGTGACCGGTATCTGAAGCTTGTGTAAAATCATGCCTCTACTCATAGGCCTGCCATGATCAGGTGACGTGGCAATTAAGCACGTTGCATGATATTGTCGCGGCGGACCGACACCCGACGCGCAGGCTAAGAGATTCGCGCCTTCCCCGACTGCCGCACCCCGGTTCCAACACTAACCGGAAGGGCCGTCACGGTGGGGTGGAGCCACCCACTCCTTGCCGGCGGCTGATTGGTGAACCTTGAGCGAGATGTCCACCACTCCAGCCCCGGAAGGAGGAAATAAAAGGACACCCTTCCGCCCGAGGAAGAACGAAGACCGACTCGGCTACAAGGCTCCGACCCGGACGAGAATCACGGCAGACGAGACCCGTGGTGGCACTGAGAACCGGCACAGGACTCCGCTCCTTCCCAGCTTCTTCCGGGAACCCGGACTTCACGCTCCCATTCACGGTACACACCGACGCGTCTGAAACCAGGTTGGGCACAGTCCTCTCCCAAACCTTCGACGGAGAAGAGCACCCAGTCCTCTACATCAACCCTGACTCTAGAGCTCGCGTTGCGACTCCTCCTTCCCCTATGGAAAGCCAAAACACTCTCGCTGACACTGAGGAGTCGGTAGAGGATGCCACTGCATCAAAAACCGACAGCAGCACTCAGGCATATAAAGAGCTGCTTGAGGTGATCACTAGGGTGGTTCAGAAGTTGAATCTAGACTGGCCCGGGGAAGAGGAAGTGGCTCGTAGCAGGCTGGATGAGCACTTCCTCTCCAGTGAAAATAAACATAAAGCTCCCTCACACCGGAGAGAACTCCCCTTTTTTCCAAAAGTGCATGATGAGAAGTTACGCTTCTGGAGAAAACCTTACACTAGCCGTGTTTATAACCCCACACAGTCTGATTACTATCATGGGGACTGAGCAGCATGGCTATGTGGCAATGCCAAAGGTGGAGGAGGCACCTGCGAGCCACCTCTCTCCATCAACGGCACGTAATTTAGGGAGGCCGACTTTACCTTCAAAGCCATGTAAAGCCACTTCGGGGCTGGTGGGCAAAGCCTATGCGGCAGCGGGTCTTGATTGTGGGTCCCTGCATACAATGGCAGTGTCGAGTTCATATGGGCCTCCATGAGTGGAGCCCGGGCCAGTGCTGGTGCGAGGGAGATGCAGAAGACGACTGTGGCGGCCCGGCTCCCCCCGCAGAAAGCCAGGGCGACCAGTCGGCCACAGCCACAGCCTACTAAGAGGCCTGATTTAAGAATGATTATAAAAGCAAAGCAGGCAAGGAAGGAACGGTCCTGAACGGTCCCGATGGGTCACAGAGGGACATATCATTGGACAAGAGGCTGCTAGGGCAACCAGCCCCCAGTGCTACTGTAGGGCCTGCCCTGGCTGAGGCCATCCCACGTTTTCAGTCTTCTCTGGTCAGCGAGTTGTCACAGGGTGATGGAAACCTGATGATTTCCCTCTAACGAAATGTGGAAAAGCTAACATCACTGAAAGACCATTTGGCAGCATGGAAACTACTGCCAAATGTGTCCCCATGGGTTCTATCTACCATAGAAAAGGGTTACCGAGTCCAGTTCAGAGCTCGACCCCCCAGTTCAGAGGTGTGCTCACCACAGTTTTCAGCACAGAGCAGAGCCAAATGTTAGCGCAGGAAATAAGTTCCCTTTTGGACAAAGGGGCCATAGAACATGTACCCATGTTCCCTAAGGGAGGGCGGTTTTTACAGCCGTTATTTCCTGGTCTGCAAAAAAGATGGGAGTATGCGGCCAATTTTGGATCTGCGTCATCTGAACCATACTCTTCGGACATACAGGTTCAAGATGATGATGCTCAAACATATCATGCCACAGATTCAGTCCGAGGACTGGTTTGTGATGATAGATCTGAAAGACGCATATTTCCACATAGGAATATCGCCCAGTCACAAGAAGTTCCTGAGGTTTGCGTATGGAGAAAACACATACCAATTTTGGGTTCTTCCCTTTGGGCTAGCTTTATCCCCTCGCACCTTCACAAAGTGGATGGATGCTGCTCTGGCTCCCTTGCGACTTCAGGGCATCCGTGTACTAAACTACCTGGACGACTGGTTAATTCTAGCACGATCCAGGAAACAGGCGGTTCAACATCGAGATGTTGTTCTCACCCACATGAAGAGTTTGGGGCTCAGGTTGAACCTCAAGAAAAGTATGCTTTCTCCAGTGCAGAGGACAATGTTTCTAGGGGTTATATGGGATTCTACTATGTTGAGGGCGTTTCTATCCCCAACACGCGTACAATCGATCCTATCAACTTTGAGCAAGATAAAGCGAGGTTTTGAGAGGCTGATAAGCCTTATGGCGGCAGCAGCCAATGTCATACCTTTGGGTCTATTGCACATGAGACCATTTCAGTGGTGGCTGAAAAGTCGGGGGTTTCATCCGAAGATGAAACCTCTGAGAGTAATCAGTCACGCGGCGATGCCTACATGCTCTGACTATTGGGAGGTGCCCGCAGTTCCTAGCCTCAGGTCACACTCTAGGGGCGTCCCCTTACTGCAAGGCGGTAACGACAGACGCGTCCCTCACGGGCTGCGGTGCAGTCTTAAATGGCTGTCCAGCTCACGGTCTTTGGAATGGCCCTCATCTGAAGTGGCATATAAATCGCGTAGAGATGCGGGCCGTATTCCTAGCAGTGAAATTCTTTCTCCCTCAGTTGAGAGGTCACGGTGTGCTAGTTGTGTCAGACAACACAGCTGTGGTCTCATATATCAACCACCGGGGAGGTTTACATCACGCCCCCTGTTCAGGCAGGCACAACTAATCCTCATCTGAGCAGAGGGAAAGTTCTCGACATCCTGTCGAGGCAGAAGCTGAGGCCCGGGGGGTGGAGGCTCCATCCACAAGTGGTGGAGTCCATATGGCAGAGGTTTGGACAAGCGGAAGTGGACCGAGGAGACAACACACTGCCCACTGTAGTTCGCACTCACTCCTCCTACTCCACTGGGGCTGGACGGCATGGTGCAAACGTGGCCGAGGTCACGTCTACATACTTTCCCCTCGATTGCTCTGCTCCTACAATTTCTAGCGAGAGTTCGCCAAGACCGTCTACGCCTGCTGCTAGTAGCACCTGATTGGCCAGCTCAAATATGGTTCTCGGAGATAATGTCCCTGCTCAACGGCACTCCTTGGGAGATTCACATCCACTGGGACCTATGGAAACTGTGGGTCTGGCCCCTGAGGGGCACCAGCTCATAGATTCTGGTCTCACAACTGAGGTTGTAGAGACCTTGTTAAACGCTAGAGCACCATCCACAAGGAAATTGTATGTGCTCAAGTGGTGGCTTTTTGTCTTGTGGCGTGAGGAATGTCAGTTAGACCCAGTGAATTGCGCAATAGCTACAGTCCTGGAGTTCCTACAAGAACGTTTCTCAGCAGGGTTGGCTCCTTCTTCAATTAGGGTTTATGTGGCCGCCGTTTCGGCCAGCCATGCCCCCGTTGATGGAGTTTCTGTGGGGCAGCATCCTCTAACTTCGAGGTTCATGTGTGGTGTCAGGCGGCTGAGGCCCATCTACAGGCTGCGAGTACCTTCCTGGGACCTTTCTGTGGTCTTGGAAGGTCTGTCAGGGGCCTCATTTGAGCCCTTAGAGCAGGGGTCGGGAACCTTTTTGGCTGAGAGAGCCATGAATGCCACATATTTTAAAATGTAATTCCGTGAGAGCCATACAATATGTTTAAAACTAAATACTAAAAACTAAAAGTAAATGTGCATTTTATGTAAGACCAACACTTTAAAAGTACAATAAGTCTCTGAATTCTTTTTAATAATGTTGTTATGCTGTTGCTAACCAATGATGAATAAAGTACTTCTTACCATTAATGCGACTTCTGGTGCTGCATGTTTTGCTGATGGCTTTGTAGTCTAGTTGATACGTGGTGAGGTTAAGCTTCATGCAGGCATTGAGACTTCCATCCGTTAAACGTGATACCAACGTAGGTTGGTCTTAATGTTCTTTAGATGTGAGAAAGACTGCTCACATGCATACGTAGAGCCAAACATTGTCAGTACAGCAATACTCACACGCTGCAGTGTGTGGTATGTGATGGGAAGCGCGTTCCAAGTTTTGACAATCAGCTGGTCCACAGGTTGAAGTTTTTTTTTTTCCCCACTTGTGTTTGCTCACCAACTTGCTGTCGTGCAAGTCTTTCCAAATCTTCATTCAATGACTTGAACTTATTCACCCACATGTCTGAGGCCTTCAGGTCAGCAGCTTGTTGCTTAAGCGGGGATGTAACTCAGGTCGGCGCTGTCCACTGCACACTCGTGTGGATGGGTGATGAATTTAAAAATACGAGTGCGCTCACAAAATTCTCCAAAGCGCGCTTTGAATGACTGCAGGAGGTTAGATGTGAAGCCCGCTAGCTGCTGAAGATCAAGATGTTGAGCAGGGTCACTTGCTGTGCATGCATCTTTAAACTCTCCCAGTTTTTCCAAAGTGTAGTAAACAACCTGTTTCAATGTCTGCGATGAAGAGTTCTAGCTTGTTTTCAAATGCAAACACTGCTTGTTAAAGGGATAAGACTGAATTTCCAATGCCTTGCGTTTTCACATTGAGCTGGTTCAGATGTTCAGTCATGTCCACGAGATAGTAGAACTTCAGGAGCCACTCAGTGTTAGCTAACAGTGTTAGATGCTCGACATTTTTCATTTCAAGAAAAGTCCGGATTTCACTCAGACAAGCCGCAAAATGGCTGAGCGTCTTCCCTCTTGACAACCAACGCACATTGGTGTGCAGAAGCAGACCAGGATAATTATTCCCAACTTCATCCAGCAGTGTTTTAAACTGCCGATCATTTAAAGCTCGGGCAACAATAAAGTTGACCACCCGAATGACCAGTGACATTACCTCACCAAGCTGCTCACCACACATCTGAGCACAAAGCGCCTCCTGATGTAGAATGCAGTGAAAACTTAGGATGGGTCTCTTTTCATGTTCACGAAGAAGCGCTACGAATACTCTGTTTTTCCCCACCATGGACGGAGCACCATCAGTACACACTGAAATAAGTTAATCCATCGGTAGATTTTTTTCTTTGGCGAGCTCAGTAAAAGACTTGAATAAATCCTCCCCACTTGTTGTCCCTTTCATAGGCAAAACAGCAAGACTTTCCTCACGTAGTGTGTCACCGACAGCATACCTTGCAATCACGCTGAACTGGGATAAAAGTCTTTTGACTCATCCAAAGTGAGAGAAAAGAATGGTGCTGCATTTATGTCCTTCACTTGTGTTGCCTCAATTTGATTTGCCATCATGATGGTACGATCGTGAACAGTTCTTGCCGACAGAGGCATGTCTTTTATTCATTTGATTATCTTCTCTTTATCCAAAAAGTAACCAAAATTTCATTGGCAACATCAAGCATGAATGTTTTGGCTTACTCCCCATCAGTGAATGACTTTCCGTTTCTCACAATTGCTAAAGCACCAGCAAAGCTAGCCGAATTCCAGTCACCTTGTTGGGTCCAAACACGGAGTTGCTGCTGATTAGCTTACCCTCTGCACAGTAGCTCTTGACATGCTTTCTTCCTGCTGTCCCCCGCAGGATATTTTGATGCAAATGTAGTATGGCGTGTGTCGAAGTGCCGCTTTAAATTTGAGCTAGCTGACTACTTGATTAAAATGAGGGAAGTTTACCCGTGTACGTTACGCATTATCCAATAATTTTTGGTGTTGTCCCGGAGTACAGCTGTGATTGGCTCCAGCCACTCGCAACCATGAACATGAGCGGTAGGAAATGAATGGATTGAAATACATGAGAATGTTTTATATTTTTAACGTTATTATTTTTTTTTTATTAAAGATTTGTCTGCGAGCCATAGGTTCCCGACCCCTGCCTTAGAGTCAGCCTCTGAGAAGCTTCTGACTCTAAAGGTAAATCTGCTACTGGCCCTGACATCTCTCAAGCAAATGGGAGATCTACAAGTTCTCTCTGTTGCCCCGTTCTGCATTTACATCGCCCCTGGACTAGCCAAGGCCTTCCTGTATCCTAGGCTGGATTATATTCCTAAATTGCCTACATCGGCTGCCCACCCTGTGGTGTTGCAGGCCTTCTGCCCTCCTCTGTTCCTCACACCGGAACAAGAGAGGATGCACCTGCTGTGTCCAGTAAGGACCCTCTGTACTTACGTCCACCACTCCGGCCAGTGGCGTAAGTCGGAGCAGCTGCTGGTCTGCTTTGGTGGCGACAGTGAAGGTGATGCTGTGGCAAAGCAGCGCATCTCTACTTGGATAGTGGAAGCAGTCTCTATGGCTTACAAAGATTGCGGTCTCACCATGCCTCTGGGCGTAAGAGCTCATTCAACTAGGGCGGTCGCCTCCTCAAAGGCTTTGTCCAAAGGGGTATGTTGCAAGATGTGTGTGCGGCTGCAGGGTGGTCCACGCCACACACAGTCATTCGTTATTACAGCATATTCATTCCACCCTGGGCTCTAGTGTCTTGCAGTGACCCTTGGGCTTGGGTATTTTTGAACAGGCCGTACCCACGGTATGACGGAGTGGGTATTCTTGTTCCCATACTGTTATGCTAAATGCAACGTCAAAGTTCCCTTTGAAAGGGAACGTCGAGGTTACACACGTAACCCTGTTCCCTGAGAAGGGAACGAGATGTTGCATAGTATTGTTATACCAGGGCAGGCCTGTGAATTGCGTCTTCGCTTCAGATAATAGAGGCTGGTGGCGCAGTTCACAGGTACCATATATATATATATCATGCGACGTGCTTAATTGCCACGTCACCTGATCGTGGCAGGCCTATAAGTAAAGGCATGATTTTATACAAGCTTCAGATACCGGTCACGCGCACAAGGCGCTTCCATACTGTTATGTTAAATGCAACGTCTCGTCCCCTTCTCAGGGAACAGGGTTACATGCGTAACCCTGACGTTTTGTGACATGACAAAAATGGTTTTGTTTTGAAAAGAGTCATTTGAAAAATGCTTTTGTGTGATAGAATGAACCTTATTTAGATTTAAAATATGTAAACATTTGACTTCTTGCTAGTGCAGCCAAGTGGTTTAAAAAGTCATTTTCAGAAATGCCCGAGCTGTGTGGTGAGATTTCTCTCCAATAACACACTAACACACTACAGCGGACACGGAGTGTGTGGTCGAATGGCGCACATAAAAATATTAAGTTTCTCATCAAAACTTAGGATAAATCTGATAAATGCTGCTCAATTGGATGAAGGTCTGGGGAATTTTGAATTTGGGGATTTTAATGAGTACAGAGAGTCAGGACCTCAGTTTAATTTCTCATCTGAAAGACGGACATATGGGTGTGATGGTCGTGTCTATATCCTTTTTGCCAAATATTGTATCTTTGTTATTAAATGATATGCATAAAATATTAAATGAATTGTGGAAAGCTTTATTTCATACAATGTTTATAATCATTGTACACTGATATAAAGAAGTTAAATTTAGGTTTGCATATACACTTGTGTTTAGAAATTATACGGTACAGAACAACATGAATTTCTACTATTAACTACACAATGGTTTAAAAAGTGAAATAAAATCCTTGTAGGACTGTTAGAATGTTGAGAAATTTTCAGGCAGATCAGAACCCTCATTAAGTCTCCAGTTTCAATTCCTTATGTAAAGATACCCATGTTTATAAGAGTGAATCATTTTCCCCATTTTCCCTTTTTCTTATGAATTATTACATAAATATTATTTTATATAAGGGTCATTGTGTGTATTTTCCGATCAGGTGTAGAGCTAGAAGTGCAATGCCACCGAAAGTAGAAGTGTTAGAAGAGACATCCAGATCATGGAAAGTGAGCTGGCAATCACTGGTGACATGGAATTACTGGTGGGAGTAGTGGTGGAATTACCTGCAAAATATAAACATTATACACAATATTTAATGCACACAAATATAAATTGAGAGGTTAAATTGGAATTAGAAGATCCACATGTACCAGTCAGTCATTAAAATACAATATCCTTAAACGTGTATACTGACCAACAGTCTGGGTGACACTTATAGAACTTGCAATAATCTTCAAGCTTGAGGTGGTGTTAGTCGCATTAACAAGGGTGCCTTTTACTTCGGACACAGTTGGGATGGTCCCATTGGAGCTAAATTCAAGATTGGAATTGATCACAGTTGAACCGCTCCTAAAAAAACATCAATAATTAAATACAGGTTGAAATTCTGAATCATCAAAAGTAAAGAAAACACTTATTCAGCACAATGTCTTTATATATTATTTCTCACCTGAAACTATTAATTACCATCCGGATTAAGTTACTGAAGTGTTGTTTGTACACTGGTTCAATCTGAAAAAAAATTATTTTATAATAAATGAATTTGTTCATAAACATACAGACTTCAAATATGTTGGCTGTTTGGATTTAGGATTACGTTTAGGATTAGACAGAGTTTAAAATAAATAAACAAATAAACAAACAAACAAACAAACAAATAAATAAATAAATAAATAATAATGCATGGGGATGTATAAATGTTCAGATTCATATATAATTGTGCCACATGGTGTGACCGTTAGCACGTGTGATAGCATTATGAATAAAACATACCTGATTACGGATACTTTGAGCTTTTTCTGTAAATTCTGGAGAGCCGGTATTGGCCAGTGCTGGTACAAAGGTTTCATTGATGCTAAAGACTAAGTTGAATACAGCAGCTGGTACAGGAGTGTTTGTTGAAGGGGTGTTTGTTGAGGAGGTGTTTCCAGATGTATTTGAAGTTGTATTTGTCACTATTTATTGAGAGGTTAAATAGGAATTAGAATACTTACATGTACAAAATGTTATTAAAATGCAGTATCACTGAAAGTAAATACTGACCAGGAACCTGGGTGACATTTATAGAACTTGCAATAATGTTCAAGCTTGAGTTGGTGTTAGTCGCATTAACAAGGGTGCCTTTTACTTCGGACACAGTTGGGATGGTCCCATTGGAGCTAAATTCAAGACTGGAATTGGTCACAATCGAACCGCTCCTAAAAAAACATTGATAATTAAATACAGGTTGAAATTCTTAATCATCAAAAGTAAAGAAAACACTTATTCAGCACAATGTCTTTATATATTATTTCTCACCTGAAACTATTAATTACCATCCGGATTAAGTTACTGAAGCGTTTTCTGTAAAATGGTTCAATCTGAAACAAAAATATTTTATAATAAATTAATTTGTTCATAAACATACAAACTTCAAATATGTTGGCTGTTTGGATTTAGGATTACTTTTAGGATTAGACAGAGTTTAAAATAAATAAACAAATAAACAAACAAACAAATAAATAAATAAATAAATAAATAATAATGCATGGGGATGTATAAATGTTCAGATTCATATATAATTGTGCCACATGGTGTGACTGTTAGCACGTGTGATAGCATTATGAATTAAACATACCTGATTACGGATACTTTCAGCTTTTGCTGTAAAATTTGGAGAGCTGGTATTGCCCAGTAAAGGATCAAAGGTTTCATTGATGCTAAAGACCAAGTTGAATACAGCAGCTGGTACAGGAGTGTTTGTTGAAGGGGTGTTTGTTGAAGGGGTGTTTGTTGAGGAGGTGTTTCCAGATGTATTTGTAGTTGTATTTGTCACTATTAATTGAGAGGTTAAATAGGAATTAGAATACTTACATGTACAAAATGTTATTAAAATGCAGTATCAGTGAAAGTAAATACTGACCAGGAACCTGGGTGACTTTTACAGAACTTGCAATAATGTTCAAGCTTGAGTTGGTGCTAGTCTCATTAACAAGGGTGTCTTGTACTTCGGACACAGTTGGGATGGTCCCATTGGAGCTAAATTCAAGATTGGAATCGGTCACAATCGAACCGTTGCTGAAAAAAACATCGATAATTAAATACAGGTTGAAATTCTGAATCATCAAAAGTAAAGAAAACACTTATTCAGCACAATGTCTTTATATATTATTTCTCACCTAAAACTATTAATTACCATCCGGATGAAGTTACTGAAGCGTTTTCTGTAAAATGGTTCAATCTGAAACAAAAATATTTTATAATAAATTAATTTGTTCATAAACATACAAACTTCAAATATGTTGGCTGTTTGGTTTCAGGATTACTTTTAGGATTAGACAGAGTTAAAAATAAATAAATAAATAAATAAATAAAAATAATGATAATGCATAGGGATGTATAAATGTTCAGATTCATATATAACTGTGCCACATGTGTGACCGTTAGCACGTGTGATAGCATTATGAATAAAACATACCTGATTACGGGTACTTTCAGCTTTTGCTGTAAAATTTGGAGAGCTGGTATTGGACAGTGAAGGATCAAAGGTTTCATTGATGCTAAAGACCAAGTTGAATACACCAGCTGGTACAGTGGTGTTTGGTGATGTGATGTTTCCTCCAGTCTGATTATTTGAAGTGTCTGCCATAGCACTTGCAGCTGTAAGACAGAAAATTATTGATATAACTATTGATTACAAGAGTACAGTAAGCATATTTTAGACACACAATTGAGACTGCTACTGCTGCAAGTGAGACTCTAGGATTAATCTAAATATTCTTCATTAACATTGTCATGTTATGTACTTCACATTGGTTTGGAATAGTATTCCATTACTTAAGTGTATTTATACCTGAAACACAACAATTAACATTACATATTTTGGTTACAATATCAAACTGTCTCACAGTGGCACTGGGCTTAATATTACTCCTCACCTGAGCTGATATAACTCAAGACAATTAAACCGTAACTGAGATAGCTGTGTTTTAGACAAACTCCTATCTCGCACTCTTATAGCATAAAATCCATACATAATCCAGCTTCTCAAGCAAGAAGGCAGCAGATCTATTGACTGAGTACTATATTTGGGCAGGATAAAGTAAGTAACTGCAGAAACTGAGACAGAATTCAGATTGTCAGAGGAAAAAGAACACTGACTTACCAGTCAGACACAAAATAGCTAGTACCAGCGTCCAGTCCATTGTGTTGTTTATGTCCTAAAATTAAAAAAAAGGAATATGTGCTTATACAATTGTTTTATTTTAAAAAATAGAAGTCTTCCATCAGCTGTGTCTTCCTTGTAGGACGTAAAACCACAACACCAGTTCAATCTAATCTATTATGAGCACTGAAGTTACATGTTGGATTAGACAAATAGATAAATAGTCATCTTTACCTATCTATATATAAGCACAAAGTTAGAACTTAAATAACTAAAAACTAATATATATATAGCCAGTACACACACACACACACACTATATATATATATAATGATTATATATACAGTGAGTGAATTCTTATATCGTAATATATAAGTTGTCTCTCAGAGTCTGATGCACTTTTCCATCTTTCAGTCTGGTGAATGTACATAATGTGAGTACGGAAATAAAGTAATGACTCACCTGAGTCTACAGGTAGCAGATGTGGAGAGTTCTCAGTCCAGTGGCAGTGTTCAAGTGTAACATACAGAGCAGGTAAATGGGCTTTTTAACTAATACATATACTAAAATCATGCCACACCCATGATGTGAAATAGGTCTGGGAGTGAATCACAGCTTGGCTGCTCATCTACACTGACAACTATAAAAACAACATAACTAACAAATGATGTTTCCTTCCTTTTGGTTGAATTATTTATAGCAGGATAAGGAAACATGAAATAAAATATACGAAAGTGATGGTAACTTATATGATGTTACTCCTCGGTGAGGATCTTGTGTTTTGTTGTTCACACTGTACACTGATAGACACCCTAGTGCCACTATGTCTGAAAACCTGAAAAAGAAAAATATACGTGTTTTTAGCAAGTATATGTAAAGAGTTCTAATTTTGATTTCAATGAAAAAGCTGATCTTTGAAAACTTGCATAATAATAATGATAATAATAATAATAATAATAAGAGGAGGAAGAAGGGCAGCTGAACAAGTGAAAATACGTAGTTAAATATGGAATATATATATATATATATATATATATATATATATATATATATATGTATATATATACTGTCTGTGTGTTTGTTGGAATAAACTTTAATAATACCATGAGTGAGTTTAAGAACTTAGTACATACAGTAAAATGTTTTCCAAACGGCTTCAGTGTTCTATATTGGTCAGCACTGCCATCTACTGGCCATCACCAACCTTTAACCTAAAGTACGGTGAATATATTTCATTAAAAAAATATTATCTACGTGTTTGTTCTGCAAACAAACAATACACAAAAAATAACTCATTAACTCTAAGATTATAATCATAAATTAAGTTAAAATTTTTGCTTGCAATTTTTCTTTTTACACATAAATGTAACAGTTTTACTGTAAAATTAATCCTATCAGCCTTTGTAATCAACAGAACATTGAACCTTATAGGCAGGCCATTCTTTTCTGTTCAGCCTATCGTTGATACCCATCTGATGGAGGCAGGAACAAAATGTGTCTCTTATCAATAAATCGAGGCTTGTTGCTACCCACTTTTTTCCAAAAAATACTCAATCGTGTGGTGTCATTATGATTATTTTACTGCTCTGGATGAAGTCGGAGCCTCAATACCCACAACAGCCAATGAGAGTGAGCTAGCGTCAACAACCGGGTGTTGCGCCCTTTTATAGCAGAAACATGTCAGCCACAAACGTGCCACGAGAGTAGAGTATGGTTCTGCAACAGAGACAACCGAATCATTTTTTAATAGTATGTTGAGACTAGGACGCTGCAATCTGGTTCTTGAGAGAGAGTGTGTAAATAGCTTTTTGTGGTGTGAATGAGTGGCTGATATGTGACTAATACACAGATATTGTCTTCTGAAGACAAGTTTGATAAAACGTGTGTTTCTCTGAGATCTCATGTCTCTGAAATCGTTACTACATTCGACAGGTGTGTGTTCTCGCGATCTGGCCGAGTTGTCTAGCGTTAGCCTTCGGAGTATTATAACCTTAAATATCGATTGAATCTGTACTAATGTCTGTGGTCTGCCACAGTTTTAAAATCGGTTAAGATAAAAATAAAAAGTTGCCTATTGTGTGCCTGGCATAAGTCCCATAATTTAAGAGATGTTGAATGTTAGTTCAGGCTCTGAGGTAGTTTGGCATCCTCCTGCCACTAATGCTGAGTTTACACAACACAATTTTAAGCCCGATTTTCACTCGCAGACAGTTTTGTGGAGATCGCCACCGAGCCGACATGGTAAAGCAGATGTAGACGTTATTTTGTCCGGTTGCTGTGTGAGATGGTATACCCGTGTGACTGTGTTTGCGGCTCATCAGTGTGTTAGAGCGGCTCGGTTCACAGTAAACGCCGCTATACACCGACTGCATCTCTGTCTGTGCTGTGAGTTTGAATCACTTAGAACCTGCATTTACACATTATTCATGCTGATAAAACTGATATAGTTTTCACTGGACAAGATCGGCTTGCACCCGTTTCATCACGGGGAAAAGTTCACACTTTCTGGGTGAAGTCTTTAGGAGTGTAGAATGCGATGGCGGCCTCTAGAGGCTGCGCATGATAATGCCTATATTAAGCATCTCGGCTCACGACTTGCGCTCTTCCCGGAAGCCGATTCGAGTGGGGTTTCAGAGCCTTGCAGATCTGGGCCCCTGCCGAGGCAGCTAGCGATCTCAGGTTCGGGGGATCTCCTATGGATACGGAAGAGGAGCTGCTCTATCTCTTTCTCTGTTTTCCAGGTTCGGCTCTCCCTGGATTTTGGAGCTCAAGTCACGACTCCTCCTTCCACTATGGAAAGCCAAAAGGGGAAGAAAAAAACCCACAAAAATAATAGTAATTACTCCTCTGACTCCGAGGAGCCAGAAGGATGTACTAAAAACTGAGAGCAGCATATAAAGAGCTGCTTGAAGTGATTTCTAAGGCTGGATGAGCCATTTTCTCTGCAGTGAAAGTAAATCCTTCACACTACAGAAACCCCCCTGTCTTCCAGAAGTACATGACAAAATATCAGGCTTCTGGGGGAAAACCATGCATAATCCATATTTATAACCCCATGATGTTAGATTATACGGCCATTGTGGGGAATGAATGGGATGGCTATTTAGCTATGCTGAAGGTGGAGGAGGTGCTTGTGAGCTACCTCTCCATCGACAGCAGGTAATTAGGAGGGCTGGCTTTGCCATCCAAACCACTGAATAAGGCCGCCATGGCATTGGTGGGCAAGGCCTATGCAGAAGTAGTCTTGCTTATGGGTCACTGCAGACAATGACAGTGTTGCAGGCCTACCAAGCAGACCTGCTGAGTTAGCTCGACATATGGCGGTATTCAGCCAGTTCCTTCCCTGTTGTCTCGAGCTCACCCGGGCATCCACGAGTGGAGCCTGGACCAGTACTAGTGCGAGGGAGACCCAGAAGACAAGTATGGCAGCCCGCCAACCTCTGCAGACAGCCTGGGGAACCGGGCAGCTACAGTCGCGGCCTGCTACTAGGCCTGATCTGAGAATGGTCATAAAGGCCAAGCAGGGAAAGAAGAGCGGTCCTGAGGGGCCGTGGAGGGTTTTATCAAGGGACATGAGGTTGTTAGGGCAGGTAGCCCCCAGTGCTTCTGTAGGGCCTCCCCTAGCCAAGGCGGTCCCCAAGTTTTTAGTGTTCTCTGGTCAGCGAGCGGTCACTGGGCAACACAAATCTGATGATAGAATAGAATGTGAAATAGTTAACGTCACTAAAAGTCTATCGGGCAGCGTGGAAACTACTGCCAAATGTGTCTCCATGGGTTCTGTCTACCGTAGAAAAGGATATCCGGGTCCAGTTTATAGTTTTGTCAGTGAGTGCAATGTACATTCTGGGGAACTGTATGCAAGCCATAGTAACACAATAACTCACCTAAAACCACCAGAAGCACTGATTCTCTGAATGTCTTTTTAAACTTTGTTTATATTTCTAATATAATTTTAGCAATATGTCAATTGATGTGTAACATATACAAGTGATACAAGTGAGTTAAAAATAATATTCAGACCCCTTCAGTTTTCACACATATTGTGTTATAAGTTTCAACTGCAATTAATTATATTAAATTATTTTATTATAATAACCCATGATACCAAAGTCAAAGCAAGCTTTTAGAAATGTTTGTAAATTTATTTAAAAATCAAAACTAAAATATGTCATTTAGGTGAGTATTCAAACCCTTGGATGAATACACTCCAAACTGAGCTCAGGTGCATCCTGTTTGCTTTGAGATTAGTGTAGAGCTTGACTGCAGTCTATTAGTGGCAGATTTAATTGATTGGACATGATTTAGAAAGGCACACATCTGTGTATATAAGGTCCTACAATTTACAGTACATTTCAGACCAAAATCCACCCCTGAAGTCTGTGGAACTATATGTAGACCTCCAAAATCTAATATCATGTTACCGTGGATCTGGGTGGGGGTTTTAGCCCATTTTTAAAGCTTTACATGTTCCCATGAGCAAAGTGGGCTTCACCATTGTGAAATAGATGAAGTATGAAACCAGAAGGACTCTTCCTAGAGATGACTGTCCTTCCAAGCTCAGTAACATGGATAGAAGAACCTAGGTCAAGGAGGTGACCAAGAACCCAGTGGCCACTCTAATTCAGCTACAGAAGTCCTCAGCAGAAATGGGAGAAATTGCTTGAAATGCAACCATTTTAGAAATACTCCAGGAATCAGGTCTGAGTAACAGCTGTATGGCAGGTAGTTTAAACGGACTATGAGAGCATTTGCATCAAACTCGTATGTGCCCAATCCAAAACCATGGGCATTAACACAGGGGTAGTTCGCATTTGCTGTAATAACAACCTCCACTTGTTTTTGGAAGGCTTTCTACTAGACATTGGAGTGTACTGTGGGGATTCAGCCACAAGAACATTAGTGAGGTCAGGCACTGATGTTGGGTGAGTAAACTGTAGAAACTGCCCTTTCTACAGCATAAAATTCTATAAAATTGTGTGCTTCTAATGTTGTGGCAACAGTTTATGATTAAAAAAAAATACATACGGGTGTGATGGTCGTGTCTACATCCTTTTTGCCAAATATTGTATCTTTGTTATTAAATGATATGCATAAAATATGAAATGAATTGTGGAAAGCTTTATTTCATACAATGTTTATAATCATTGTACACTGATATAAAGAAGTTAAATTTAGGGTTGCATATACACTTGTGTTTAGAAATTATACGGTACAGAACTACATGAATTTCTACTATTAAGTACACAATGGTTTAAAAAGTGAAATAAAATCCTTGTAGGACTGTTAGAATGTTGAGAAATTTTCAGGCAGATCAGAACCCTCATTAAGTCTCCAGTTTCAATTCCTTATGTAAAGATACCCAAGTTTATAAGAGTGAATCATTTTCCCCATATTCCCTTTTTCTTATGAATTATTACATAAATATTATTTTATATAAGGGTCATTGTGTGTATTTTCCGATCAGGTGTAGAGCTAGAAGTGCAATGCCACCGAAAGTAGAAGTGTTAGAAGAGACATCCAGATCATGGAAAGTGAGCTGGCAATCACTGGTGACATGGAATTACTGGTGGGAGTAGTGGTGGGATTACCTGCAAAATATAAACATTATACACAAAATTTAATCCACAAATATATATTTAACCCTAAATCATTTTGCCTTATTTGTAATTAACAAAACACTACTTAATAAGTCTCACAGTAAAGTCTGTACAAGTGTATACTGACCAAGAATCTGGGTGACTTTGATGGAGTTTGGATCAACAGTAAAGTTCAAGTTGGGAAGTCCATTAAATAAGATATTTTTCACTTCGGTCGCAGTAACATTTGGGCCACTAGAATTCATATAAATTTTGTTTTCTGTCACAGTAGAACCATTCCTGAAAAGACAGAAATGTAGAGATACAGATTCAAATGAAATCATTAATCAACAAAGAAATGAACAAGAAATACAGATTCAGATCTTCCTTCTTACCTGAACTGCACAATTTTCATGAGGATGAAGTTTTTAAAGGCTTTCTTGTACAATGGTTCAACCTAAAATAAATTATAAATGAATCAGGAATCAACAGCAATTTCAAACACACGGATAAACCGCTCTGTCACATTTAGTACTAGATATAGATAAAGGGAATAAAAAACAAATACACAGAGACTTAAAAATGTTCAGATTCATATATAGTTGTGCCGCATGGCATGTCCATTTAATCTGACTTCAGAATATTCATATAACTTAATGACACTGAACTGAAACATCAGATGACTGCAAAAATTAGACATGTTCTATATTACTTCTTAACAGAAAGCCAACATCTGAACCATGATGAGTTCTTTAGGTTTTCTTCTATAGAAACAGAATTGCTCTGGGGGGAAAATAACTTTTGTTTAGAAGAATCAAACAAATTGTAAATGGAAGCATTATTAATGAAACATACCTGATTACGGATATTTGTAGATTTTTCTGCAAACTGTAGAGAGCTGGTATTGGACAGTGCTGGATCAAACGTTTCTTTGATGCTGAAAATCATGTTGAAAATTGCAGTAGCAGTTAGAGGAGCTGAAGGTGTCATTGGTGCAGTTGTGCTTGTTGTTGTACTCGGGGTTGATGTCGTGGTTGTTGAAGAGGTGCTTGTTGTTGTGCTCGGGGTTGATGTCGTGGTTGTTGAAGAGGTGCTTGTTGTTGTGCTCGGGGTTGATGTCGTGGTTGTTGAAGAGGTGCTTGTTGTTGTGCTCGGGGTTGATGTCGTGGTTGTTGAAGAGGTGCTTGTTGTAGATGTGGTCGAGTTTGAAGTGGTGTTTGGCGAAGAGCCATTTGTAGATGTGGTCGAGTTTGAAGTGGTGTTTGGTGAAGAGCCATTTGTAGATGTGGTCGAGTTTGAAGTGGTGTTTGGTGAAGAGCCGTTTGTAGATGTGGTCGAGTTGGAAGTGGTGTTTGGCGAAGAGCCGTTTGTAGATGTGGTCGAGTTTGAAGTGGTGTTTGGTGAAGAGCCGTTTGTAGATGTGGTCGAGTTTGAAGTGGTGTTTGGTAAAGAGCGCCATTTGTAGATGTGGTCGAGTTTGAAGTGGTGTTTGGTGAAGAGCCGTTTGTAGATGTGGTCGAGTTGGAAGTGGTGTTTGGCGAAGAGCCGTTTGTAGATGTGGTCGAGTTTGAAGTGGTGTTTGGTGAAGAGCCGTTTGTAGATGTGGTCGAGTTTGAAGTGGTGTTTGGTGAAGAGCCGTTTGTAGATGTGGTCGAGTTTGAAGTGGTGTTTGGTGAAGAGCCGTTTGTAGATGTGGTCGAGTTTGAAGTGGTGTTTGGTGAAGAGCCGTTTGTAGATGTGGTCGAGTTGGAAGTGGTGTTTGTTGAAGAGCCGTTTGTAGATGTGGTCGGAGTTTGAAGTGGTGTTTGGTGAAGAGCCGTTTGTAGATGTGGTCGAGTTTGAAGTGATGTTTGGTGAAGAGCCGTTTGTAGATGTGGTCGAGTTTGAAGTGGTGTTTGTTGAAGAGCCGTTTGTAGATGTGGTCGGAGTTTGAAGTGGTGTTTGGTGAAGAGCCGTTTGTAGATGTGGTCGAGTTTGAAGTGATGTTTGGTGAAGAGCCCGTTTGTGCAGATGTGGTCGAGTTGGAAGTGGTGTTTGTTGAAGAGCCGTTTGTAGATGTGGTCGAGTTTGAAGTGGTGTTTGGTGAAGAGCCGTTTGTAGATGTGGTCGAGTTGGAAGTGGTGTTTGGTGAAGAGCCGTTTGTAGATGTGGTCGAGTTTGAAGTGGTGTTTGGTGAAGAGCCGTTTGTAGATGTGGTCGAGTTTGAAGTGGTGTTTGTTGAAGAGCCGTTTGTAGATGTGGTCGAGTTTGAAGTGGTGTTTGGTGAAGAGCCGTTTGTAGATGTGGTCGAGTTTGAAGTGGTGTTTGGTGAAGAGCCGTTTGTAGATGTGGTCGAGTTTGAAGTGGTGTTTGGTGAAGAGCCGTTTGTAGATGTGGTCGAGTTTGAAGTGGTGTTTGGTGAAGAGCCGTTTGTAGATGTGGTCGAGTTTGAAGTGGTGTTTGGTGAAGAGCCGTTTGTAGATGTGGTCGAGTTGGAAGTGGTGTTTGGTGAAGAGCCGTTTGTAGATGTGGTCGAGTTTGAAGTTGGTGTTTGGTGAAGCGTGTTTGTAGATGTGGTCGGAGTTTGAAGTGGTGTTTGGATGCAGGCGTTTGTATGTGTGGTCGAGTTTGAAGTGGTGTTTGGTGAAGAGCCGTTTGTAGATGTGGTCGAGTTTGAAGTGGTGTTTGGTGAAGAGCCGTTTGTAGATGTGGTCGAGTTTGAAGTGGTGTTTGGTGAAGAGCCGTTTGTAGATGTGGTCGAGTTTGAAGTGGTGTTTGGTGAAGACCGTGTTTTGTAGATGTGGTCGATTTTGAAGTGGTGTTTGGTGAAGAGCCGTTTGTAGATGTGGTCGAGTTTGAAGTGATGTTTGGTGAAGAGCCGTTTGTAGATGTGGTCGAGTTTGAAGTGGTGTTTGGTGAAGAGCCGTTTGTAGATGTGGTCGAGTTTGAAGTGGTGTTTGGTGAAGAGCCGTTTGTAGATGTGGTCGAGTTTGAAGTGATGTTTGGTGAAGAGCCGTTTGTAGATGTGGTCGAGTTGGAAGTGGTGTTTGTTGAAGAGCCGTTTGTAGATGTGGTCGAGTTTGAAGTGGTGTTTGGTGAAGAGCCGTTTGTAGATGTGGTCGAGTTGGAAGTGGTGTTTGGTGAAGAGCCGTTTGTAGATGTGGTCGAGTTTGAAGTGGTGTTTGGTGAAGAGCCGTTTGTAGATGTGGTCGAGTTGGAAGTGGTGTTTGGTGAAGAGCCGTTTGTAGATGTGGTCGAGTTTGAAGTGGTGTTTGGTGAAGAGCCGTTTGTAGATGTGGTCGAGTTTGAAGTGGTGTTTGTTGAAGAGCCGTTTGTAGATGTGGTCGAGTTTGAAGTGGTGTTTGGTGAAGAGCCGTTTGTAGATGTGGTCGAGTTTGAAGTGGTGTTTGTTGAAGAGCCGTTTGTAGATGTGGTCGAGTTTGAAGTGGTGTTTGTTGAAGAGCCGTTTGTAGATGTGGTCGAGTTTGAAGTGATGTTTGGTGAAGAGCCGTTTGTAGATGTGGTCGAGTTTGAAGTGGTGTTTGTTGAAGAGCCGTTTGTAGATGTGGTCGAGTTTGAAGTGATGTTTGGTGAAGAGCCGTTTGTAGATGTGGTCGAGTTTGAAGTGATGTTTGGTGAAGAGGTGTTGGCCACTGTTGATTGAGAGGTTATATTGCAATTAGAATATCCACATGTACCAATCAGTTATTAAAATACAATATCCTTAAATAGTATACTGACCAACAGTCTGGGTGACAATTATAGAACTTGGACTAATGTTCAAGCTTGAGTTGGTGTTAGATGCATCAACAAGGGCCTCTTTTACTGTGGAGTCAGTTGGGATGGTGTCATTGGAGCTAAATTCAAGGCTTGAATTGGTCACAGTCGAACCGCTCCTAAAACACAACCATAGTTAAATACCGGTTGAAAATCTGAAAAGTCAGAGTAATGTTTTAATATATAAATTATATCTCACCTGAAACTATAAATTATCATCCGGATGAAGTTTTTGAAGATCTGTTTGTAGATTGGTTCAAGCTGAAAAAATAATTCATTGAAAACTTATAGATTTTTCATAAACACTGAACTCATATGAATTGGCCATTTGGTTTTGTCATTTTAGACCTGCATATAGTTAAAGTTAAACTGTAAGTAATATACAGAGACTTATAAACGTTCAAATGCAGACATCTGCACCATTGCATGGCCAACATAATTGATTTCACAATATTCATAGAAGACATAATCAGTTCTCATGTTGTCTTATATGGTAGAAGAACTATGGCAAGTTTTGAAGATTGAAATAGATTATGAATAAAAGCATTATAAATAAAACATACCTGATTACGGATACTTTGAGCTTTTGCTATAAATTCTGGAGAGCTGGTATTGGCCAGTGCTGGTACAAAGATTTCATTGATGCTAAAGACCAAGTTGAATGCTGCAGCTACTACAGAAGTGTTTGTGTACGAGGTGTCTGGAGACGTGCTGGAGTTTGAAGGTGTGTTTGTTGAGGTGTCTGGAGACGTGCTGGAGTTTGAAGTTGTGTTTGTTGAGTTGTCTGGAGACGTGCTGGAGTTTGAAGTTGTGTTTGTTGAGGTGTCTGGAGACGCGCTCGAGTTTGAAGTCGTGTTTGTTGAGGTGTCTGGAGACGCGCTCGAGTTTGAAGTCGTGTTTGTTGAGGTGCTTGGAGACGTGCTGGAGTTTGAAGTCGTGTTTGTTGAGGTGTCTGGAGACGTGCTGGAGTTTGAAGTTGTGTTTGTTGAGGTGTCTGGAGACGTGCTGGAGTTTGAAGTTGTGTTTGTTGAGGTGTCTGGAGACGCGCTCGAGTTTGAAGTCGTGTTTGTTGAGGTGTCTGGAGACGTGCTGGAGTTTGAAGTCGTGTTTGTTGAGGTGTCTGGTGATGTGCTCGAGTTTGAAGTCGTGTTTGTTGAGGTGTCTGGAGACGAGCTCGAGTTTGAAGTCGTGTTTGTTGAGGTGTCTGGAGATGTGCTCGAGTTTGAAGTCGTGTTTGTTGAGGAGTCTGGTGATGTGCTCGAGTTTGAAGTCGTGTTTGTTGAGGTGTCTGGAGACGTGCTGGAGTTTGAAGTCGTGTTGTTGAGGTGTCTGGAGACGCTCAGTTTGAAGCTGTTTGTTGAGGTGTCTGAGACGTTGCTGGAGTTTGAAGTCGTGTTTGTTGAGGTGTCTGGAGACGTGCCGGAGCTTGAAGTCGTGTTTGTTGAGGTGTCTGGAGACGAGCTGGAGTTTGAAGTTGTGTTTGTTGAGGTGTCTGGAGATGCGCTCGAGTTTGAAGTCGTGTTTGTTGAGGTGCTTGGAGACGTGCTGGAGTTTGAAGGTGTTGTGTCTTAGTGCTGGAGTTTGAAGTTGTGTTTGTTGAGGTGTCTGAGAGGCTGTGTGGTCGTTTGGTGTGTTTGTTGAGGTGTCTGGAGACGTGCTCGAGTTTGAAGTCGTGTTTGTTGAGGTGTCTGGAGACGTGCTCGAGTTTGAAGTGTGTTGTTGAGGTGCTGGAGACGTGCTGGAGTTTGAGTGTGTTTGTTGAGGTGTTGGAGACGTGCTGAGTTTGAAGTTGTGTTTGTTGGTGTCTGAGTCTGAGTTTGAAGTGTTTTTGTTGAGGTGTCTGGAGAGTGCTCGAGTTTGAAGTCGTGTTTGTTGAGGTGTCTGGAGACGTGCTGGAGTTTGAAGTCGTGTTTGTTGAGGGGTGTCTGGAGACGTGCTGGAGTTTGAAGTCGTGTTTTGTGGTTTCGGAGACGTGCTTGAGTTTGAAGTCGTGTTTTTGTTTATTGAGGTGTCTGGAGAAGTGCTGGAGTTTGAAGTCGTAGTTTGTTGAGGCGTCTGGAGACGCGCCCAAGTTTGGAAGTCGTGTTTGTTGAGGTGCTTGGAGACGTGCTGAGTTTGAAGTTGTGTTTGTTGAGGTGTCTGGAGACATGCTGGAGTTTGAAGTTGTGTTTGTTGAGGTGTCTGGAGACGCGCTCGAGTTTGAAGTCGTGTTTGTTGAGGTGTCTGGAGACGTGCTGGAGTTTGAAGTCGTGTTTGTTGAGGAGTCTGGTGATGTGCTCGAGTTTGAAGTCGTGTTTGTTGAGGTGTCTGGAGACGAGCTCGAGTTTGAAGTCGTGTTTGTTGAGGTGTCTGGAGATGTGCTCGAGTTTGAAGTCGTGTTTGTTGAGGTGTCTGGAGACGAGCTGGAGTTTGAAGTTGTGTTTGTTGAGGTGTCTGGAGACGTGCTGGAGTTTGAAGTCGTGTTTGTTGAGGTGTCTGGAGACGCGCTCGAGTTTGAAGTCGTGTTTGTTGAGGTGTCTGGAGACGTGCTGGAGTTTGAAGTCGTGTTTGTTGAGGTGTCTGGAGACGTGCTGGAGTTTGAAGTCGTGTTTGTTGAGGTGTCTGGAGACGTGCTGGAGTTTGAAGTCGTGTTTGTTGAGGTGTCTGGAGACGCACTGGAGTTTGAAGTCGTGTTTGTTGAGGTGTCTGGAGACGAGCTGGAGTTTGAAGTTGTGTTTGTTGAGGTGTCTGGAGATGCACTCGAGTTTGAAGTCGTGTTTGTTGAGGTGCTTGGAGACGTGCTGGAGTTTGAAGTTGTGTTTGTTGAGGTGTCTGGAGACGTGCTCGAGTTTGAAGTCGTGTTTGTTGAGGTGTCTGGAGATGTGCTCGAGTTTGAAGTCGTGTTTGTGTTTATTGAGGTGTCTGGAGAAGTGCTGGAGTTTGAAGTCGTGTTTGTTGAGGCGTCTGGAGACGCGCTGGAGTTTGAAGTCGTGTTTGTTGAGGTGTCTGGAGACGTGCTGGAGTTTGAAGTCGTGTTTGTTGAGGTGTCTGGAGACATGCTGGAGTTTGAAGTCGTGTTTGTTGGGGTTTCGGGAGACGTGCTTGAGTTTGAAGTCGTGTTTGTGTTTATTGAGGTGTCTGGAGACGTGCTGGAGTTTGAAGTCATGTTTGTTGAGGCGTCTGGAGACGTGCTGGAGTTTGAAGTCGTGTTTGTTGAAGACGTGTTTGTTGAAGACATGTTTGGTGAAGTGGTGTCTGTCACTATTAATTGAGAGGTTAAATAGGAATTAGAATACTTACATGTACAAAATGTTATTAAAATGCAGCATCAGTGAAAGTGAATACTGACCAGGAACCTGGGTGACACTTATAGAATTTGGAATAATGTTCAAGCTTGAGTTGGTGCTAGGCGCATTAACAAGGGTGTCTTGTACTGTGGAGTTAGATGGGATGGTGCCATTGGCACTAAATTCAAGAGTTGAATCTATCACAATCGAACCGCTCCTAAAACACAACCATAGTTAAATACAGGATGAAATTCTGAATCATCAAAAGTAAAGATAAACAATTTCTTGGAGCAATGTATTTTTATATTATTTCTCACCTGAAACCATGAATTACCATCTGGATGAAGTTATTGAAGTGTTGTCTGTACATTGGTTCAAGCTGAAAAATATAATAGAATTAATTAATTAACATTACTTAACCACTGACCTCATGTACATTGGATGTTTGTTTTGTCACAGGACTAGATATAGTTAAAGTTAACGAGTAAATCTTATACAGAGACTTGTAAATGTTGAAATGCAGATATTTGCCCCATTGCCTGGTGAAGGTCATTGACTTCACAATATTAATTACTGAAATCGAAAAGATCAGACTAGAGATGAGAATCAGACATGACCAGTACGTATCGCTTGTACCAGAAAGACACAATTGGAAATGTTATGGGTTCTTTAAGTTGTCTTATATGGCAATAGAATTATTAATGGGGCAAAATTAGTTGTGTTTAGAAGTTTGAAATGGATTGGAATTAGCAGCGATAATAATTAAACATACCTGATTACGGATATTTTGAGCTTTTGCTGTAAAATTTGGAGAGCTGGTATTGGCCAGTGAAGGATCAAAGGTTTCATTGATGCTAAAGACCAAGTTGAATGCTGCAGCTGGTATAGAAGTGTTTGTGGAGGAGGTGTCTGGAGATGTGCTCGAGTTTGAAGTCGTGTTTGTTGAGGAGTCTGGAGACGTGCTGGAGTTTGAAGTCGTGTTTGTTGAGGTGTCTGGAGACGTGCTCGAGTTTGACGTCGTGTTTGTTGAGGTGTCTGGAGACGTGCTCGAGTTTGAAGTCGTGTTTGTTGAGGTGTCTGGAGATGTGCTCGAGTTTGAAGTCGTGTTTGTTGAGGAGTCTGGTGATGTGCTCGAGTTTGAAGTCGTGTTTGTTGAGGAGTCTGGAGACGTGCTGGAGTTTGAAGTCGTGTTTGTTGAGGTGCTTGGAGATGTGCTCGAGTTTGAAGTCGTGTTTGTTGAGGAGTCTGGAGACGAGCTCGAGTTTGAAGTCGTGTTTGTTGAGGAGTCTGGAGACGAGCTGGAGTTTGAAGTTGTGTTTGTTGAGGTGTCTGGAGAAGTGCTGGAGTTTGAAGTCGTGTTTTTTGAGGTGTCTGGAGACGAGCTGGAGTTTGAAGTTGTGTTTGTTGAGTTGTCTGGAGATGCGCTCGAGTTTGAAGTCGTGTTTGTTGAGGTGCTTGGAGACGTGCTGAAGTTTGAAGTCGTGTTTGTTGAGGTGTCTGGAGACGTGCTGGAGTTTGAAGTCGTGTTTGTTGAGGTGTCTGGAGACATGCTGGAGTTTGAAGTCGTGTTTGTTTGGGTTTCGGAGACGTGCTTGAGTTTGAAGTCGTGTGTTGTTTATTGAGGTGTCTGGAGACGTGCTGGAGTTTGAAGTCGTGTTTGTTGAGGTGTCTGGAGACGTGCGGGAGTTTGAAGTCGTGTTTGTTGAGGAGTCTGGAGACGCGCTTGAAGTTTGAAGTCGTGTTTGTTGAGGTGTCTGGAGACGTGCTCGAGTTTGAGCCGTGTTTGTTGAGGTGTCTGGAACGGGCGTGAGTTTGAAGTCGTGTTTGTTGAGGTGTCTGGAGACGTGCTGGTTTGAAGTCGTGTTTGTTAGGTGTCTGGAGACGCGCATTTTGATTAAGTCGTGTTTGTTGAGGTGTCTGGAGACGTGCTGGAGTTTGAAGTCGTGTTTGTTGAGGTGTCTGGAGACGTGCTGGAGTTTGAAGTCGTGTTTGTTGAGGTGTCTGGAGACGTGCTGGAGTTTGAAGTCGTGTTTGTTGAGGTGTCTGGAGACGCACTGGAGTTTGAAGTCGTGTTTGTTGAGGTGTCTGGAGACGAGCTGGAGTTTGAAGTTGTGTTTGTTGAGGTGTCTGGAGATGCACTCGAGTTTGAAGTCGTGTTTGTTGAGGTGTCTGGAGATGTGCTCGAGTTTGAAGTCGTGTTTGTTGAGGTGTCTGGAGACGTGCTGGAGTTTGAAGTCGTGTTTGTTGAGGTGTCTGGAGACGTGCTGGAGTTTGAAGTCGTGTTTGTTGAGGTGTCTGGAGACATGCTGGAGTTTGAAGTCATGTTTGTTGGGGTTTCGGGAGACGTGCTTGAGTTTGAAGTCGTGTTTGTGTTTATTGAGGTGTCTGGAGAAGTGCTGGAGTTTGAAGTCGTGTTTGTTGAGGCGTCTGGAGACGCGCTCGAGTTTGAAGTCGTGTTTGTTGAGGTGTCTGGAGACATGCTGGAGTTTGAAGACGTGTTTGTTGAAGACATGTTTGGTGAAGTGGTGTCTGTCACTATTAATTGAGAGGTTAAATAGGAATTAGAATACTTACATGTACAAAATGTTATTAAAATGCAGCATCAGTGAAAGTGAATACTGACCAGGAACCTGGGTGACACTTATAGAATTTGGAATAATGTTCAAGCTTGAGTTGGTGCTAGGCGCATTAACAAGGGTGTCTTGTACTGTGGAGTTAGATGGGATGGTGCCATTGGCACTAAATTCAAGAGTTGAATCTATCACAATCGAACCGCTCCTAAAACACAACCATAGTTAAATACAGGATGAAATTCTGAATCATCAAAAGTAAAGATAAACAATTTCTTGGAGCAATGTATTTTTATATTATTTCTCACCTGAAACCATGAATTACCATCTGGATGAAGTTATTGAAGTGTTGTCTGTACATTGGTTCAAGCTGAAAAAATAATATTATAATTAATTAATTAACATTACTTAACCACTGACCTCATGTACATTGGATGTTTGTTTTGTCACAGGACTAGATATAGTTAAAGTTAACGAGTAAATCTTATACAGAGACTTGTAAATGTTGAAATGCAGATATTTGCCCCATTGCCTGGTGAAGGTCATTGACTTCACTATTAATTACTGAAATCGAAAAGATCAGACTAGAGATGAGAATCAGACATGACCAGTACGTATCGCAATTGTACCAGAAAGACACAATTGGAATGTTTATGGGTTCTTTAAGTTGTCTTATATGGCAATAGAATTATTAATGGGGCAAAATTAGTTGTGTTTAGAAGTTTGAAATGGATTGGAATTAGCAGCGATAATAATTAAACATACCTGATTACGGATATTTTGAGCTTTTGCTGTAAAATTTGGAGAGCTGGTATTGGCCAGTGAAGGATCAAAGGTTTCATTGATGCTAAAGACCAAGTTGAATGCTGCAGCTGGTACAGAAGTGTTTGTGGAGGAGGTGTCTGGAGACGTGCTGGAGTTTGAAGTTGTGTTTGTTGAGGTGTCTGGAGATGCGCTCGAGTTTGAAGTCGTGTTTGTTGAGGTGCTTGGAGACGTGCTGGAGTTTGAAGTTGTGTTTGTTGAGGTGTCTGGAGACGTGCTGGAGTTTGAAGTCGTGTTTGTTGAGGTGTCTGGAGACATGCTGGAGTTTGAAGTCGTGTTTGTTGGGGTTTCGGGAGACGTGCTTGAGTTTGAAGTCGTGTTTGTGTTTATTGAGGTGTCTGGAGACGTGCTGGAGTTTGAAGTCGTGTTTGTTGAGGTGTCTGGAGACGTGCTGGAGTTTGAAGTCGTGTTTGTTGAGGAGTCTGGAGACGCGCTCGAGTTTGAAGTCGTGTTTGTTGAGGTGTCTGGAGACGTGCTCGAGTTTGAAGTCGTGTTTGTTGAGGTGTCTGGAGATGTGCTCGAGTTTGAAGTCGTGTTTGTTGAGGAGTCTGGAGACGCGCTCGAGTTTGAAGTCGTGTTTGTTGAGGTGCTTGGAGACGTGCTGGAGTTTGAAGTCGTGTTTGTTGAGGTGTCTGGAGACGAGCTGGAGTTTGAAGTTGTGTTTGTTGAGGTGTCTGGAGATGCGCTCGAGTTTGAAGTCGTGTTTGTTGAGGTGTCTGGAGACGTGCTGGAGTTTGAAGTCGTGTTTGTTGAGGTGTCTGGAGACGTGCTGGAGTTTGAAGTCGTGTTTGTTGAGGTGTCTGGAGACGTGCTGGAGTTTGAAGTCGTGTTTGTTGAGGAGTCTGGAGACGCGCTGGAGTTTGAAGTCGTGTTTGTTGAGGTGTCTGGAGACGTGCTGGAGTTTGAAGTCGTGTTTGTTGAGGTGTCTGGAGATGTGCTGGAGTTTGAAGTCGTGTTTGTTGAGGTGTCTGGAGACGCACTGGAGTTTGAAGTCGTGTTTGTTGGGGTGTCTGGAGACATGCTGGAGTTTGAAGTCGTGTTTGTTGGGGTGTCTGGAGACATGCTGGAGTTTGAAGTCGTGTTTGTTGGGGTGTCTGGAGACGTGCTCGAGTTTGAAGGCGTGTTTGTTGATGTGTCTGGAGACATGCTGGAGTTTGAAGTCATGTTTGTTGAGGTGCTTTGAGATGTGCTGGTTTAATTTTTTTTGTTTTGTTTGTTTTTTTGGTTAGGTTTTTTTTGTTGTTAAGGTGTTTGGGTGTTTTGGGGGAGGTGAAGGTGGTTTTTAGACGTGCTGGGAGTTTGAAGGTGTGTTTGTTGAGTTGTCTGGAGACGTGCTGGAGTTTGAAGGTGTGTTTGTTGAGTTGTCTGAGACGTACTGGAGTTTGAAGGTGTGTTTGTTGAGTTGTCTGGAGACGTGCTCGAGTTTGAAGGTGTGTTTGTTGAGTTGTCTGGAGACGTGCTCGAGTTTGAAGGTGTGTTTTGTTGAGTTGTCTGGAGACGGACTTTGAAGTTTGAAGGTGTGTTTGTTGAGTTGTCTGGAGACGTGTGTCGAGTTTGAAGGTGTGTTTGTTGAGTTGTCTGGAGACGTGTTGCTGGAGTTTGAAGGTGTGTTTGTTGAGTTGTCTGGAGACGTGCTCGAGTTTGAAGGTGTGTTTGTTGAGTTGTCTGAGACGTGTTCGAGTTTGAAGGTGTGTTTGTTGAGTTGTCTGGAGACGCGCTCGAGTTTGAAGGTGTGTTTGTTGAGTTGTCTGGAGACGTGCTCGAGTTTGAAGGTGTGTTTGTTGAGTTGTCTGAGACGTCGTGGAGTTTGAAGGTGTGTTTGTTGAGTTGTCTTGGACACCGCTCGGAGTTTGAAGGTGTGTTTGTTGAGTTGTCTGGAGACGTGCTCGAGTTTGAAGGTGTGTTTGTTGAGTTGTCTGGAGACGTGCTCGAGTTTGAAGGTGTGTTTGTTGAGTTGTCTGGAGACGTGCTGGAGTTTGAAGGTGTGTTTGTTGAGTTGTCTGGAGACGTGCTCGAGTTTGAAGGTGTGTTTGTTGAGTTGTCTGGAGACGTGCTGGAGTTTGAAGGTGTGTTTGTTGAGTTGTCTGGAGACGTGCTCGAGTTTGAAGGTGTGTTTGTTGAGTTGTCTGGAGACGTGCTCGAGTTTGAAGGTGTGTTTGTTGAGTTGTCTGGAGACGTGCTCGAGTTTGAAGGTGTGTTTGTTGAGTTGTCTGGAGACGTGCTGGAATTTGAAGGTGTGTTTGTTGAGTTGTCTGGAGACGTGCTGGAGTTTGAAGGTGTGTTTGTTGAGTTGTCTGGAGACGTGCTCGAGTTTGAAGGTGTGTTTGTTGAGTTGTCTGGAGACGTGCTCGAGTTTGAAGGTGTGTTTGTTGAGTTGTCTGGAGACGTGCTGGAGTTTGAAGGTGTGTTTGTTGAGTTGTCTGGAGACGGTGCGCTCGAGTTTGAAGGTGTGTTTGTTGAGTTGTCTGGAGAGTGGTTCGAGTTTGAAGGTGTGTTTGTTGAGGAGTCTGGGACGTGCTCGAGTTTGAAGGTGTGTTTGTTGAGTTGTCTTGAGACGTGTTCGAGTTTGAAGGTGTGTTTGTTGAGGAGTCTGGAGACGTGCTCGAGTTTGAAGGTGTGTTTGTTGAGTTGTCTGGAGACGTGCTCGAGTTTGAAGGTGTGTTTGTTGAGTTGTCTGGAGACGTGCTCGAGTTTGAAGGTGTGTTTGTTGAGTTGTCTGGAGACGTGCTCGAGTTTGAAGGTGTGTTTGTTGAGTTGTCTGGAGACGTGCTCGAGTTTGAAGGTGTGTTTGTTGAGTTGTCTGGAGACGTGCTCGAGTTTGAAGGTGTGTTTGTTGAGTTGTCTGGAGACGTGCTCGAGTTTGAAGGTGTGTTTGTTGAGTTGTCTGGAGACGTGTTCGAGTTTGAAGGTGTGTTTGTTGAGTTGTCTTGAGACGTGTTCGAGTTTGAAGGTGTGTTTGTTGAGGAGTCTGGAGACGTGCTCGAGTTTGAAGGTGTGTTTGTTGAGTTGTCTGGAGACGTGCTCGAGTTTGAAGGTGTGTTTGTTGAGTTGTCTGGAGACGTGCTGGAGTTTGAAGGTGTGTTTGTTGAGTTGTCTGGAGACGTGCTGGAGTTTGAAGGTGTGTTTGTTGAGTTGTCTGGAGACGTGCTCGAGTTTGAAGGTGTGTTTGTTGAGTTGTCTGGAGACGTGCTCGAGTTTGAAGGTGTGTTTGTTGAGTTGTCTGGAGACGTGCTCAAGTTTGAAGTCGTGTTTGTTGAAGAAGTGTCTGTCACTATTAATTGAGAGGTTAAGTAGGAATTAGAATATTTTCAATTACAAAATGTTATTAAAATGCAGTATCCGTGAAAGTGAATACTGAGCAACAGTCTGGGTGGCCATTATAGAAGTTTTTACTGAACTTTTAACTGGTAGTTAATTTAAAAAACAATTTAACTTTGTCTTCAGTAAATAAACTTTTTTCTTTTGAATAAGTTTTTGTTTTGAAAATGTTTGCAAAATAATCCGTGGAATTTGCAGAAATAATCAACAACATTTTATGCTTAAAACAGATTAAAAAAAAAACATATGATATGTATGATAATTAATTACAGCCACATATGAGAGGGAGCGCTCCTTACATGAGGTTCAGTTTAGCACTTGAGTGAATATTCTCGGAAGTCTAACCAATTTATTTAATTCTAAGAAACTGATGTGACTTGTCCTGCAACATTCTGCGTGATCGACTTCCTGACCCTGTATTAAACACTGTAGTGATTGACATGCAGTGTGTTGTTTACAAATAACATAATATATTAACATAAAGGGGGGAAATCTGATTTCTGTGTAGGTCCAATAAGATAAACACATTTCAAGACCTCTGTGTGTCGCACTTCTGTAATTCACACATAGTCGCGCTAAAGAAAACCGCTTCTTTGGAGAGAAGGCAGCAGATTTATTAACAGAGTGAGTTATATTTGAGCAGGATCATCTCAGTGACGAGAGAAACTGAGATGGAATTCAGATACTCAGGGAGAGAACAGGAAAAAGACAACACTTACCAATCAGACACAAAATAGCCAGAATAACTCTCCAGTCCATTGTGGTGTTTATAACCTAAAATAAATCAATATTTATACAAAACACATTTTATTAAAAAAAAAAAGTATATCAAAAGCTAAGCAAAATAAATATATTTCCATAAAAGACTTTCATCAGGTGTGTAATTAAAGTGCTTCTGTGGCTGCATTAGGTGAAACCTGCTGATGTTCCAGTTCCAGTCTACAATCTGTTCATCTTTTTTCTATGATGAAATAGATCTATATCTATTTTTTGGAGTCTATCCTGTGGAACTTGGGGCTCAAGGCAGGGGACCCTTGGATGTGATGCCATTCCGTTTCAGGGCACAATAAGGCCATTACGAACAATTTGTAAATGCGAGTCACCCTACAGCTAGGCCTGTGGCTACTGTCGGACGATAGATTGCCCCAGAAATATTTGTGATAAAAGATATTTTTGTCATTTTAAGACCATTTTATGTCAGTGATATAATGATAATCTAACAATAATATAGTTTTTGTATTCTGACAAAAACATCCTTTCAAGTGTAAATATTTTGTAGTGTCATATTTATTCATTTTAGTCATTTTTACTCTGACTAATATGGCATCGAATTTTATACAGCAGAATTTTAGTTGATGAGAAAATAAACAAAACTTAAACAAAATATTCGCAATTTTTATATATTAACTTAAACATGTTTTAACAAAAACATGTGTAAATTGTCCTTGTTGTGAAAACCTGATCTCCTGAAATAATAACATTACAATGAGTTTAATTTAGTTGTTTTTTTGCCTTTGTTTATTTATTAATTTTCATATGATTCATTTACATATGATTAATTTTCATGTGATTCATATTCATGTGATTCATTTACCTTTTCTCCCCTCCCTTCCCTTTCCCAAATATTTCATTGAGAAGAGAAGAAATAATAATGATGATGATGATGATAATAATAATAATAATAATAATAATAATAATAATAATAATAATAATAATAATAAATTAATTTACAAATTAATAAATGCACACAGTTTTTCCATTCGAATGTGCATTTTTATCTTAGATTCAATGTATATTTAAAGTTTGAATTTTAACTTAACAGCCTTAGCGGAGAGAAGCAGCGTGAATGGCTAAAATTGTTGGTGTGTTCAGTATCTCCCACTCACACAGTTCAGCGTTTTGTCGCCTGACATGTTGTTCTCCGCCAACTTTTGATATTAGTTTTTTTTTTTTTTTGGCTATTTCGGATGTTCCCTGCTTTTGCCGTTTGCTGATCGCCTGACCTGTGTCTGTGTCCTGTTTACTTGTTTTGGTTCATGATTTGTCTGCCTAACCTCTCAAAGAAAATGCTTAAGCTGCATCTGCAACTGTCTCTACTCACTACTAATTTTAATTCTTTAATGTAATCAAACACGCATGTTAACACAGTGGTCATTATCGAGGACACATCTTTATATCGTACAATAAGACGATAGCATAAATACGACCTAAAACAACACCAGATGTTCACACAAGTCCTAAAAGTAGATAAAGAGAATCCAGTTAAACAAATGATACAAAAATATTATAATTGGTCATTTATTTATTGAGGAAAATGATCCAGTATTACAGATCTGTGAGGGGTAAAAGCATGTGCACCTTTGCTGTCAGTATGTGGTGTGACTTACTTGTGCAGTAATAACTGCAGATAAACGTTTGGGGTAAGTGTTGATCAGTCCTGCACATCAACTTCGAGGAATTTTATCCGGTTCCTCAGTACAGAACAGCTTCAACTCTGGTTGGTGTGTTTCCTCACATGAAATGCTTGCTTCAGGTTCTTCCACAACATCTCTATTGGACTAAAGTCAGGACTTTGACTCAGCCATTTCAGAACATTTCAGAACTTTATTCTTTTTTAAACATTCTTTGGAAAAAAAAAAAAAAAAAAAAAAAAAAACTTGTGCTTAGGGTCACCATCTTGCTGCATGACCCACTTCCTCTTCAGATTCAGATCACAGACAGATGTCCTCACATTTTCCTTCAGAATTCACTGCTAGAATTCAGAACTCATTGTTCCATCAGTGATGGTGAGTCGTCCTGGTCCAGATGCAGAAAAACGGGTCCAAACCATGATACTACCACCAGCATGTTTCACAGATGGGATAAAGTTCTTATGCTGGAATGAAGTGTTTTCCTTTCTCCAGACATAACGCTTCTCATTTAAACCAGAAGTTCTATTTTGGTCTCATCCATCCGTAAAACATTGTCCAATAGCCTTCTGGCTCATCCACAAGATCTTCATCAAACTGTAGAAGGGCATCAATGTTCTTTTTGGAGAACAGTGGTTTCCTCTGTGCAGCCCTGCCATTGTTGTTCAGTGTTCTCCTGATGAACATTAGACAATGTGAGAGAGGGCTTTAGTTGATTAGATGTTACCCTGGGTTCCTTTATGAGCTGATGGACTATTATATGTCTTTCTTTTTGAGTGATCTTTGTTGGTCTCCACTCCTGGGGAGGGGGAAATGGTCTTGAATTTCCTCCATTTGTACACAGTCTGTCTGACTGTGGCTTGGTGGAGTCCAAAATCTTTAGAGATGGTTTTGTGACCTTTTCCAACATGATGAGCTTCAACAACTCTTTTTCTGAAATCCTCAGAAATCTCCTTTGTTCATGCCATGGTATACTTTCACAAACGTGTTGTGAAGATCAGACTCTAACAGATCCCTGTTCTTCAAATAATGCTCACTCACTCACACCTGATCATCATCCCACTGATTGAAAACATCTAACTCTAATTTCACCTTCAAATTAACTGCTAATCCTAGATGTTCACATACTTTTTCCACTCACAAGTATGTAATATCGGATCATTTTTCTCAATACATTTATTACCAAATATGATATTTTTGTCTTGTTTGTTTAATTTGGTTCGCTTTGTCTACATTGAGGACTTGTGGGAAAAGCTGATTATGGTTTAGGTCATATATTTATATATATATATACAGAAATAGAGAAAATTCTAAAGGATTCCCAAACTTTCAAGCATCACTGTACATAATGTGCGTAAGGAGAAAATAACTCACCTGTGTCTACAGGTAGCAGATGTGGAGAGTTCTCAGCCCAGTGGCAGTGTCAATGCGTGAAATGCAGAGCAGGTAAGCAGGCTATTTAACCAGAGGCAGTAGCAATGCATGTACCATAATTATCCCAGACTCATGACGTGAAAAGAGCCTGGAAGCCAATCACTGCTTGGCTTCCCATGTATGCTAACAACTTGAAAAACAACATAACTAACAAATAATGTTTCTTGACGCAACTAACTTCTGCAGTTCTCCAGCTGTGATCTGTGGAGATGTTTTGGCCACTCAAACCGTCCTCTTCACAGTGCGTTGAGACGATACAGACACACGTCCAATTCCAGGTTCATTCATAACATCTCCAGTTGACTGGAACTTCTTAATTATTGCCCTGATGGTGGAAATGGGCATTTTCAATGTTTCTGCTATTTTCTTATAGACAATTCCCATTGTGTGAAGGTCAACAACCTTTTGCCGCACATCACAGCTATAGTCCTCACTCTTACCTATTGTTATGATTGACTAAGGGAATTTGGCCAATATGGTACTTCATATTTATACCCCTGTGAAACAGGAAGTCATGGTTGAACAATTTCTTGTTCCATGTAGGAAAACAAAGTAAAATATCGATGGGAATATACTTCAATATATTTTTCTCATATGAATTCATAGGGGTGCCAATAATTGTTGCAAACCTATATTTAAAAAAGTTGTTGGGTTTTTTTTGTATAAACCTGTGTTGTGTTTGGATTTGTAAGAGATCCATGAGAACAGAGTATTTTAGTGAATTATTTTAACAAAAGATCGAAAGGTTAAACAATAAAAACACTTTTCCACATCCATCTTTGCTCATATTAACCAAGGGTGCCAATATTAATGGAGGGCGGTGTACATATAAAGAGCTAGGCTTAATCATCATATATTTGTTTGGAAGGTGCCTTAGATAAGATTAGTAAGTTTTTGAAGATTTTTGAATGACATTTGAATGGAGAAAGTGTATTATAACTTTAGATTAGTATCAGAATATAATGCTGGTTGATGGGTGACTGGCCTCTTTTGCTCCCCTCTCTTTTATGTAATTCATTTTTAAAACATATTTTCTTATTAAATAGTGGCATAATTAGAGGCATCCAAACCTGTTTCTTCAGAATTCTCACATTCTCGAATACTCCACACCCAGTGATTATCCATTAGCTCTTTAAGCTCTGAATCAGAGTTGTTGGGTTAAGTTAATTTAACACTTGACGTTAAGTCCTTACCTTACCATTTCTGTCAGTTAGCATATACAGTATATACATATAAAATACACAAAAACATGCTGGTAGATAGATTGGTGTTTCTAAATTGCCCCTGTGAGTCAGTGTGTGTGTGGTGCTCAGCACACATGTTGTTATTGTTGTTTAAATAATGATAAAAGCTACCACTTCTACTACTAATAATAATAATAGTTTCACTGCTTTTCACATGAAGACATCAGAGAACTGAATTTCCCCATAACAAAACTCACATGTCACAACCAGAACAGTCATGAGAAAGTTTCAAGTGAGTTTTTAAATTGTCTTTTATTTTTCTTAAGTATGAATATGAGTCACTCCTATTACAAATAAACAACCACAATCTTTGCGGAGAATTTTGTTTGTTTCAAAGTTAAGCCTGCAAGAATACACCTCTGCTTATAAACAACGAGATCATATTCTAACCCTAACGCATCAACATTTTTTTTCGGTAAATATATTTCCAGTGAGGTTATTCACATGAAATCCTTATTGTTGCGAAAAATATTGATGGACTCAGATACAGATGTATGTCATAACTTCTGAATCCTGTGGAAGTGGAAGCAACATCACTCCATCATCAACCGGCCATGCACAGAAGCTCCTCGCAAGATTTCTGACCAGAGAGTCAGAAGAATAGTCAGAAGAGTAGCCCAAGAGCCAAGGACCACTAGGAAAGAGTTTCAGGAACATTTGGAGGCAGCAGGTAAAATCATCATGGAGTAAACCATAGGCAATGCACTGCACTGCTCACGCTCACCCCGCAAGACTCCATTATTAAAGAAAAGGCATGTCGAGGCTCTTTTAAAGTTTGCTACAACTCATTTGGACAAGTCTATGAAATACTGGGAGAGTGTGGTCTGGTCAAATGAGAGCAAAAAGCTGTTATACTACACACCTATGTTTGGAGAAGAAATGGCACTGCACATCACCCTTTGGAGTGGAAGTTTGGAGGTGGAAGCATCATGGAGTGGGGCTGTTTTTCATCACATGGTACGGGCAGACATCAAATAATTGAACGATGAATGGAGCCCTTTACTCTTGAGAAGATCCACCTTTACTCTTGCTGCCATCCACCAGGATGATGAATATGAGACGTGGGTGGAGCTTCCAGCAGGACAACGATCCAAAGCATACAGCAAAGGAAACTATCAATTGGTTTCAGAGAAAAAAATCAAGGTGTTAGAATGGCCCAGCCAATCACCTGACTCGAATCCAACTGAACAAGATTTAAAGACAATATGTTTAGAAGAAAGGACCAAAATCACGCCTGAATACTGTCATGAAATAACAAAGAATCAGTCGAGACCTGGCCATGAGTCGGTCAATTACTTTTGAGTCTGTGAAAATGGAAAATGAAAACTCATTCGCTTTATTCCATTTTAAAATTGTTTATCAGAGAAATATGGTGTGAAAGGTGTTAGATTCCATCACCAATTCCACCAGGTTTCGAAATTAGAAATTGGAAAATTATTTGGAAAAAGTAGAATTTGAGATGTTAAAATTTGTCCATTGAGGCTGCTGTACCAAAGGGCAGCCTTAACCAATAAGTGAGGTAAGCAGATGCTTGGGGCCCCATGCAATCAAGGGGCCCCATGAAATACCTATAAACCTATATAAGTCATATATAATGTGTTAATTTTATTTCATATTTTTTGTGGTCAGGATATCACCATTAAAATATTAATGTGTGGCCTGCCCATTCATGAATTAGAGTGGACTATTAGTCCCATTATTTCCATTAGTACTGCGCATGCATGAGCAGTTTGACAGTGGCCAGAGTCAGAGCAGAGTCTGTAGCATGCGAAGAAAAGAATCTCACCATATGTATACGTGATAAATAAAGACTCATTATTACGAGCACATTATGAGTAGCACATTAGCAGCAGAGCAAGGTCGAAGCTAAAGTTGCAAGGAAATAAAGTAACATTGAAACGCAGCTACCCCAACAGAGCCGAAAAAAGAAGAGACACAAAAGAACACACCCCAAACTCCACCACTGTTTGCCAGCCCAGTCAGTGCTGTTACCACAGCACGAGCAGACCAGACCAGTGAGTGTAGCCCATGAACAACACAACATGGACACAAACAGCACACAGGTGGTGTTATGGGCAAATAAGGATTATAAAAGTAAAAGAGAACATAGTTGGTGTGTTGGGACCCCATACCTGGAATTGCTTACAGTCACCAAATCACTAACTCTGCCCCTGGCTGTAACACAGCATGGATCTTCAAGATGGCAGCTACTCTCTCTTACATAGAACCTGTCTCCTTTATTACCACACCCTAAAATGTTTTTAAGAACTTTAACAGGATATGGTTGCTCAGTTATGCTGTCTAAATGGGGAGTATGTCTGACGTCTTGAGAAGCAGGTTGCATTCTTTTATAATTATGAAGAATAGTGTACTGTATTTATGAGCATGTCAGGAAGATGTGACAGTATAATTATACTTTCTTTATATTTTACAGTAAACATTCACTCATGCATTTTTTCCCTCTGAGCAAGTATGTGAGTTTGCACAATAAAAGAGTCATTACCAAAATGAGTATGGGTACAAAGTAAACACTGTGTCAACTGGTACATTTCTTTCAAACATAAGTTCACATTGTTTAAAAGATGTCAAACGAGTCTGGCTGTTTATCATGCACTGTCCGCATGGTGAGCGAGTTCTAGATGCATGAGCACACAGACATCAAGCCATATAATTCATTTCTGACTAAAAATGTTTCAAGTTTAATTATCATGTGCATAAAGAGTGCTGTACACATTCAATTGAATTTTATTTGTATATCGCTTTAACACTGGACATTGACTCAAAGTAGCTTTACAGAAACATATAAACACAGGATACAGATTTCTCCCTAAGATGATATGAGGAAAAAACCTTGAGAGGAACCAGACTCAGAAGGGAACCCGTCCTCATCTGGGTAACACCGAATAATGTAAAAGTAAAAGAAAGTTCATTATGGTTTTTATATGAAGTCTTTGTTGAACTAGTCCACTGTTCACTAAAGGAGACTGAGTGCAAAATTGTATATGGTAATTGCACTCCTAACGTCGTCACAGCAACCGTAGTCCTAGCAGCCACAGCGAGAAAGTCCATGTGGAATTGAGGTCTAAAACCATTTCCACGGAATTTCAAGCATCTCCAGGCTGCACTGCTTGGGGTCATCCTCAGTGGTATAACATAGCCTCCAGTAAATATGAGCTCCATCTAGAGGTAGGGCATCAGGATGGATCAGGCAGGTCTGGAGAACAGAAAGGGTCAGGATCAATGGCATCTCTATAATATCATGTGGAGGTAAAGAGAGGGAGAGATTGTTAGGTATGCTTACTATCCTGTAATGGATAAGACTGTGTACTTTGCATAAAAGAAACTCTATACATAGTAAGCTTGAGTAAACAAATATGTTTTCAGCCTGGATTTAAACACTGAGACTGTCTGTGACCCGTACACTAATTGGATGGCTATTCCATAACTGTGGTGCTTTGTAAGAGAACATTCTTCCCCTTGCTGTAGCCTTCACTATTTGAGGTACCAGCAAAAAAGCCTACACATTGTGATTGAAGTAGGCGTGGTGGATCATAAAAGACCAAAAGTTTGCTCAGGTACTGTGGTACGAGACCATTCAGTGCTTTATAGGTCAATCATTGTGAAATTTAGTGGGAGCCAGTGCAGTCTGGATAAGATTGGGGTGATGTGGTCATATCTTCTGGTGATCGTTAGGACTCTTGCAGCTGCATTCTGGACTAATTGGACCTTGTTGCTCCTACTGGAACATCCCGACAGTAAGGCATTACAATAATTTAGTCACCTAATCTAATCTAGGTGACATCTTAATCTAATCTTGGTGACATCTTTATATAATTAAATTAAATTCCTGTGCTACAGCCGTATACTCCTACAAAATTTATAAATAAACTCTAAACTACTACAAAATATAGCAATCTGTAAACATTGTAGACAGACAAAAGACCTGTAAAGGTTGTTGTTGCTGTTGGAATTTCTTCACAGCTCTCACAATGTTTGTCATCAACTGCTGTTGTTTTCCTTGGCCGACTCGTTCCATGTCTGGTTGTTAGTACACTAGTGATTTCTTTCTTTATCAGGACATTCCAAATTGTTGTATTGGCTATACACAATGCTTGTGCAATGGCTTTGATAGACTTTACCTCTTTTCTCAGCTTTAAAATCGGTTGCTTTTCTCCCATAGACAGCTCTCTGGTCTCCATGTTGGTTTATCTTTTTTAACAACAAAGGCAGTCTTCACAAGTGAAACCCAGGGCTCAAACCAAGAGTAGACATTCAAAGCTATTAATTCATTCAACAATTAATTTAACAGAGCACACCAGAGTGGGTAGTGAAAAACATCAGGGTTACGCATGTAACCCTGTTCCCTGAGAAGGGAACGAGACATTGCATTTAGCATAACAGTATGAGAACTCCTTGTGCGCATGACCGGTATCTGAAGCGTGTGAAAAAAAAGGCCTCTACTTATAGGCCTGCCATGATCAGGTGACGTGGCAATTAAGCGCGTCGCATGGTATATATATGGCACCTGTGAACCACGCCGCCAGCCTCTATTATCTGAAGAGAAAGATGCAATTCATAGGCCTGCCCCGGTATGACAGTACCACAGCAAGGTCCCAGGAAGGTATGCAGGGCCTGCAGATGGGCCTCAGCTGTGTGACAACATGCATGAACCACGAAGTAAGAGGATGTTGCCCCACACAGGCTCCATCAACAGGGACATGGCTGGCCAAAACGGCGGCCACGTAACCCTGATTGTAGAAGGAGCCAACCTGCTGAGAAACGTTCTAGTAAGAACTCCAGGACTGTAGCTATTGCGCAGTTCACTGGGTCTAGCTGATATTGCACACACCACCAGCCAAAAAGGCACCACTTGAGCACATACAATTTCCTTGCGGATGGTGTTCTAGCATTTAACATGGTTTCTACAATCTCAGTTGTGTGACCAGAATCTATGAGCTGGTGCCCCTCAGGGGCCAGACCCACAGTTGCCGAGTTCTGGCCGAGGGTGATAAATCAGATCTCCGGTTTGAGACAGTAGATCCACTCTAGGGGCTCAAATGGGGCACCTGACAGACCTTCCTGGACCACAGAAGGTCCCAGGAAGGTATGTGCGGCCTGCAGATGGGCCTCAGCCATCTGACACCATGCATGAACCTTGAAGTTGGAGGATGTTGCCCACAGAGGCTCCCTCAACAGGGGCGTGGCTGGCCGAAATGGCGGCCACATAACCCTGATTGTAGTAGGACTCAACCTTGCTGAGAAATGTTCTTGTAGGAGCTCCAGGACTGTAGCCATTGCACAGTTCACTGGGTCTACAGTGGATCCCTGCGGACGGGAATCTCCCAAGGAGTGCCATCTTGCAGGGATATTATCTCACAGAGCCTTGTTCGGGCTGCCAAAAAGGTGCCACTAGCTAACTGTCTTGGCAAACTCTCACAAGAACTTGTGAGAGCAGAGCGATGGGGGGAGCAGCATACAGATGTGACCTCGGCCACATGTGTGGACTCCACCCCAAGAGTCTCCCAAGATCCAGCTTTATCTTGCTCAGTGTTGATAGGATTGACACTACGCATGCCGGGGATAGAAATGTCCTCGTCGTAGTAGAATCCTGTAACCCCTAGAAAAGAATACTTTTCTGATATTCAACCTGAGCCCCAAGCTCTTCATGTGGGCAAGGACAACATCTTGATGTTGAACCGCCAACTCCCTGGATCATTTTAGAATGAACCAGTCATCCAAGTAGTTTGGTACACAGATGCCCTGGAGTCACAATGGAGCCAGAGTGACATCCATGCACTTTGTGAAGGTGCAAGGGGATAAAGCTAGCGACAATCCTATGTTGAAATATGCACCATTTAGATCTATCGCCACAAACCAGTTCTCGAACTGGATCTATGGCCCGATAAGTTTGATGTCCGAAGAGTACGGTTCAGATGACGTAGATCTAAAATTAGCCACACACTCCCACTTTTTTGTGGAACAGGAAATAAAGGCTGGAACATCCCTCCCTTCGGCAACATGTTTTATTGCCCCATTGTCCAAAAGGGAGCTTACTTCCTGCGCTAACATCGGGCTCTGGTCTGTGCTGACTGCTGTGGTGAGCAGACCTGTGAACAAGGGGGTCGAGCTATAACTGGATCCGGTAACCCTTTCATTCTATTGGAGGAAAGCATCAGATTTCCATTGCCCTGTGACCGCTCGCTGACCAGAGAACAATAAAAACTTGAGGACCGCCTTGGCTAGGGGAGGCCCTACAGTAGCACTGTGGGCTACCTGCCCTGACAACCTCATGTTCCCAGATACATCACTCCACGGCCCCCCAGGACCTCTCTTCTTTGCCTGCTTGGCCTTTATGACCATTCTCAGATCAGGCCTAACAGTAGACCGCAACTGTGGCCGCCCGGTTCCCCTGGCCGTCTGCGGGGGATGGGGGGCTGCCGTACTCGCCTTCTGGGTGCCCCTCACACTAGTGCTGGCCCAGGCTCCACTCGTGGACGCCCAGGTGAGCTTGAGACAACATCGACATATGTCAAGCTCTCTTATCAGGTCTCCTTGATAGGCCTGCAACCCTGTCATTGTCTGCAGTGACCCACAAGCAAGACTACTGCTGTGTAGGCTTGCACACCAATGCCACCTTGTATGCAAGCCAGCCGCTGTAATTACCTGCCGTCGGTGGAGAGAGGTAGCTTGCAAGCTCCTCCACCACCTTGAGCATAGCTAAATAGCCATGTTGTTCATTCCCACAAAGGCCCGAATAATCCAACATCGTGGGGTTATGAATATGGCTTATGCGTGGTTTTCCCCCAGAAGGCTGAGATTTTGTCATAACTTCTGGAAGACAAGGGAGTTTCTGCAGTGTGAGGGATTTACTTTCACTGGGTAATCACTTCAAGCAGCTCTTTATATGCCTTACAGCGCAAGAGATAGATCAACACTCGTCTCCGGCTCCTCTTCCGGATCTAAGAGATCCCCCGATCCTGAGATGGCAGCTGCCTCGGCAGCAGCCGGCCCAGATCCACGAGGCTCTGAAACCGCTAACCGCTACACCGCTAACACTTCACCCGGGATTAAACGGTAGCACCTTTCTTTCTCGCTCATTACTCTCCTCTCCTTTTCTTTAAAAAAAGGGATAGAAAAGTTCAGAGAATTTGAGAAAATATCGAGTAGAAATGAAGCGTTTTTGTCACACAAACAACAGACATGTAGTCTCGCTTCAGATAATAAGGCTGGGGGCGTGGTTCACAGGTGCCAGATATATATCATGCGATGCGTTTAATTGCCACGTCACCTGATCATGGCAGGCCTATAAGTAGAGGTATGATTTTACACAAGCTTCAGATACCGGTCACGTGCTCAAGGAGTTCCCATACTGTTATGCTAAATGCAACTTCGAAGTTCACTTTGAAAGGGAACATCTATCAGTCATGTTCAAATATTTTTGATCACTTAAAAAAAATTGGTAGGTTCAAACAAAAGGTGCCATGTTCTAAATGAGTTAACATATCTAGATGTAAACATGAGGAAATGAATGCTGAAATTGTGATTTATTGTGTCATTCATCTTATTCCTGTCTGTGGTCACTGAGGTGACCTCCCACGCCAAGTTCCTGTCTGAGGTTGACGAGGTGACCCCCATGCCAAGTTCAAGCTAAAGGTCGCTGAGGTAACCTCCCATGCCAAGTTCCAGTCTTAAGTCGACATCACAAAAAACTCTATGCTCACGCCAGACTCTTTTGACAGGACCAACCAGGTTCTGCTTACACCTGAAGCTGAAGTCACAACCAATCAAGATTTGTTCATGCCTGAATCTGCAGACATGGACAACCAAGTTCTGCTCAGGCTCGAGTCTGCGACACGGACAACCAAGTTCTCCTCACACCCGAGTCTGCTGACACGGACAACCAAGTTCTGCTCAGGCTCGAGTCTGCTGACACGGAAAACCAAGTTCTGCTCACACCCAAGTCTGCTGACATGGACAACCCAGATCTTCTCACAACTGAAGCAGACGTCATGACCAACCAAGTTCTCCTCATGCCTGAGACTGACGACACAGCCAACCAAGCTCTGCATACACCTGAGTCTGCTGACACAGAAAACCAAGTTCAGCCTGCAAAGTTGATGGAGACTCTCGATGTGACTGAGGACGCCACTCAGCATCCTTTTACAGCTGAGGATGCTACTCAGCCACCCTGTTCAACTAAGGAAGTTTCTCAGCTAAGAGATCCGTGCCGTGAATGCCACTTCGCCACAGTGCCTTGCGAAAGTATTCGGCCCCCTTGAACTTTTCAACCTTTTGCCACATTTCAGGCTTCAAACATAAAGATATAAAATTTTAATTTTTTGTGAAGAATCACCAACAAGTGGGACACAATTGTGAAGTGGAACGAAATCTATTGGATATTTTAAACTTTTTTAGCAAATAAAAAACTGAAAAGTGGTGCATGCAAAATTATTCGGCCCCTTTACTTTCAGTGCAGCAAACTCACTCCAGAAGTTCAGCGAGGATCTCTGAATGATCCAATGTTGTCCTAAATGACAACAGTGGATCATTTATGGAAGATTGGAAAGAAGAAAGCCATTTCTCAACGTTTGGTGTGACGTTTGGTGTGTCTCCCAGGTGGCTTGTGGCAAACTTTAGACGAGACTTTTTATGTATATCTTTGAGAAATGGCTTTCTTCTTGCCACTCTTCCATAAAGGCCAGATTTGTGCAGTGTATGACTGATTGTTGTCCTATGGACAGAATCTCCCACCTCAGCTGTGGTTTTCTGCAGTTCATCCAGAGTGATCATGGGCCTCTTGGCTGCATCTCTGATCAGTCTTCCCCTTCTCTGAGCTGAAAGTTTAGAGGGATGGCCAGGTCTTATTAGATTTGCAGTGGTCTGATACTCCTTCCATTTCAAAATGATCGCTTGCACAGTGCTCCTTGGGATGTTTAAAGCTTGGGAAATCTTTTTGTATCCAAATCCGGCTTTAAACTTCTCCACAACAGTATTACGGACCTGCCTGGTGTGTTCCTTGGTCTTCATGATGCTCTCTGCGCTTTCAACAGAACCCTGAGACTATCACAGAGCAGGTGTATTTATACAGAGACTTGATTACACACAGGTGGATTCTATTTATCACCATCAGTCATTTAGGACAACATTGGATCATTCAGAGATCCTTGCTGAACTTCTGGAGTGAGTCTGCTGCACTGAAAGTAAAGGGGCCGAATAATTTTGCATGCACCACTTTTCAGTTTTTTATTTGCTAAAAAAGTTTAAAATATCCAATAGATTTCGTTCCACTTCACAATTGTGTCCCACTTGTTGGTGATTCTTCACAAAAAATTAAAATTTTATATCTTTATGTTTGAAGCCTGAAATGTGGCAAAAGGTTGAAAAGTTCAAGGGGGCCGAATACTTTCGCAAGGCACTGTATATGGATGTCGCTCCATTTTCCCATGCCACTGAGGACATCACTCTGATTTCCTGCTCCACTGAAGATGTCAATCTGCCTTCCTGCTCTGCCGAGGACATTGCTCTGCTGAGGAAGTTGTTTCACACTCAAGAAAGACTGACAGATGATGACACAACTTCCCAAGCCTGGGTCTTGCCTAATGACCTTAGCGAATCAGTCCCAGCCTCATGTCTGCTCCTTGGCTCCTCAAGGAGCCTGCTAATTATTCGACAATGCCTGCATTGGCGCCTGAGGGGTTGTGAAGAAGTCTTGCCCAGAGGGTCAGGACCACCAGGGGAGGGAGTGTAGATTGGCACTTCGGGAGAAGCCCCCTGTTCCCAGAACAATTCACACACACACAGAACAATCTCACTCATTCTAATCATGTACACCTGCATGCAATTCACAGCACTCACAACCACGCTATGAAATCGACTTTGTGAACACTGACTTTGTGATGTATTACACTCAGTTGCTTAGCCTCTGCCGTATTTCCAAGCCTTATCTTGTGGTAGCTTTTCTGGTTATGGACTTTGTTTACCCTGTTGATCTTGATTCTCTGTTCTGCCTAGTTTTGCCTGTTTCACTGATCATTTGACCCTAGTCTGTCTTGGACTTTGTTTTCTGCCTGATCCTTTGTACTTCGTATTCTTTTATTAAACTGCCATACCTGCACTTGTTCCGTCTCAGCCTCCATTACGTGACACTGACTGTATGTCAGAGATTTCCCCTCACGCTCAGCAGCCCGTATCGCTACAGCGCACTTCCGGGCTGTCAAACTCTTCTTTACTTTGTACACATGAGTTTTGTTATGGTTTATATGATTTATTGTTATGGCACTCACCCAGTCCCATATATGGCTAATTCAGCCTTGAGTGTGGTGTCCTTACAGTGGAGTGTTTTCAGTTTTCAATCAGGTTGGACCATTGTGGGTTGTCTGGGTGTGGTAGTGATGAACCATCAGAATTGAGAAAAGTTGAGAAATTCTGGTCTCCTTTTCTGTTAATACAACAGCTTGTTTAATGATGCACGGCATAGCATGCATACTAAACCCCACCCAAACTAGTTCACATTATATTGACAAAACAAGTATGCCAAAAGTACCCTGATTCACTCGTCAGGAATTTCAAGGTAGAGCATACCAGAAAGGCTCCACTCCAACAACAAGGACATGGTAGAATTTAGTCGTTTATTTTTAGAAAGGGACTTTACACCCCTTTTTACATCCTCTCCTTGTCATCCTGTGATGTAATAAAATCACTGAATTGTGGTTGAAATACATATTTACTCACACTGTCTTCCCTTTCTCATCCTAACACAACATAAATAAATGTACTGACGATCTATTTTAAAACACTGGGTCCCTCTAATAGCACTTTTTGTCTTTAAATGTATTATTTATGTAAAGATAATTTAATACATTTAAAAACAATTTGTTTTCTGTTAACTTTAAATAACTTGAGTCACAGTTAAACGTCATGGAATCTCAGAAAAAAACATCATTGTGTGCAATTTTTATGATCAGTCATAACAACAGACACCAGGAAAACACGTCATGCCGTTTGATGTCTAATGGATAAATACGCAGATGGGCAGATAGACTTTTTTGCCCCCCAGTTTTCAGTCTTGCACGGTGAAATCTTCTCCACGTGCACAAGAAGTGAAATCTGTGAGATTTTTTTTTTCCAGAATTAATATTTTATCCAGTGATGAAATTCAGATATGTAGATAGGTACTCTGTAGGTTTACGAATAAAATAATATCACATTAAAATCCCTTTTCTAAAAATAAAAAAGCTAAACAGTGGTTTTATTTTGTTCGGCTCTGGAAAACAAAAAATAATCCTACATCTGTTGTATTTTCCGGAAATAATCATGAAATCAGTTTCATAATAGGGCATTATATGAAATATGTGACTACGCACAAGACTGGAATGAGGAAGTACCAAAATAGAAAATAATTTATAACGCCTGAGGAAACATATCTACGTTCATGTGAAGAAACGGTGTCGGGGGTTTTCCATCACGGTGCCAAATTTATCCTAACCCTTAAGCTTCCATTCTAAATAAGCACTGCGGGATAAAACCCATAGTGGAAATTCTTGTAATATCACTTATTACAAGATTTTCTTACAAACCGCGGTCACTGGAGACTTTTAATTATTATGAGTCCCTGTGAACGAGCTGTTACAATAGAAACGATAACACATTCGAATGAGCACATAAATGTAAACCTGTGATCTTCTGACCAATCACAGTCCAGAACTCAACAGCACTGTGGGGTAAAAATAATAATAATAATGACCTGCTCACTGGTATTGACCTTTGACGATTTTACTAAGTTGAATGACCGTCCCAGTGCACTTTTCTGTCTCAGAGGTCAGGTTATTCCACGTTCTGAGTACAGTGGATTGCAGTATTACATTTAGTAAGTATAAACAAATTAATAAAGTTAAATAAAGTTAGCAGAGACAAGTTTACAGAAACTGAATCGTGTTAGATTAAAAGAGTTAAAGTCTAAAATGGAATGTTTTAGATTAAGAATGGGGGAAAAGATCGTTAAAATGAATGTACGTATTTATCGAACATTTAGAAATGTATTTACAAAATGTGATTTGATCTGGCCTGTTTCATGTAAAAAGAAGCTTAGGAGAATGTTAAGCGGTGAAAAGGACATTTGATTCTGCTGGAAGCGATGTTTGAGTGATTGAAGAAAGTTTGGGGAAATAATCTGTTTTTGTCCTGGAATTAATACACCCATGCCATGCTATGCTTAGAAAAGTTTATTCATGCCACCATTATGATTCAATAAGAATTTTCATGAAACATTTTGAGCAGTTGAAGGTCTGTGTGGTTGTAACTTAGAACATAGCTGATTCTCTAATGTTCTCAGCTCATCCAGCTCATCCAGCTTATCCTGCTTATCCAGTATGACAGAATAAATACTGCCGGTTGAGAGGAACTGCGATTCTGGCAAGAGCAGAGGAGCCGGACTGTGCATCTACTCCAACAGGTGGTGTACAAACACTGCAGAGACTGAAAGACACTGCTCACCAGACCTAGAGTTTGTTACGCTGAGATATCAGCCCATCTATCGGCTGCGTGACTTCAGTGATGTTGTTGTCATGGCCGTGTACATTCTACCCAGTGCTAACGCTAATGAAGCATTGAACAGCTTGCTAATACATTACATTACATTTATTCACTTAGCAGACACTTTTATCCAAAGCGACTTACAAATAAGCAAAGCAATATATCAAGCAGAGAACAATACAAGTAGTGCTACTATACAAGATCCATTAATTGAATACCAGAGGAAATGCACAGAGTAGAGGTGTAAGTGCGTTGTGTGTGTTTTATTATTTTTTTATTATTTATTTTTTTTTTCTCTAGGAGTTGATTAGGTGTTGACAGAAGAGGTTGGTCTTTAGCTGTTTTTTGAAGATAGTGAGAGATTCTGCAGTCCGGATTGAGATCGGAAGAGCATTCCACCACTGGGGAACGGTATGCGTGAAGGTTCTGGAAAGGGACCTTACGCCACGCTGAGTGGGAACTACTAAACGCCATCAACAACCTGAAGTCTATGCATCCCGATGGGGATTTTATCATGGCTGGGGACTTTAATCATGTACGTTTAAAGACCGTCTTCCTTAAATTCCACCAGCATGTCACATTAGAGGTCAAAACACACTGGACCATCTATACTGTAACATCAGAGAAGGATATAAAGTCTCTACCCGTCCTCACTTGGACCAGTCTGATCATCTATCCCTCTTTCTCACCCCGGCGTACAGACCTGTTATGAAGAAAACTATGCCTAGATTGAGATATATAAAGATTTGGCCTGAGTATGCAACCCCACTACTGCAGGAATGCTCTGAGCGTACCATTGGGGACATATTTGCACAGCAGGATCTAAAAAAAAAAAAAAAACATTCAAGCTCACCTAATTCATCCCAAACAATGTAGCAACATGTGCTATGGTCTGATGAGACAGAGGAAAACCTTTTTTTGGCATAATTGTAAAAGATATGTGTTTGTATGGCATGAGTGGCGTGGTCGAGTGCCAACTACGAACAGAGAGGAGGCGGGTTGAACCAGCAGGTAGTGCATGAGGATTCTCACTTGGCTTTGTGCTATTTGCCAGGATGAGGGTTAGTGTTTTACGAGTTTAAGAGGCAGTACTTACATCTGTTGCTGGCATTTGAAAGAATCTGACTACTTGAAAACCACTACCTGTAAATGCCTAAAACATGAGTCTGTTCCCTCACGATTTGAATGGACAGATCAAACATCTGTTGTCTGAAAAAATGTCAGAAAAGCTAGCAGTGTGTGTGGGACCTGTGACTTAAACCAACTAGCTAGAAAAGTGTAAAAAAAATAATAATAATAATAAAATTAGCTACATACCTTAATCTGGAATATTAATTGATGATTAGGATTCACTGTCACGAACGGGACTAATTTCAGTCCCTAAACAATGGATTGAGGTGGCAATGGGAAGGCCACTATTAATGACTGGATATGACAGTACAGCTCCTGCGAGAAGGATTTCAGTTCAAAAGGCTCTGTGTGTGTGTGTGTGTGTGTGTGTGTGGTGTCTGTGTGTGTGTGTGTGTGTGTCCATTCCTGCTATCAGCCATAATATTAAAACCACATGCCTAATACCATGTAGGTCCCCCTTGTGTCACCAAAATAGCTCTGACCCGTCGAGGCATGGACTCCACTATGACCTCTGAGAGTGTGCTTTTATTATCGCATATTAAAGTAATCTGCAGTCTAGCATATCTTAACTACATTATACGGCCAAAAGTTTGTGGACACCGGAATATTACACCGTATGTGCTTTTTGAACATCCTATTCCTGATCGTATGATGTCATGTGCAACACGCTATCATCCTATCATGCCTCCTAACTATCGCAAATTGATGACACCATCACCTGTGGTTTTGAGGGTGTGGCCAGGCATGCATAACCCGTGTGATGTACACCTCCCATCATTATAGCTGAAAATCTGGTTTGGAGACAGCTGTAGCTGCGATCGCTAAGATTAGCGTTTATTCTTTTCTTTTTTTTTTTTTTTTAAATCTGTTCAGCAGCGCGGACAATAGTAGCTAACATGTATCAGATAAAGATGCTCAGAAGTCAGACAACACAGTTTGAAAAAGGCGATAATGTACTTTCCTACTGACATTTCGACATGACCAACACGACCTGTTTGAAGGTGTGGCTGCTGTGAAGATCACGCTGAGATTGAATGTTTCTATGAAAGATCTGAAAATAGGTCATGTACTTCTGGTTGTGTGGTGTGTCTCACACTTTAAAACCTGACATGTTTGTGCACGCTTGGATAGAATCTAATTTATCTTAGATTAAATGATCTAAACATATTACTTCTTTCTAGATTGTGTGTGTGTGTGGTGTGAGAGAGAGAGAGAGAGAGAGAGAGAAAGAGAGATAGAGAGTCTAGTATTCACACTCGAAGGAGCGGGTCACACAGTGAAATGTTTTTTCAGGTATATTAAGTATTTTCCAGAGGAGGTCTGTAGTAATTTTGAGCGATTAAACACATTAAGAGATTTGTGTTTAGTGATTCTGATGTTAAGTGATCTCTGTATTAATCAGAACGATGTCTTCACAATGTACGCTCAGCAGTCGCACTAAAAAATGTGTGCGCACTAAAAACCCCTCATTTTAATACGAAATGATTTGAACTTAATTGTGTATACAGGTGCATCTAAAAAAATTAGAATATCGTGGAAAAGTTCGTAATTTCATTCAAAAAGTTGAAGTTGAATATATTCTAGATTCATTACACATATATAAGTGAAATTTTTATATGATTAAATATTAAATATTTGTTTTAAGCTCGCTGATTACGGCTTCAGCTCACGGAAATCAAAAATCCGGTATCTGAGAATATTTTTGCACATATTATATTATAGGTTTCATCTGCAATTCATTATCTCTGGTTTATTATGATAACAAAGTGAAAACAAGTTTTTAGAAATGTTTGTAAATTTCTTAAAAATTTTAAACCAAAATCTGTCATCTAGATCAAAATATTCAAACCATTGGATAAAGGCATACTCTGTACTCAATATACACTGATCACACTCACTTTTGTGAGATACTATATTATATATATAATATGCTGCATTTGACTAAATGGAGGAGTTGTCCAATCAGGCACAAGAGCATTAGTCAGGTTAGGCCCTAACCTCGCTTTGTGCACAGGGGCAGTATTATGCTGGAACAGATTTGAGTCCATTTGTTCCAGTAAAGAGAAATATTAAAAAAATAGGCAGTGGTAGCTCAGGGGTTAAAACATTGGACTTTTGATTGGACGGTTGTGAGTTCAAATCCCAGCACGCCACTGCTGAGCCCCTAAACTCTCAACTGCTCAGTTGTACACATGAGATAAATGTAAGTTGCTCTGGATAAGGGCATCTGCCAAATGATGTAAATCTATGAAAGACTACTATAAACTGATTAAACACGTGGAATTAGTTGTGGCTCCTGCTTGATTAGAAAGAAACCCTGCACCCACAACAGCCCTTTCTACAGCATACAATCCTATACAGTTGTTTTTCCAATTTTGTGGCAACCTTTTTGGGGATAAAACAGATACGGTTGTGATTGTGAGTGTCCACATACATTTTAATTCTAAAGTTTATCATTACATTATTAAATTATGTGCAGAAAATATCATTCCTTCATATGATGTGTATAATCATTGTACACTTACATAGAGAAGTTATATGTAGGTATGCATATACAAGTAAGTGTTTAGAAATTATACTGTATAGTACAAAGAGTTATATATGAATATAAATATAAATGAAAGAAAATCATTGTAGGATTTTTAGAATGTGGAGAAAGTTTCAAGCAAATCAGAACCTTCATTAAGTCTCCAGTTTCAACAATTCAAAATATTAGTATTTCTTATGTGAAGATACCTTTGTTTATAAGGATGAATCATTTTACCCATGTTCCCTTTGTCTTGTCAATTGTTATACAAATTATATATATATATCAATCAGGTGTATCCAATTCCCTTTTTCTTATGCATTATTACATAAATATTATTTTATATAAGGGTCATTGTGTGTATTTTCCGATCAGGTGTAGAGCTAGAAGTGCAATGCCACCGAAAGTAGAAGTGTTAGGAGAGACATCCAGATCATGGAAAGTGAGCTGGCAATCACTGGTGACATGGAATTACCTGCAAAATATAAACATTATACACAATATTTAATCCACAAATATATATTTAACCCTAATTCATTTTGCCTCATTTCTAATTAACAAACACTACTTAATAAGTCTCACAGTAAAGTCTGTACAAGTGTATACTGACCAAGAATCTGGGTGACTTTGATGGAGTTTGGATCAACAATAAAGTTCAAGTTGGGAAGTCCTTTAATTAAGATATTTTTCACTTCGGTCGCAGTAACATTTGGGCCACTAGAATTCATATACATGTTGCTTTCTGTCTCAATAGAACCACTCCTGAAAGGACAGAAATGTAGAGATACAGATTCAAATGAAATCATTAATCAACAAAGAAATGAACAAGAAATACAGATTCAGATCTTCCTTCTTACCTGAACTTCACAATTTGCATGAGGACGAAGTTTTTAAAGGCTTTCTTGTACAATGGTTCAACCTAAAAGAAATTAGAAATGAATCAGGAATCAACAACAATTTCAAACACACGGATAAACCGCTCTGTCACATTTAGTACTAGATATAGATAAAGGGAATAAATACAAAATACACAGAGACTTAAAAATGTTCAGATTCATATATAGTTGTTCCATGAGGCATGTCCATTTAATCTGACTTCAGAATATTCATATAACTTAATGACACTGAACTGAAACATCAGACGACTGCAAAAATTAGACATGTTCTATATTACTTCTTAAGAGCAAGCCAAACTATTGAACCGTTATGAGTTCTTGGTGTTGTCTTACAGTCCCCTCTGAAAGTGCTGGAACAGCAAGACCAATTCTATTCTTTTTGCTGTACATTGAATACATTTGGGGTGGAGATAATTAGATGAATGACACGATAGATCACAATTTCAGCTTTCATTTCCGCATGTTTACATCTAGATATGTTTAATCATTTAGAACATGGCACCTTTTGTTTGAGCCTACCCATTTTTTTTTAAGTGATCAAAAATATTTGAACACGACTGATAGATGTTTCTCACTACCCACTGATAGGTGTGCTCTGCTAAATCGATTGTGTAACGAATTAATAGCTGTGAATGTCTACTCTTGGTTTGAGCCCTGGGTTTCACCTGTGAAGACTGCATGTGTTGGTAAAAGGGATAAACCAACATGGAGACCAGAGGGCTGTCTATGGGAGAAAAGCAACCCATTTTAAAGCTGAGAAAAGAGGTAAAGTCTATCAAAGCCATTGCACAAGCATTGCATATAGCCAATACAACAATTTGGAATGTCCTGAAAAAGAAAAAAACTGGTGTACTAACAACCAGACATGGAACCAGTTGGCCAAGGAAAACAACAGCAGTTGATGACAGAAACATTGTGAGAGCTGTGAAGAAAAACCCCAAAACAACAGTCAGTGACATCACCAACATCACTCAGACCTTTGGCATTTTTAAAGCTAAAGACATACTTTTTTAAACTTGCATTTGAATGTTGATGTTTACTTTTATTATTATTATTATTATTATTATTATTATTATTATTATTATTATTATTATTATTATTATTGTATAGAGCTGAGCCACAGAAGTTCTGGAACCAAGATGAACCTCTACCAAAGTGATGGAAAGAGCAAAGTGTGGGGAAAGAAAGGATCTGCTCATGATCCAGAACATACATGCTCATCTGTGAAACATAGTGGAGGTAGTGTCATGGCTTGGGCTCGCATGGCTGCTTCTGGAACATTCTCACTAATCTTTATAGTTGATTGAACTTATGATGGTAGCAGCAGAATGAATCCATGAGTCTACAGAAACTATCTGTCTTCCAGTTTACAGAGAAATGCATCCAATCTAATCAAGAGGACCTTCATCATGCAGCAAGACATCGATCCAAAACACACTTCCACCTCAACACAGGACTTCATCCAGGGGAAAAGTGGAAGGTTTTAGACTGGACAAGTCAATCACCAGACCTTCACCCAACTGATCAGCATCTCACCTCCTGAAGAGGAGACTGAAGGAGAAACCCCCCGAAACAAACAACTACTGAAAGAAGCTGCAGTGAAAACCTGGAGAAGCTTCACAGAAGAAGAAACCAGCAGTTTGGTGTCAGTGAGTCGCAGGATTGATGCAGTTACTGCTACCGAGGGACATGCAACCAACTATTACGTGTTATTTACTTCAATACTTATCTGTTCCTATATTTTCTGCTTCTTTAAGTTTTCCATTTTTTGTTTATTGTTTAACACATCTAGACGTAAATACCAGGACATAAAAGCTTAGATCCTAAACTCTCGTTTCATATCCATCTTTTGATCTCAAACACTAATGTGTCTGAGGAAGGGGAATATATGTCTGAACACCACAATCATAACCTGAGCAAAATGAGAATGCACACAAAAAAATATATATATATATATATATATATATATATATATATATATATATATATATATATATATATATATATATATATAATATCACACACACACTTTTGTTTAGAAGAATGGAATAAAATGTAAATGCAAGAATTATTAACAAATCATACCTGATTACGGATATTTGTAGATTTTGCTGCAAACGCTGGAGAGCTGATATTGGACAGTGCTGGATCAAATGTTTCTATGATGCTGAAAATCAAGTTGAAAATTGCAGTTGTATTTGGAGGAGCAGCCGGTATTACTGTGGTAGAAGCTGTGGTAGAAGCTGTGGTTGTGGTTGTGGTAGAAGCTGTGGTTGTGGTTGTGGTTGAAGCTGTGGTTGTGGTTGTGGTTGAAGTGGTGTTTGGTGAAGAGGTGTTGTCCACTGTTGATTGAGAGGTTATATTGCAATTAGAATATCCACATGTACCAATCAGTTATTAAAATACAATATCCTTAAATAGTATACTGACCAACAGTCTGGGTGACATTTATAGAACTTGCAATAATGTTCAAGCTTGAGTTGGTGTTAGATGCATTAACAAGGGCCTCTTTTACTGTGGAGTCAGTTGGGATGGTCCCATTGGAGCTAAATTCAAGGCTTGAATTGGTCACAGTCGAACCGCTCCTAAAACACAACCATAGTTAAATACCGGTTGAAAATCTGAAAAGTCAGAGTAATGTTTTTATATATAAATTATATCTCACCTGAAACTATAAATTATCATCTGGATGAAGCTTTTGAAGATCTGTTTGTAGATTGGTTCAAGCTGAAAAAATAATTCATTGAAAACTTATAGATTTTTCATAAACACTGAACTGATATGAATTGGCCATTTGGTTTTGTCATTTTAGACCTGCATATAGTTAAAGTTAAACTGTAAGTAATATACAGAGACTTATAAACGTTCAAATGCAGACATCTGCACCATTGCATGGCCAACATCATTGATTTCACAATATTCATAGAAGACATAATCAGTTCTCATGTTGTCTTATATGGTAGAAGAACTATGGCAAGTTTTGAAGATTGAAATAGATTATGAATAAAAGCATTATAAATAAAACATACCTGATTACGGATACTTTGAGCTTTTGCTATAAATTCTGGAGAGCTGGTATTGGCCAGTGCTGGCACAAAGGTTTCATTGATGCTAAAGACCAAGTTGAATGCTGCAGCTACTACAGGAGTGTTTGTTGAAGAGCCGTTTGTAGATGTGGTCGAGTTTGAAGTGGAGTTTGCTGAAGTGGAGTTTGCTGAAGTGGAGTTTGTTGAAGTCGTGTTTGTTGAGGACGTGTTTGTTGATGTCGTGTTTGTTGTAGTTGTATTTGTCACTATTAATTGAGAGGTTAAATAGGAATTAGAATACTTACATGTACAAAATGTTATTAAAATGCAGTATCAGTGAAAGTGAATACTGACCAGGAACCTGGGTGACACTTATAGAATTTGAAATAATGTTCAAGCTTGAGATGGTGCTAGTCGCATTAACAAGGGTGCCTTGTACTGTGGAGTTAGTTGGGATGGTGCCATTGGCACTAAATTCAAGAGTGGAATTTGTCACAATCGAACCGTTCCTAAAACACAACCATAGTTAAATACAGGATGAAATTCATCAACAATAAAGAAAAACACTTACTTTTGAGCAAAGTCTTCATATATTATTTCTCACCTGAAACCATGAATTATCATCTGGATGAAGTTACTGAAGCGTTGTCTGTACATTGGTTCAAGCTGAAAAATATAATTCAGTAATGAATTCAGTTTTAAGATCCACTGACCTCATGTACATTGGATGTTTGTTTTGTCACAGGACTAGATATAGTTAAAGTTAACGAGTAAATCTTATACAGAGACTTATAAATGTTGAAATGCAGATATTTGCCCCATTGCCTGGTGAAGGTCATTGACTTCACAATATTAATTACTGAAATAAAAAAATCAGGCTAGAGATGAGAATCAGACATGACCAGTACGTATACCCTCGTACCAGAAAGACACAGTTGGAAATGTTATGGGTTCTTTATGTTGTCTTATTTGGCAATAGAACTATTCATGGGGCAAAATGAGTTTTGTTTAGAAGATTAAAATTTATTATAATTGGCAGCAATAATAACTAAACATACCTGATTACGGATACTTTGAGCTTTTACTGTAAATTCTGGAGAGCCGGTATTGGCCAGTGCTGGCACAAAGATTTCATTGATGCTAAAGACCAAGTTGAATGCTGCAGCTGGTACAGGAGTGTTTGGTGAAGAGCCGTTTGTAGATGTGGTCGAGTTTGAAGTGGAGTTTGGTGAAGAGCCGTTTGTTGAAGTGGAGTTTGCTGAAGTGGAGTTTGTTGAAGTCGTGTTTGTTGAAGTGGAGTTTGTTGAAGTCGTGTTTGTTGAAGTGGAGTTTGCTGAAGTGGAGTTTGCTGAAGTGGAGTTTGTTGAAGTCGTGTTTGTTGAGGACGTGTTTGTTGATGTCGTGTTTGTTGTAGTTGTATTTGTCACTATTAATTGAGAGGTTAAATAGGAATTAGAATACTTACATGTACAAAATGTTATTAAAATGTAGTATCAGTGAAAGTGAATACTGACCAGGAACCTGGGTGACACTTATAGAACTTGAAATAATGTTCAAGCTTGAGTTGGTGCTAGTCGCATTAACAAGGGTGCCTTGTACTGTGGAGTTAGATGGGATGGTGCCATTGGCACTAAATTCAAGAGTGGAATCTGTCACAATCGAACCGTTCCTAAAACACAACCATAGTTAAATACAGGATGAAATTCTGAATCTCAAAATAAAGATAAACAAGTACTTTCACCAATGTCTTTATATATTATTTCTCACCTGAAACCATGAATTATCATCCGGAGGAAGTTACTGAAGCGTTCTCTGTACATTGGTTCAAGCTGAAAAATATAATTCAGTAATGAATTCAGTTTTAAGATCCACTGACCTCATGTACATTGGATGTTTGTTTTGTCACAGGACTAGATATAGTTAAAGTTAACGAGTAAATCTTATACAGAGACTTATAAATGTTGAAATGCAGATATTTGCCCCATTGCCTGGTGAAGGTCATTGACTTCACAATATTAATTACTGAAATAAAAAAATCAGACTAGAGATGAGAATCAGACATGACCAGTACGTATACCCTCGTACCAGAAAGACACAATTGGAAATGTTATGGGTTCTTTATGTTGTCTTATTTGGCAATAGAATTATTCATGGGACAAAATTAGTTTTGTTTAGAAGATTAAAATTTATTATAATTGGCAGCAATAATAACTAAACATACCTGATTACGGATACTTTGAGCTTTTGTTGTAAATTCTGGAGAGCCGGTATTGGCCAGTGCTGGTACAAAGATTTCATTGATGCTAAAGACCAAGTTGAATGCTGCAGCTGGTACAGGAGTGTTTGGTGAAGAGCCGTTTGTTGAAGTGGAGTTTGCTGAAGTCGTGTTTGTTGAAGTGGAGTTTGCTGAAGTGGAGTTTGTTGAAGTGGAGTTTGTTGAAGTGGAGTTTGCTGAAGTGGAGTTTGTTGAAGTCGTGTTTGTTGAGGACGTGTTTGTTGATGTCGTGTTTGTTGTAGTTGTATTTGTCACTATTAATTGAGAGGTTAAATAGGAATTAGAATACTTACATGTACAAAATGTTATTAAAATGCAGTATCAGTGAAAGTGAATACTGACCAGGAACCTGGGTGACACTTATAGAACTTGAAATAATGTTCAAGCTTGAGTTGGTGCTAGTCCCATTAACAAGGGTGCCTTGTACTGTGGAGTTAGATGGGATGGTGCCATTGGCACTAAATTCAAGAGTGGAATTTGTCACAATCGAACCGTTCCTAAAACACAACCATAGTTAAATACAGGATGAAATTCATCAACAATAAAGAAAAACACTTACTTTTGAGCAAAGTCTTCATATATTATTTCTCACCTGAAACTATGAATTACCATCTGGAGGAAGTTACTGAAGCGTTGTCTGTACATTGGTTCAAGCTGAAAAATATAATTCAGTAATGAATTCAGTTTTAAGATCCACTGACCTCATGTACATTGGATGTTTGTTTTGTCACAGGACTAGATATAGTTAAAGTTAACGAGTAAATCTTATACAGAGACTTATAAATGTTGAAATGCAGATATTTGCCCCATTGCCTGGTGAAGGTCATTGACTTCACAATATTAATTACTGAAATAAAAAAATCAGACTAGAGATGAGAATCAGACATGACCAGTACGTATACCCTCGTACCAGAAAGACACAGTTGGAACTGTTACGGGTTCTTTATGTTGTCTTATTTGGCAATAGAACTATTCATGGGGCAAAATGAGTTTTGTTTAGAAGATTAAAATTTATTATAATTGGCAGCAATAATAACTAAACATACCTGATTACGGATACTTTGAGCTTTTACTGTAAATTCTGGAGAGCTGGTATTGGCCAGTGCTGGCACAAAGATTTCATTGATGCTAAAGACCAAGTTGAATGCTGCAGCTGGTACAGGAGTGTTTGTAGACGAGCCGTTTGTAGATGTGGTCGAGTTTGAAGTGGAGTTTGGTGAAGAGCCGTTTGTTGAAGTGGAGTTTGCTGAAGTGGAGTTTGTTGAAGTCGTGTTTGTTGAAGTGGAGTTTGCTGAAGTGGAGTTTGTTGAAGTGGAGTTTGTTGAAGTCGTGTTTGTTGAAGTGGAGTTTGCTGAAGTGGAGTTTGTTGAAGTGGAGTTTGTTGAAGTCGTGTTTGTTGAAGTGGAGTTTGCTGAAGTGGAGTTTGTTGAAGTGGAGTTTGCTGAAGTGGAGTTTGCTGAAGTGGAGTTTGTTGAAGTCGTGTTTGTTGAAGTGGAGTTTGTTGAAGTCGTGTTTGTTGAAGTGGAGTTTGTTGAAGTGGAGTTTGCTGAAGTGGAGTTTGCTGAAGTGGAGTTTGCTGAAGTGGAGTTTGTTGAAGTCGTGTTTGTTGAGGACGTGTTTGTTGATGTCGTGTTTGTTGTAGTTGTATTTGTCACTATTAATTGAGAGGTTAAATAGGAATTAGAATACTTACATGTACAAAATGTTATTAAAATGCAGTATCAGTGAAAGTGAATACTGACCAGGAACCTGGGTGACACTTATAGAACTTGAAATAATGTTCAAGCTTGAGATGGTGCTAGTCGCATTAACAAGGGTGCCTTGTACTGTGGAGTTAGATGGGATGGTGCCATTGGCACTAAATTCAAGAGTGGAATCTGTCACAATCGAACCATTCCTGAAACACAACCATAGTTAAATACAGGATGAAATTCTGAATCTCAAAATAAAGATAAACAAGTACTTTCACCAATGTCTTTATATATTATTTCTCACCTGAAACCATGAATTATCATCTGGAGGAAGTTACTGAAGCGTTCTCTGTACATTGGTTCAAGCTGAAAAATATAATTCAGTAATGAATTCAGTTTTAAGATCCACTGACCTCATGTACATTGGATGTTTGTTTTGTCACAGGACTAGATATAGTTAAAGTTAACGAGTAAATCTTATACAGAGACTTATAAATGTTGAAATGCAGATATTTGCCCCATTGCCTGGTGAAGGTCATTGACTTCACAATATTAATTACTGAAATAAAAAAATCAGACTAGAGATGAGAATCAGACATGACCAGTACGTATACCCTCGTACCAGAAAGACACAATTGGAAATGTTATGGGTTCTTTATGTTGTCTTATTTGGCAATAGAACTATTCATGGGGCAAAATTAGTTTTGTTTAGAAGATTAAAATTTATTATAATTGGCAGCAATAATAACTAAACATACCTGATTACGGATACTTTGAGCTTTTGTTGTAAATTCTGGAGAGCCGGTATTGGCCAGTGCTGGTACAAAGATTTCATTGATGCTAAAGACCAAGTTGAATGCTGCAGCTGGTACAGGAGTGTTTGGTGAAGAGCCGTTTGTAGATGTGGTCGAGTTTGAAGTGGTGTTTGGTGAAGAGCCGTTTGTAGATGTGGTCGAGTTTGAAGTGGAGTTTGGTGAAGAGCCGTTTGTAGATGTGGTCGAGTTTGAAGTGGAGTTTGTTGAAGTGGAGTTTGCTGAAGTGGAGTTTGTTGAAGTGGAGTTTGTTGACGTGGAGTTTGTTGAAGTGGAGTTTTCTGAAGTGGAGTTTGCTGAAGTGGAGTTTGTTGAAGTGGAGTTTGTTGAAGTGGAGTTTGTTGAAGTGGAGTTTGTTGAAGTGGAGTTTGCTGAAGTGGAGTTTGCTGAAGTGGAGTTTGTTGAAGTGGAGTTTGTTGAAGTGGTGTTTGCTGAAGTGGAGTTTGTTGAAGTGGAGTTTGTTGAAGTGGTGTTTGCTGAAGTGGAGTTTGCTGAAGTGGAGTTTGTTGACGTGGAGTTTGCAGAAGTGGAGTTTGTTGAAGTGGAGTTTGTTGAAGTGGAGTTTTCTGAAGTGGAGTTTGTTGAAGTGGTGTTTGTTGACGTGGAGTTTGCTGAAGTGGAGTTTGCTGAAGTGGAGTTTGTTGAAGTGGAGTTTGTTGAAGTGGTGTTTGCTGAAGTGGAGTTTGCTGAAGTGGAGTTTGTTGAAGTCGTGTTTGTTGAAGTGGAGTTTGCTGAAGTGGAGTTTGTTGAAGTGGAGTTTGCTGAAGTGGAGTTTGTTGAAGTGGAGTTTGTTGAAGTGGAGTTTGCTGAAGTGGAGTTTGTTGAAGTGGAGTTTGCTGAAGTGGTGTTTGTTGAAGTGGAGTTTGCTGAAGTGGAGTTTGTTGAAGTGGAGTCTGTTATAGTCGTGTTTCCTGACGTGGTGTTTGTTGAAGTGGAGTTTGCTGAAGTGGAGTTTGTTGAAGTGGAGTTTGCTGAAGTGGAGTTTGTTGAAGTGGAGTTTGTTGAAGTGGAGTTTGCTGAAGTGGAGTTTGTTGAAGTGGAGTTTGCTGAAGTGGAGTTTGTTGAAGTGGAGTTTGCTGAAGTGGAGTTTGCTGAAGTGGAGTTTGTTGAAGTGGAGTTTGTTGAAGTGGAGTTTGCTGAAGTGGAGTTTGTTGAAGTGGAGTTTGCTGAAGTGGAGTTTGTTGAAGTGGAGTTTGCTGAAGTGGAGTTTGTTGAAGTGGAGTTTGTTGAAGTGGAGTTTGCTGAAGTGGAGTTTGTTGAAGTGGAGTTTGCTGAAGTGGAGTTTGTTGAAGTGGAGTTTGCTGAAGTGGAGTTTGTTGAAGTGGAGTTTGTTGAAGTGGAGTCTGTTATAGTCGTGTTTCCTGACGTGGTGTTTGTTGAAGTGGAGTTTGCTGAAGTGGAGTTTGTTGAAGTGGTGTTTGCTGAAGTGGAGTTTGTTGAAGTGGTGTTTGCTGAAGTGGAGTTTGTTGAAGTGGAGTTTGCTGAAGTGGAGTTTGTTGAAGTGGAGTTTGTTGAAGTGGTGTTTGTTGAAGTGGAGTTTGCTGAAGTGGTGTTTGTTGAAGTGGAGTCTGTTATAGTCGTGTTTCCTGACGTGGTGTTTGTTGAAGTGGAGTTTGCTGAAGTGGAGTTTGCTGACGTGGAGTTTGCTGAAGTGGAGTTTGTTGAAGTGGAGTTTGCTGAAGTGGAGTTTGCTGAAGTGGAGTTTGTTGAAGTGGTGTTTGCTGAAGTGGAGTTTGCTGAAGTGGAGTTTGTTGAAGTGGAGTTTGCTGAAGTGGAGTTTGCTGAAGTGGAGTTTGTTGAAGTGGAGTCTGTTATAGTCGTGTTTCCTGACGTGGTGTTTGTTGAAGTGGAGTTTGCTGACGTGGAGTTTGTTGAAGTGGAGTCTGTTATAGTCGTGTTACCTGACGTGGAGTTTGTTGAAGTGGAGTCTGTTATAGTCGTGTTACCTGACGTGGTGTTTGTTGAAGTGGAGTTTGCTGAAGTGGAGTTTGTTGAAGTGGAGTTTGCTGAAGTGGAGTTTGCTGAAGTGGAGTTTGTTGAAGTGGAGTCTGTTATAGTCGTGTTTCCTGACGTGGTGTTTGTTGAAGTGGAGTTTGCTGACGTGGAGTTTGTTGAATTGGAGTCTGTTATAGTCGTGTTACCTGACGTGGAGTTTGTTGAAGTGGAGTCTGTTATAGTCGTGTTACCTGACGTGGAGTTTGTTGAAGTGGAGTCTGTTATAGTCGAGTTTGTTGAAGTGGAGTCTGCTGAAGAGGTGTTTATCACTATTAATTGAGAGGTTAAATAGGAATTAGAAGACTTACGTGTACAAAATGTTATTAAAATGCAGTATCAGTGAATGTGAATACTGACCAACAGTCTGGGTGGCCATTATAGAAGTATTTAAAAAACATTTAACTGGTAGTTTACTTTAAAAAAATAAAAAACTTGGTCTTCAGTAAGTAAACTTTTTTTCTTTTGAATAAGTTTCTAAAATATACGGTGGAACTTAAACAACAACAATAAACAACAACATTTTATGCTTAAAACAGATAAAAACATATGATATGTATGATAATTGATTACAGCCACATATGAGAGGGAGCGCTCCTTACGTGAGGTTCAGTTTAGCGCTTGAGTGAATATTCTCGGAAGTATAACCAATTTATTTAATTCTAAGAAACTGATGTGACTTGTCCTGCAACATTCTGCGTGATCGACTTCCTGACCCTGTATTAAACACTGTAGTGATTGACATGCAGTGTGTTGTTTACAAATAACATAATATATTAACATAAAGGGGGGAAATCTGATTTCTGTGTAGGTCCAATAAGATAAACACATTTCAAGACCTGTGTGTGTCGCACTTCTGTAATTCACACATAGTCGCGCTAAAGAAAACCGCTTCTTTGGAGAGAAGGCAGCAGATTTATTAACAGAGTGAGTTATATTTGAGCAGGATCATCTCAGTGACGAGAGAAACTGAGATGGAATTCAGATACTCAGGGAGAGAACAGGAAAAAGACAACACTTACCAATCAGACACAAAATAGCCAGAATAACTCTCCAGTCCATTGTGGTGTTTATAACCTAAAATAAATCAATATTAATATATACAGTGTATATTATATCTTAATATATACTGTAATTTGTCTCTCAGAGACTGATCCACTTTTCCATCTTTAAGTTTGGTGAATGTACATAATGTGAGTACGGAAATAAAGTAATTACTCACCTGAGTCTACAGGTAGCAGATGTGGAGAGTTCTCAGTCCAGTGGCTGTGTTCAAGTGTAACATACAGAGCAGGTAAATGGGCTTTTTAACTAAAGGTGTAACAATACAGATACTATAATCATGCCACACCCATGATGTCAAAAGATCCTCAGAGCCAATCACAACTTTGCTGCTTGTTATTTTCCCAGACAACTTGAAAAACAAGATTTTTTTTTTTTTTTTTTTTTACATTTTATACAATTGGATAAGGAAAAAGGGGCAAATGTGAAAATAAAATCAAGATGGTGATAGTAAATATGTTAATATTAATATATCAGAGAATCTTCTGTTCTGTTGTTTACACTGAATACTGATACCCACTCTAATGTCACCTTTCTCTAAACAAACTTAAACAAAAAGAAAGAAAGAAAAAAGACGACGTGTGTATTGTTGCCGTATGAAAATATACCAATGTGCTCATTTTTATTTGGGTCTGAGCGAAAGAAACAAAAAAACACATGGAGACATGAGGATTTCAGATAAATCACATTAGTTTAGTTTAATAAAAAACAATTCATGATGTAATTATTTTGTTTAAATCACACAAGTATTTGCTTTCATTTAACCTTAAATACAGTATGATGTTCAGCTAATTTGAATTAGATATCAATAAAATGGCAATTGAAATGATTAATTTGTTAAAATTAATAATAATAATAAGGGAGGCATGCTGGGTAATTGTTTAGCACATGTTCCTCACACCTCCAGGGTTGTGGGTTCGAATCCAGCCTCCGGTCTGTGTGCATGGAGTTTTCATGTTCTCTCTGTGCTAAGTGGGTTTTCTCCGATACTCTGGTTTCCAGTTGTTCTTGTATCTCAAGTTGCCTGGCTAGGCTCCAGGCTACTTTGTGTGACCCTGTGTTTGGAAATGGTGTAGGAGTGGTCCAGATGGATAATAATAACAAATAGATGGATAATAATAATAATAATAATAATAATAATAATAATAATAATAATAATAATAATAATAATAATAATAATAATAATAATAATAATGGTTTATTTATTGTAAATTGCAAATAAAGGAAGATTTATAGTGGGCTTTTTTTTCTTATTAATATATATAACAATGAAAATTTCACAATATATGTTAATGACACTAATGATATCAGGGAGTCTTTCTATTTTCTTTACAGTGACAATAAGAACACACTGGAGACTCTGAGTCTAGAAATTGTTGACCATGGCAAAGAGAAAGACAGTGTTAGTCTATCAACATATACAATACATCTCTACACTTAGACACACATACTCCCTCAACCAGACCCTCAACTAGTCCCTCAACCTGACCTTCATCCAGACCCTCAACCAGTCCCTCAACTAGTCCCTCAACTAGTACCTCAATCAGACCCTCAAGAAGTCCCTCAACCAGTCCCTTAACCAGTCCCTCAACCAGATCCTCAAAATTCCCTCAGCTAGTCTATCAACCAGTCCCTCACACAGTCCCTCAACTAGTCCCTCAACTAGTCTCTCAACCTGACCTTCATCCAGACCCTCAACCAGTCCCTCAACTAGTCCCTCAACCAGACCCTCAACCAGTCCATCAACTAGTCCATCAACTAGTACCTCAACCAGTCCCTCAAGAATTCACTCAACCAGACAATCAACCAGTCTATCGATCAGTGGACATGTTACTTCAACATGAGATAAGCAGGTGATTGAATCTTGTATGCTTGTAGAATGAAGTATTGAAGGTAGTTGCTGAGATACCAACAGAAATCAGTAAAAAGCAAGAAAACTGCTCAAGGCTGTACTGACCACAGCATCATTCCACATTCATGCACCGCTTCAAGAATGTGGCCCAGATGCTATGAACTAAAGCCTGTTCTCGGTGATGAATGACACTGGATTACCTCACCTGCTGAAGATGGGGTTGAAGAGTGAGTTTACCTGTCATAAAGGAACAGAAGTCATGAATGCGACCTCTCACCATTTCCTGTAACCGTCTGTCAGGGTGAGCATGTGAGCAAACTCAAACAGAACTACAATGTTTATTAGAGGCAGGGGAAGGGGTTGAAGAGAGGCAGTAGAGGGCCTGGCACAAATCTGTGGCCCCGTATTTAACTTCTCCACTTTTGGACTGCCTCAATGCTATATATATATATATATATATATATAGATTTTACTTACTTTCCAGTGTTACATTTAATATGATTATGCAAGTGCTCTCAAAACTAGAAAAAAAGACAAAGTACATTTTGATTTGCATATGCATTCAGAGAACTTTAAACTGATTTATTTTAGAACGTTATGAACAGATTGTTTTCAATAATTTCTTGTTTTTTGGTTTTGAGGTCCAAGGCTACTGTATTAACTAATGTCTTGAAAGAAAAGTGTTTGGGTAAAGTTTTCTTAGTTCACACTGTTTGTGTTTATGTGTGTGTGTGTGTGTGTGTTATTTGTAACTTTGCCAACACAATATGTCAATGATACTATATGAATAATTAACTAGAGATTACTGATTAATCAGTTGGGGAGAAAGATAAACCCACAAAGGAAATGCGGTGGAAAATACCTTCATTTAAGTGTACAGTAAATTTAATGAAGGCATTCCAAATCAGCTGTAAGGGGGAGGGGAAACAGACACAATGTTTCACTAAAACCACCTTAAGAGGATTCCAACTCGTGAAGCTTTCAAGAGAAGCACGACACAATGAGATGTTTTTTTTTAATCCTTTTATTTCATCATGTATTGATTTTTGTAAAGTCAGTATTAAAAGTTCTGATAGATACAGTATGTAAATAAATCACGAGGCTCCACAATATCATACATGGATAAGCGGCCGCCCACATGATGTAAAAGAAACATGGGACCCTGGAGCTGGCAATGAATCCCCCTGTAACACTGAGCCACGCTCCTTCTCTGACAGTGTGTGTTATATCGTTCCCATCATATCTTATCCTGCATGACCTATTTGAAGGTGTAGCTGCTGTGAAGGTGATTCTGGGATAACAGAAGGCATAGCAAAGGATTTCTCGCTAGCTCTGTGACAATATTGCACTGAATTATTAAACACTATTCTCATCTTTAAAAGATTTGTCCACTGGTATCTTTGTACCATGATATCTGATCAAACAGAACATTAGCAGAGATGCACGAACAAATGAAGTCTTTCTAGTTGTCACTAAAGAGTTTTTGAGATGAAAATGCATTTTTCAAATTTCTCTTTTCAACACAAAACCATTTTAGGCACGTCACAAAACAGGTAAGGGTTGTGTGGTGTGTTTCGCACATTTTATTCCTGACATGTTTGTTCATGCTTGGATTCGATCTACTTCATCGTAGATGAAAAGATCTTAACATATTACTTCTTGCTAGATTGTGTGAGTGAGTGAGAGTGAGTTACGGCCCAGTCGAGGTTGGGCCGCACAGAGTAACCAGCTTGGAATTCAAGTTGATTGATCTTTAAATATTAAATGAGGGAGCCAGGAACACCACAACAAGGTGGTTCAAAAAGGATGTGGTATATTATATCACAATATATACATATAACTATACAAATTAACCAAAACAGGCCAAAACAGGCTTCAGGGTGGGCCACGGCCAAAATAACAAACAATAAAGAGTTCTATGATTAGGTAGCTAACTTACCTAAAAGAAAAATAAAGAAAATACAAATATTCTTCCCTAACTACCTAAGCAAGGAAACAGACAAAAGTAACCCTCTCCCAAAATAAATGGCAGCCACACCCCTACTGCCAGTGAACCAAATGAACATCCATCCATCCCTACCGCTTACTCCTGACCTGAATCCTATTGAGATGTTGAGATGTTGAGTCACGGGGAACCTGGAGTCTATCCCAGGAATCATTGGGCACGAGGCGGGGTACACCCTGGACAGGGTGCCAGTCCATCACAGGGCACAATCACATACACACCTCACACTATGGACACTTTAGACACGCCAATCAGTCTACCATGTATGTGTTTGGACTGGGGGAGGAAACCCACAGCACTGGGAGAGCATGCAAACTCTGCACACACGGGGCCATGGTGGGAATCGAACCCTGGACCCTGGAGGTGTGAGGCGAAAGTGCTAACATACATACAGTGGTGTGAAAAAGTGTTTGCCCCCTTCCTCATTTCCTGTTCCTTTGCATGTTTGTCACACTTAAGTGTTTCGGAACATCAAACCAATTTAAACAATAGTCAAGGACAACACAAGTAAACACAAAATGCAATTTGTAAATGAAGGTGTTTATTATTAAAGGTGAAAAAATCCAAACCATCATGGCCCTGTGTAAAAAAGTGATTGCCCCTAAACCTAATAACTGGTTGGGCCACCCTTAGCAGCAACCAAACTGCAACGCTTATGCGATACGTGCAATGAGGCTTTTACAGCGTCCTGGAGGAATTTTGGCCCACTCATCTTTGCAGAATTGTCCTAATTCAGTTACATTAGAGGGTTTTCGAGCATGAACGGCCTTTTTAAGGTCATACCACAACATCTCAATAAGATTCAGGTCAGGACTTTGGCTAGGCCACTCCAAAGTCTTCATTTTGTTTTTCTTCAGCCATTCGTGGTGGACTTGCTGGTGTGTTTAGGATCATTGTCCTGCGCAGAACCCAAGTTCGTTTCAGCTTGAGTACACGAACAGATCGGACATTCTCCTTCAGGATCTCTTGGTAGACAGCAGAATTCATAGTTCCTTTTATCACGGCAAGTCTTCCAGGTCCTGAAGCAGCAAAACAGCCCCAGACCATCACACTACCACCACCATATTTTACTGTTGGTATAATGTTCTTTTTATGAAATGCAGTGTTCCTTCTACGCCAGATATACTTGGACACACACCTTCCAAAGAGTTCCACTTTTGTCTCATCGGTCCACAGAATGTTGTCCCAACAGTCTTGGGGATCATCAAGATGTGTTGTGGAGAAATTTGAGCGAGCTTTGATGTTTTTTTTGCTCAGCAGTGGTTTTCCTCTTGGAACTCTGCCATGCAGCCATTTTCGCCCAGTCTTTTCCTGATGGTGGAGGCATGAACGCTGACCTTAACTGAGGCAAGTGAGGCCTGCAGTTCTTTGGACGTTGTTGTGGGGTCTTTTGTGACCTCTTGGATGAGTCGTCGCCCGCGTCTTGGGGTAATTTGGGCCGGCGGCGCCCACTCCTGGGAAGGTTCACCACTGTTCCATGTCTTCGCCATTTGTGGATAATGGCTCTCACTGTGGTTCGCTGGATTCCCAAAGCTTTGGAAATGGCTTTATAACCCTTTCCAGACTGATAGATCTCAATTACTTTCTTTCTCAATTGTTCCTGAATTTCTTTGGGTCTCGGCATGATGTGTAGCTTTTAAGGATCTTCTGGTGGACCTTACTGTGTCAAGCAGCTCCTATTTAAGTGATGCCTTGATTGTGAACAGGTGTGGCAATAATCAGGCCTGGGTGTGGCTAGAGAAATTGAACTCAGGTGTGGACAACCACAGTTATAGTATGTTTTAACAAGGGAGGCAATCACTTTTTCACAAAGGACCATGATGGTTTGGATTTTTTTTCACCTTTAATAATAAACACCTTCATTTACAAATTGCATTTTGTGTTTACTTGTGTTGTCCTTGACTATTGTATAAATTGGTTTGATGTTCCGAAACACTTAAGTGTGACAAACATGCAAAGGAACAGGAAATGAGGAAGGGGGCAAACACTTTTTCACACCACTGTACATACATACATACCTACATACATAAATACAAGTGAAGAGAATACACACAACAGATATAGTGATAACCAAACTCAAAGTCAAAACCAGAACAACACATCACTAACACCTCCAACATCCCACACATTCTCACGTAGTCCTCCTCTTTAAGTATGGCCGTCAATCAGTGAAGTCATCCTGGAGGCAGGAGCAAGGCAGGCTCGGGTAGGCTGGAAAGTCTGGGAGGAAATTCGGAACTGCACACAAAATGCCACAGCACAAAAATAAATAAATAAATAAAATAATCCTCCCCCAAGATAATGGGTTATAACGCCCTCTAACCCTAACCCTGTGTGTGTGTGTTATTTGTAACTTTGCCAACACAATATGTCAATGATACTATATGAATAATTAACTAGAGATTACTGATTAAACAGTTGGGGAGAAAGATAAACCCACAAAGGAAATGCGGTGGAAAATACCTTCATTTAAGTGTACAGTAAATTTAATGAAGGCATTCCAAATCAGCTGTAAGGGGGAGGGGAAACAGACACAATGCTTCACTAAAACCACCTTAAGAGGATTCCAACTCGTGAAGCTTTCAAGAGAAGCACGACACAATGAGATGTTCTTTTTTTTAATCCTTTTATTTCATCATGTATTGATTTTTGTAAAGTCGGTATTAAAAGTTCTGATAGATACAGTATGTAAATAAATCACGAGGCTCCACAATATCATACATGGATAAGCGGCCGCCCACATGAAACCTGATTCATCAGACCAGGCCAGCTTCTTCCATCGCTCCATGGTCCAGTTCTGATGTTCACATGCCCATTGTAGGAGATTTTGGTGGTGTACAGGGGGTCAGCATGGACACTCTGACCGACCGCTCTGCAGCTACGCAGCTCCATACGCAGCAAGCTGTGATGGTCTGTGTGTTCTGACTCCTTTCTATCAGAACCAGCATGAACTTCTTCAGCAGTTTGTGCTGCAGTAGATCTTCTGTGACCAGACAGCTAGCCTTCTCTCCCCACACTGTGTTCAGTACGCTCCTTACTGTGCTCCCTGAAACCTCAGTGTCTGTTACCACCAAGTCTTGCTGTCAACCTGACTCCTCGGAAATCTGTTGCAGCCGTTGATGGCTTTCTTTTTGAAAGCTGAATAATTTTGAATATTTTTGAAACTGGTTGCAATTTCAGTTTCCAGGAAGCCACTTGAAGCATTTGTCATGTTGAAATATTTAATTCGCCTTTGTTTGATCTGTTCATTGACAGTAAACCTGGGGTGGGGGTGGGTGTGGGTGCTGGTAGAGTAGATGGTGAAGCCACCTCCCTACAATTAGCTTTTGTAGGTTGGGGACTTCTGCAAATTCTACACTGCCAAACCAGTCTGGGCACAGACACACACACACACACACACACACACACACACACAGATCACTGTCTGCATGATAAGTGAGCGCTACATACACTCGTCAGTCTTTTTTCTCCTCTCTGACTAAAGAAAAGCTAAAGTTTACTGAGACCTTGTCTGGCATGTGGTAGTGAAGCTCTTGCAGCTGTTTTAATGTGTGTTTTCATAATCATTAAACCAAGAACTCATTAGAGATGGCTGTCCACGAATTCCTCACCTCTCACCAGGACTCCTGCAGCTCTCTATATTATGGGATGTCAAAGTCACAGATTGTCCACCTACAATTAGTCCAAAATGCTGCAAAAAGACAAAAAAGTGACCACATCACTCCCGTTCTGAGAGATCTCCACTGGTTTCCGGTCAAATTCGGAATCGAATTTAAAATTATTTTATTCCTTTCCAAATCTCCGAACAATCAAGCTCCCGAGTATCTTACTGATATACTCCGGCCCTACACTCACTCTAGAAGATTAAGGTCTGGTGGTTGGCCTTCTCAAGGTCCCTCACACCAGATTAAAACGCCGAGGTGAACGAGCTTCCTCTTTAGACCAGATTGTGGAATTGTGTACCTCCCTACTGATCTTTAAATCACTTCGTAAATTTAGTTTTCATTGATTTATTTATTCATTTATTTATCTCCTTCTACACTAGAATTTTTTTATTGTGTCTACTCTACAGCACTTTGGTCAGTCGCAGGCTGTTTTAAAAAATCAATAAAATAAATAAATCATTTAGAAATACAAACTTGAACTTAATACCAGGAAGTAGCAGACTTTTAACAGACACAAATATGTATGAGAATAAGGCGGCACGGTCTGTGGAGTTTTTTCGAGGTCAGTCTGTCTGCGATTAGAGATGTGCATTGAGATCCTGCATGGAACACAGCAGAAGGTTATGCGGGTGGTTTACACGTTCATGCAGGTGAACGATCAGATAAGTAACACACGTAAAGACGGAGCATTCTTTAACGGGAATGTGCAGCGTTCAGAGGTGCGTACATGTACAGAGTTCAGACCTTGACTGTTCACTGTCACAGTGCTTTCAATTAGACTGCTAATTTGTTTCTATTTTGGGATTAGAAATGTCACAGTTAAGTACAAAAACAATAATGCCAAACAAATACACAATCATATAAATGTTAATTTAAAGTAAATGTGTGTGTGTGTCATCCAGCGCACTGCAAACCTGAGACACAAGCGGCACAAAGGAATTACGGCGTGCAGTTTCACTGAACTCCACTACATTCAGCAGTCTTTTCTTTAAGAGCTGTGCACACGCCATATACACGTCGATGGACTTTTTTATTAACCCGAAAGTTTCCCCACTACACTGTACTCAGCCCAGCTCTGCAACACTACCTCCCCCAGGGGCGGGGCCGGACTGGGACCCGTTCTCAGCTCGGCAGTTTAATGACCAAGACCAGCTCGGTTTCATCCTGGAGGAAGAACGTTATAAATGAAGAGACAGTTCAGATCTTACTATCTCATTATATTCATTACTGACATGTTTCAACAAGAATATAAAGATAAATAACACGTAACACACTGAGTATTGTTTTCTGCTACAAAAAGTCCAACTGTGACTTTATGTAAAAAATGTTTCTTTGCATTCGAACTAATATGAAGTTTTTCAGAAAGAAATATACTTTTGTAGGCAATTCGCGCCAAGTCATGTGATGATTGTTTATATCTCCATCATAGTGAGTGTGCACACTTGTGGGTGTGTGTGTGTGTCTTTAGTTATTAGTCACGCAATAATGGGCTTCAGCATATTTGGAGCCCTATTAGCCCTGTTCACTAGAATTTCTTTGAAATTCCTAAGTGAATGACCATCCCAGTGCACTTCTCTGCGTCGGATCCAGTGCACGTTTTTCTGAGTCCTGTGTACAGTGGTTTGCAGCATTACATTTAGGAAGCATAAACATATTAATCAAATTAAATGAGAACACAACCAAGTCCTAATAATGTGAGTTAATGTAGAAGTATCCGCAAAAGCCTTTCTTCCTTTTCCTTCTATGTGAATGACCTTTAACATGAGTCATTAGTGAGGAAAAGATCACTGTTGTAAAAATGCCGTTGAGATGTCAGACACATTGACACTTGGAGCTCAGCCCGTGTGGAGTTTGGTCACATGGTGGAGTGGAACATGTGCTATGTCTGGTTGCTGATATTTTAAGAAACAGAAGTTTATGGGTGTGTTCAAAGAAATATTATAGCTGCAAGTACGAACTGGCGGGTCCAGGCACCAAAGGGTGCAGTGACATCAGTTGCACAACATCATCATTTGATATCGTAAAATAAACAAAATATTTTTTTTTTTTTTATTTTTTTTTTTTCCTTCCCAAGTAAGGATTAATATGTTAAAGTCACACAACAAGGCGAGGCAGAGTTTAGTCATTCATTTTAGAAAGTGCTTTTAATGCTACACCAATTTTTTACTGCAAATTTCTCACAACCCCAGAAATGTCAAGAGCCACTTTTTGTCATCCGGTGATGTAATAAAACCACAGAATTGTGTTTGAGAGACATTTTTTGACACGAATAAGACACACTGTCTCCACGTTATCTCATCCTAACACAATATAAATCAACACTATGTACTGACGATCAATTTTAAAACACGGGTTCACTCTAATAGCACTTTTTGCCTGTAAATGTATTACTTATGTAAAGATAATTTTATAATTGTACAAACAATTGGTTTTCTTTTTTCTCTCTCGTAGGTGAATAACCGTTAATAACCTGAGTGGAATTTACCAGAAAAACGTCATAGTTGTCTTGATTGCAGGCTAAAAATGCAGATGTACAGGGACCGTGAAAACTCGTCATGCCAGTCGATGTCTAAAATAAGCAGCTGAGCAGAGAGACACAGGTACAGGTCTACCTGTATTCTGTGTTCTGGAACAAATACTCATGTAGTGAATTGAAAATAGAATAATAATATGAAAATACTTATTATACTGCTTCTCATTTTACAAGCGATGTTTATGGTGATTAATCCATTATTTCTGTAATAAATTATATGTATAATCAACTATTTGGACTAAGTGAATATCCCCGAATATCACTATAACAACATTACTTTGACAACAGAATATTTATAGTTTTACGAAATGTTCTTCCTGATTGTTCCAGATCATTCCATTTTTCACACCTGCACAAAATATTATATATTAATATAAAGAGTGGCGTTTTCATCACATTACTACAAAGCTGGTGTGTATAAAAAAAAAAGCATGTTTAAAATAAAGAGGCCATCCTTCATCCGAGCAGAAGTCATTCCTTTTTCTTTCTTTTTTAAAAACATTCTGCAACCTCCATCAGAGTGAAACCCACCACAACAACACGGAGCTAATTAGTGAACCTCCGTAAAATGTCCTGTCCCGCGGCTTCTAAGACGAATCCTGCGCTGGTGTCTCCATCTAGTGTCAGAAGACAGGATCAGCACTCTTATGTGCAGTGAAGTCCTCCCCGAGTATAATATATAATATATACTGCTCAAAAAAATAAATAAAGGGAACACTTGGAGTTACATTGTGCTGTTTAAGTGTTCTCTTTATTTTTTTTGAGCAGTATATATTATCCATCCATCCATCTTCTACCGCTTACTCCTTTTCAGGGTCACGGGGAATCTGGAGGATATCCCAGGGAGCATGGGGCACAAGGCGGGGTAATATAATATAATATAATATAATATAATATAATATAATATAATATAATATAATATAATATAATATAATATAATATAATATAATATAATATAATAAACACAAAGTGTGAAATATTTAACACTGTAAAAAGACTTTAGATTTAGATCTTATTAGATTTTAGTTTTTACAGCAAAATAAATATCTTCCTGCCTTTACAATAGTATGGTCCAAATTACTTTCAGAATTCTGAAGAACTATAACTCTAGTTAGTATTTGGGTTTATATATAACTTCTGTATAATTATATTGTTACCTATAGTGTTTAGGGTTTTCTTGTTTCCTAAACATACACTTGCACGTGCATACTACACACTATATATAAACTAATTGTTGTGCTGGTCAAACTGGTCATAGGGGGCGTGTCCACTCGCGGTAATAGGTCACATGACCATGTCTGTAGCCTGTACCTGTGCTAGGAGCTCAGTCATTTATGCTGCATTCATACAGGCTCTGTCCAAATGATTGGAGTTACGAAGTGAGCACACTTGAACGCTTCTACAATGTTGTGAGTACAACTGGAGAACTGTGTTTTTCTCTGAGTTGGGGGCGTGGCAATAACAAAAAGAATATCTGATGCGTGTGGTGATAATTTTGTGTGTTAACTGATCAGACTCAGAAGGGAACCCATGCTCATCTGGGTGACACCGGATAGTGCGATTATAAATAAATAAACAAATAAATCCCTTCTATCCCTGCTGAAAACAAACAAAGGAAAAACTCTCATAGAATTTGTAATGGTTATAATGGGAACTGTAATGGTATCTGTTGACCTGCGTGAAGTTGTGAAGTTGACCCCCCCCCCAACGCAAAACGTCAGCAAAATAGTCTCAATCGTTTGTGCTCCGTTTGTGGCGTAAAAAAATCGTTTGTGCTGCTTCGGTTCTCTCTGACATCGGGTCTCTCTGACAGCATTTGCACCACCGGGACACTTGAACTCTCATCCCCTGCCAGAACACCCTGATATAAGAAGATATGGCCAAAGATAGTAATAATATATAAGGATCTAATATCTTATATTACCAATACGGTAATGTTGACCCTTAGATGCACAACGTTTAAAAAAACTAATATGGGTACCATGTGCAGCTGTAATTAGCATTTCATAGCTCCATTAGCCATACTAGTATCAACAATGAGTTTTCTGTTCAAGAAACATTGACAATCTTAGCTCTTTGAATGTTGTACCATTATGATTAAAGAGAAATGTTTATTGAACAAATGATGATATGATTTCTCTTAAAAAAGTCTTCGGCAGTTCTACTCTAAAAGGGTGCTCACACCGAGGAGATTTGCGCCTATAATTCAATGCCTAATATTTTAAAAACTATTGAGACTACTTTGCTGACGTTTTGCGTTGGGGGGGCTGGGGTAACTTCACGCAGGTTCCGTGTGTTGGCCTCTTCTGGTAATATGTTGCGTTCTATTAGTGACATGTTATGTCTAGTGAATACTATGAAGAACCAATAATGATATTGGTTGTAATGATTAGTTGATGGTTTGTAATGTTGTTTGTAGTGGAAACCATTAGAATTTGATACTTTCATAGCAAAACTGTTCAAAGCAATTTAGTCCTAAGCCATTTTCATGGTTTCATGGCTTTAGGCCAGTGGTGTCAAACTCATTTTAGTTCAGGGGCCACACACAGCCTAATTAGATGCCAAGTGGGCGGGGCCAGTAAAATCATAGTATAATCACCTCTAAATAACAAGAAGTCCATGTTTTGTTTTCATGCAAAGACATTTATATTTAATGAAATATCCTTTTATAAAATATATCATGAACAACCTCAGATTTCTTAAGACAAACATGTGTAATTTGCTTCTGATGATTATTCACATATATGTGCATTACAACTGCCCACAGTGTTTGTACAAATGCAAAAAAAAAAAAAAACTTCACAGGTATTTGGAACTGAAAAATATAATATTTCACTTTAAAATTTATGGCATTGCAGAACAATAGGATTCCACCAAACCAAACTCTTTTGTACTGAAGCTGTTGACTAACATTAAATTGCAGGTTTTTTTAACTATTACTCATTCATCTCTGTGAATAAATAGTCCCAGAGTTGTGCCGCGTCTTTTACCCCCTAGCGGATAATTTAGGAATAGCATTTTATTAAAAATGACAAGTTCGTGTCTTTTATGCATATATTTTTTTTCACTTTCAAAATTCGTCCTGCGGGCCGGATTGAACCCTCTAGCGGGCCTATTTTGGCCCGCGGGCTGTACGTTTGACACCCATGCTTTAGGCTGTCCGTATGGGTCCATCCTCAGCAGCATTGAGGGGTTTCCATTGATTCCGACCTCCAACCTCGTACACACAAATTTCCGGGGAGGACTTCCAGTTTTAAAACTCTGGTTTGTTTTTGGTTCCGATTTTCAAAGATATATATTTCACGTAAATAATCATAATTGCATTTAGAGTAAACAAGTTGTTGTGTTAGGTTGTGCTGCCTCCCCCTTATATTATTCTAGTTATTTTTAGAAGATAAAATTAAGTGTGAGGGCTAAGATTGCTTTTTTCTATTAGACTTTCAGTCTGCCTTAAAAATGCTGAAGTTGCGTTATATCGCCGGTAGATGGCGGAACTGGACTGTATCTATCTCTCCCCTGCAATCAGTGATTCAGCTAACACAAGTGTGAGGAAACTGGCATTGGTATTGACAGTAATCGCTAAGGCTGGAGACCTGTCATTTTTGTTGTTATAATTATTGAACAGTTACCATTACAATATTAGTCGTGATTGAAAGATTGATGAGAGACAGAAAGAATATTTGGTACTTAGACCAGTAGAGGGCGCTGATGAGCTAGAACGTCACTGCTCTGGGTGTTGAGCTGCACTGTTGCAGTGTGTGTTCTGTTCTCTAACGATATGTCGTTATTAAATATGCCTTCACAAGCTAACCTGACTGATTCCTGAGAGGATTTTAAACCATTAAATGTGTACAACTATTACTCTGACAACAGTTTTTTTTTTAAATAAATACATTTAATTCCAGTGCAGTAGCATTGTGTCATAATATTTCGAATAGCAGTTAGCTAGTTAAATAATGAGCTGAGGTAATTATCAGGTAATTATGAGGTAATTATCCTATTTACACTGACAAATGTTCTTACCTGAGTCATTTAAAAGAATATATACAAATATTTTTAAACTACAACATACATTATAAAGATGACAGTGACACAATCTATAAAGATTTATATATTTTAAACTGTTATATTCATAAAAGCATCAGACAGTAGAATAGTTTTAGTGTTTGTTCGACAAACCCGGAGGATAACTGAGAAATATTAGTAATAACAAGAGTCTCGAATTGTTATTAAATGCGTCACGTCTTTAAAAAGGATTTTTCATGTATTGATACGTGCAGATACACGTGTAAACGTGTACAATTATGATCTGTATAAACACTGGCATGTTTCACTAGCCCAGGGTGTTCAAGGTGGAACAAACGATACTGTATATTTATAGCAGGTCACTGTATGTGTATCATTCAAGAATCATTCAATGGAAGTAGAACACACACACATACACACAAAATACAAACAGGTCGTGCACTTGAATTGGCTTCATCCTTGAAATCAGCTGACTCAATATTCGGCAACTGAAAGAGAAACTACAGCAGCTCTGGGAATCACCTAACCCTCAACTGGTTAATATCGGCTAACCACAAGATGTACAAACACTTCAGCAAAAAGGCAGCAGTTCAGAAACTAAAATAAATCTAGTGAAATACATCTACACCATATGTTCAAAACTATGTGGACACCCGATCACACCCATACGTGCCCATTCCAAAACGTTGAGCATTAATATGGAGCTTGTCCCCCTTTACTGTGATAATGCGCTCCACTCTTCTGGGAAGGCTTTCCACTAGATTTTGGGGCGTGGCTGTGGGGATTAGTGTTCATTCAGATACAAGAGCTTTAATGAGGTTGAGGTCAGATGCTGAAGTTGATTGTGAGGAGACTCCAGTTCCAGTTCATCCCAAAAATGTTCAATGGGGTTGAGGTCAGATGTCCACAAATGTTTGTCCATACAGTGTATAGAAATGCATTTACTATCCAACACTTATTATTTCTTGCTATATATAGAGCATTTAAAAGAAATTCATTTCTAACTTGAGATCTGATAGTGTGCATGGCATTCTGCCATCAGGAACACCAACAGAAGAAATGTGCCTGCTGGAAAGCACCTGAAATTTACCAAACCACTTTAAATATGTCAGATCAACTGTGTTTCACTTTCTTTTAAAGGGTTATAGCAAATTCTGTTGATTTATTTCTCTTGTTGTTCAGCAGTTTAAAAAAAATAAAAGACCCAACATGAATTCAAAGTACTTAGAATCTTTTTAATACATTAAAGCTTTTAAATCAGGTTATGCAAGATATTACATTTAATAATCATTATACAGGGAATCAGTTCATCAGTAACTGACATGATAATTACAGACAGCTGAAAGAATTACAAATTAAAAGAAAGTTTTATATTAAAAAAATAAAGCGAGATCAAGTTACAGAAATGTACAGACATATCTACAAACTCAATGTAAATTGTTTTAAATTATATTACACTACAGATATAGGTATGATGACCTGTTTAGTATATATTTTTATTTCCTGCTAGTGAATAATTAAAAGGCAGTACAACTCTACAGGATTAAACACAATAAACCCGTGTACCCAGTTTTATTTTGAAATAGACCTGAGATGGTTTGTGAGAGCGTGAGAAGTGAAAACAGATTTGATTTTATGGGAAATTAATTTTACGGATGAAGAGAGAGGTATAATGGCTGGTCTCTTATCCTCCATGGCATCTCTGGAAGGTGATGAACACGGCCCCGGGCTTCACCCCCAGATCTCTTAGGATCGCGTGCGCTGCAACTGGTTTGCCGTTGAAGGCAAGGCGTAGATCTTTCCCCAGCTCAGGCTTCGTCTGCTGGTACTTCTTGATCAGTGTATCAGCGGTGTCTGTGCTCTTCAGGTTAATTGGGATTTTGATATTCTTAGAAGGGTCGAACACCAGCACGTCAAAGTTATCAGGCTGAGGAGATCCTGGGGCATCATCACGCACCTTTAGAAAGCTGCGAGTGGTGTGACTGAACAGTGGATGAAACTGGTTTTGAGGGGCAATTACAAGCTCCTCACTGTCCGCCCACTCGAAGATGTTGTCTTGACACTACAAAAGAGAGAGTTGGGAAGAAGGTGCATGTCAAAACATTGACCAACATTGGCATGTACCAGGTATTTAAGGTATTTAAGTGGTGCTGTTAAAGAAGAATCATCAACACTGGGGAGGTGTGATGGAGCTGAGTCACCGATAACACCACAGCATTGATTATTTTCCTCTAACAGCACGTCCACGAGTGTTTTATTCCTCTTCCACCACAGCAATTTACCAGTGATTACAATTTTTATTTATTAAAGAATGACACATTATACTTTTTATCCATTTATAGTTATATGTTGCGGAATGTCTGCGAAATGAGTTAGTTCCTGTTCTCACTTACATTATAACAGTTAAAAACATCGTTCCTTCACTGACCTCTCTTTCTATCTCGAAGTTAACAAGACACTAGAGTCTCCATGCAGAGAATGACTAGAAATCATAAAGCGTCAATTTAACAAATAGTTCATAAAAAAAAAAGAACTAAGAATAGTTCATGAAAATATGTTTAAATATGGAATTAAATCGAGTTCTAGAGTGTTCCCGATGTGCTTTAACAGGAAACATGCTACGGGTAAAAACATGCATTAAAAAGTGCCTTTCTAAATTATTCTTTTTACTTTTAATCATCTCCCAAACTAATCCTACACGGTTAACTCTACACACTGCAGGGTGAATGGCTCTTAGTGAAACATCCTTGTCATTAGTAAAAGGGAAATGTTTCTGTATAAACTCTAGAAAAAACAGGTTAGTGTAACAGTATGTGACATTTAATCAGAATATTCGAGTTATAACACTACCATATTACTACTGATTCAAACAACAAATTAATAATAAGTACCTGAGGAGGACACACGTCTGCCATGCTGCCGTCTGAGTGTCTTCTTTCTCAACCGCAGTTAGCTGATTTGGTCTGCTTTCTGTTCTGCGTCTCGCCTTTTAAAGGCTACAGAACACCTGTGGAAATTCCCTGAATGCTGATTAACATTTTCACTTTGTCCCTCCTCTAAGTGAGGAGTCTTAGGCGGAAGAGAGGGAAAAGCCCAGTACAAAGCCAACAAGACAAAAGAACAAAAATGGTCTTATATTATTAGCTCTGAAAGCACCTTAAATCTGTTTCAGAGGATTTGGAGCGAAACTTAATGTCAGTAAATTGTTATTATCTTGTCTTTGTTTTGAAATCTCTTTAGTAATGTTGTTGTTGTTGTTGTTGTTAATAGACCAGAGATGAAGTGACACTAAGTCTCAAAGTGAGTTCACTGTTTTTCTTTTCGAATCCTGTTCCAGGAGATACCAAGACTAGCACTCAGGTACACATACGTTTACGATGTTCTTGTGTATGTAAAAACGTCTAGAGAGAGAATTCATAAACATGATGAATATCAGAAATTATATAATACGCATGTTTTATGTTTCAGTATGAGTTTGTGCGTCACACGTTTGCACAACATTATCAACATACCCAGGATCAAATCTGTATAGTTTAAAAAAATGTTGAACTTTTAATGGCTCTTTGATTGTCCTTCAGGGGGAAACTTTAAAGGTTCTACATAGAACCCTACAACAGTGTTTCCTTATCAGAAACGGTACCAAGGGAAGCACTTTTTGGTGGATAAGAACCATTAAATATCCTTTAAAGAACCTTTTGTTTTAAGCGTGTACACACATTTCTCCTGCAGGACGCTTGGTGTGATGTTCTCTGAGGTCTAAACACACTCACGGTACAACATCTCTCTGCTTCAGTGTAGACATGAGAGCAGGAGCGTTTTTATAGTTTTGTTTTTTTCCTGTGTGTGATATTGTCTAATGCAAAGGTTCATGAAGTGTTCCGCGAACCCCAGGGGTCCATGAAGCATAGCCAGGGGTGACTATTAGTGCCTTCTTATCATTATTACCCTGTTTGACTTGTCACGTGGCTTAATAATAATAATAATAATAATAATAATAATAACAACAAGTAATAATGTCAACTTGAATTTAATAATTGTAATATTAAATGTGCTCTGTGTGTGTGTGTGTGTGTGTGTGTGTGTGTGAGAGAGAGAGAAAGAGAGAGAAACGTTCTTAAATAGAAAACCTGTGTGTCACGTGGCGTGACGGGAAGGAAGTAGGCAGGATGCAGTCGCAGTGAAACGGTGATGTTTTATTTACAGTGCCGGGTGCAAAGCAAAACAATAGTAACAGAACTCCTAAGCTAAGCTATGCTCACTCACTATGGCTAAGGCTAAAGCTAACTTGGCTATGACTATGACTAGAACTAGGACTAGGACTAAGGCTAGAACAAGGCATGAAAACAAGGTCGCTCCGTATAAGTCGTTATATTAGTCATTATGCAAATCATTATCAGCGTTATAATTGAACACGGTGTATATATATATAGCTGTCCCATTCATTAGCCGGTAACCGCTAACAGCTGTGCGCACTTCTGTGTACGCACATCTGACGCGACGGGGCGAAGACATGACGTCACCCCGGAAGACGTCCGCGCATGCGCAACAGTGCTCAGCTCGTGCTGTTACTCCTCTCAGGTCAGGAATGTTTACAGACGATCTCGACGCCTCGCTGTCTTCTCGCGTTTTGCATGTTTTGTCTGGATGACAGCGTCAGTATAAACGGCAGACCTTCATTCTGTACAGTGATTAAGGCTGATAAATAACGGCAAAACTTTATAAATAAAACATTAGACACGTCTGTGATGAATTTATTTATTTTTAAGAAGAATATAAGGTAGGTATATTACAAAAATAATAGCTTTGGAATAATATGACAGTAAGATCAGTACATGTGATAACGGTTACAGTCAGCTGAACCCAAATTCATTTTAAATCGTGAAATAGACACAATGTGACGAGTCTACGTACACAGAGTAAGTGAAAGTTTACACCTAATGATATGAGATTTCTGCATGCTCCTTCTAATATATTCATAACGTTGATTGTCTCTGATGCTGAATAATGAAAGATAAATTAGCCGGTTTTACTTTAAAGCAGACCTGATAACGAAGCTCTTGAGAGGAGTGAAAAGAGTTCAAATTAATTTTACGGATGAAGAGAGCGGTGTAATGTCCGGTCTGTTATCCTCCATGGCATCTCTGGAAGGTGATGAACATGGCCCCGGGCTTCACCCCCAGATCTCTCAGGATCGCGTGCGCTTCAACTGGTTTGCCGTTGAAGGCAAGGCGTAGATCTTTCCCCAGCTCAGGCCTCGTCTGCTGGTACTTCTTGATCAGTGTGTCAGCGGTGTCTGTGCTCTTCAGGTTAATTGGGATGTTGATATTCTTAGAAGGGTTGAACACCAGCACGTCAAAGTTATCAGGCTGAGGAGATCCTGGGGCATCATCACGCACCTTTAGAAAGCTGTGAGTGGTGTGACTGAACAGTGAATGGAATTTGGACTGAGGGACAACCTGAGGAGAACTGGTTTTTGGCAAAACCTCGCATTGCTGAAGAGAGAGAGAGAGAGAGAGAGAGCGAGAGAGAGAGAGTTGGGAATAAGGTGCAATTAAAAAGAAATAAGTTTTGCACCAGATCCATATGAATAATATTTTATTTTTAAACTAAAAGTTTTCAGGTTCAGCACATAAAAAGCCTGTCTTGAGTAGATCTTGAACATAAAAACACTTATAAACTGAAGTGTCCCTGATGTTCTCTAACAGGAAAACATGCCACAAGAGTAAAAATCTGAGAAGGAAATTCTGCTGTATTTTAACTGTAAAAACACTGAGTACTGAATAACAAAAAGTGCTGAAATAAACATGACCTACCGGAGCACAGACTTTTGTAGCCATCTTCTCTCGTTAGACGCGGTGTTGTGTCTCTGCTGCCTTCTACTTCCTTTTTTATAGAGTATAAAAAAGGTGGGGGAAGTCCCAAGGTCAGATCAACTCCTCTCTCGTGGCAAAATGTTTGTAAATAAATTTAAGAGAAACGATTGTAAAGTATTGTCTCTAGAATAAGAACAAACAAGAATCTCTTTTCCTCATGGAACACAGCCACTCGTTATTAACATGCAGCTGCGTTCTCCTGAAGTCTAACCACCAGTGGGTGAAAATAACTTTATTTAAAGCTGCAGTGTGCAAGATGTTTGTTTGCGCTTGACTTCCTGTAATCGTAAATCCATCAGAACTAACGAGAGTTTTCAACAAGCTAACTTCAGTCTCTCACTAAAGTCCTTCACAAATCAATCATAACGATGAGAAGATGAGGGTTAAACCTCTTGCTCTTACGTCCTGAGATTTAAACTCACAGCCTTCTGATCACGAGCAGAATGTTTTACCTCCATCACTGCTCTCAATGCTGCATCTTATGTATCGTACTTAAACCACAGAGCTGTAGAGTTCTGGACTGTGATTGGGTCAGAAGGTGTTGAGTTCTTTATAACAGCGGTTCTGACAGTAGCGCAGCTTTTTATTAACGCTCTCGCTCTAATACGTTATCGTTTCTATACTAACGGCTCATTCACATGGACGTGTACAGCGCACTCCTCATAAACTGATTAAAAAATCACTGATGTGAAGTTTTCTGTAAGGAGAAATGTGTTTATTTCATGTGTATGGAAGGAGTCTCCAGTGTCAGTGCTGTAACAGTCAGAGGTGAAGCTTAACGTGAAGTTTTCAGATGTCTTCAGGACAGAGGAGTTTACACTCTTACTGGATTCTCAGTAACACGACAAGCTGCATAATTATTATTTTATTATTATTATTAAGAAAAGCTCTGTGGGGGAGCGAATATTTATAGCTGCTTTAACATAAATGAGAACAGGAACTTATTTCTCCATTAAATGTAACTATAAACAGATAAAAATGAGTCTTTAATAAATAAACATTTTTAATGGACTTCAGGTTGGTAACAGGATGTCCACTTCATCACACCAACCCATGATTGTTTACTGCTTACTTATAAAACACGTGACTGCAAAGAGAGAGAGAGAGAGAGAGAAAGTGAAAGTGAAATTGAGGAAAGCACCGGGTTTTATGCTGCTTGTTTACATGTGGTGCTTGAAAGTTTGTGAACCCTTCAGATTTTTCTCCATTTCTGCATGAATACAACCCAACACATCAGATTTTCACCAGTCCTAAAAGTAGATAAAGAAATGAGATAAAATATTAGTCTTTTATTTAACGAGGAAAATAATCCAATATTACATGTCTGTGAGCGGAAAATGTATGTGAAAATCTGATGTTTTAGGTCCTACTTATGCAGAAATATAGAAAATTCTAAAGGGCTCAAACTTTCAAGCACCACTGTACATTCTGTCTCTCACACACACACAGCTCATTTATTTACAGTACATATCCACTGTGTGTGTGTGCTCAGTCTACACATCATAGTAAAGTGAAATGAATCACTTTAATTAGGCGACTTTAATGTCTTTAGCGTCTGTTCATCTTTTATTCTCCTTTGGGTGCTTTTTTGACGGTGGGAGGAGTTTTCTGCAGCACAGACAGAGTATCTCGCTTCTCTATCTTCCTCAGCTGCTTCTTCTTCATGCGTTTCAGTTTGGCCGTGTTACGTATCTGAAAGAAAAAGAAAAAATGGATCAGGAGGTGGAGAAGAAGGAGCGATTAGGGAACATTCCGTTAAAAAAAAAAAAAAAAACTGCGTCGACTTTCCTTCATTGTCTGGAAAACGCTTTTAAACGAGGGCCAAGCGATATATCGTACGACGGCATAATATCAGCACCGTGATTAATTATTCAGTGTTTTTATAACAATTACAAAGTCTGATTAGTGTTGAATCATATGAATCATCTATAAAGCAGTTCATTGGTCCGTAATCTGATCACAGGGACTTTGACATTTCCAGGTCAATAAAATGTTGCAGAATTTCCCTGAATAGACAAGAGTGAGGGGAAAACCATCACGGAATGTTATAAACATTTTCAGAATGACACAAACACGAAAGCATTTTTTCATCTTGCACATCGCTCTCTGAATTAGATCACTGTTCATGTGGGCGTGGCTTACCAAGGAAGCGTAAAAATCAAGAAAACATTATTTTCTGTCAGCTATTTTCTACAATAAATTACAAATCTGTTGGTGTGTGTGTGTGTGTGTGTGCGCGCCTCACCACTTGAACAATCTCTGCTTTCTTCTCATTTTCCTCTCGTCTCTTCACGTTTTCTTCCTGTCTCTTCCTCTTCTCCTGTAAGACATTTTTATAATTTTTTTTTCTGTTCACACCTTTTTTTTATAACATCTTGAGGTTCAACAATGAATCTGGAGCAAACATTATTCAACTCTAGCGCACAGGACTGGATTAACTTTTTCATTCAGCCTCTGGAACCGATCATTTTATAAACTCATCTGTATATCTGCACTTGGAGCAGGAATTTTGGCGCCACCTTGTGGTGGAGTTCTCTCATGACATGCTACTGTACCAATTCTGAGGTCTTATACACGGTTATGAATGTATGTATACTTTATCCATTTATAAACACACACACACACACACACACACACCTCCTTCTCTTTGGCCTTCACATCTTTGAGCTGTTGGTGGTACTGCTTCACCATCTCCTTCTCCCTCTTGGCCTCCATCTTCTTCTGCCAGGAGCTGCGCAGAGGTTTATCACGCAACAGAGCAGAGAACCTACAACACATCCATTGTATTGGTTTTAATGGAAACTGTAATGGTCCCTGTGGGTCTCTACTGGAAATATGTTGCCTTCTGCTGGTGGTATGTTATGTCTAGTGGAGACTATTAAGGACAGGTAATGGTTTTAATGGTTATAATGGTATTTGTAGTGGAAATCATAAACATTTCTGTGATGGTTCCTATTGAGGGTTTTTTTTCAGCAGGAATGGTATGTATTTATTTGTTTGTTTGTATTTGTTTTTGTCTGTTAGTTAGATTTAACATTCAAAATTAAGAATAAACCACTGTATCTAAAAATATACCTATTAAACCTTTTAGACATGTATATAAAGTGAGTGCTTATAGTGAATCCTGATGATGTGGTGATGATGGTGATGATGATGATGATGGTGGTTACACATGGCAGTGTGAGGCTGGATGGAAATGTCTGGAATATTTAAATATTAAACACATTTCAAGCAGAACAGGAAGACAAAGTGTGATTAAAATCATGCTCCTAAATTGTGAATATTTGTGTTTAATAATCGTGATTTCGGTATTGAATACAATAATCGCGGTGATGGTTTACTCCGGTATCACTCATCCCTGAGCTGCAGATGGACAGTACAGTGGGGTAAGGGTTCAAATGAAAGAGTGTGAGTGTGCGTGTGTGTGTGTGTGTGTGTGTACCTCTGTTTGTTGCGGTCTTTCCACACCCGGCCGGATTTGGGTTTTCCCAGCGGGATCATGGCTCTTCCCAGGGTCTGGGTCGGTACCGGAGCGCATGCACTGGGCTGAAGCTGGCTCTCCTGATTGGTCGACATGGCGCGTGAGAGGGTGAGTTGTGGGGTTTAATTTGAACAGCCGATCCGATCCGAACCGTAATCCTGAAACCCAAAGCACGTGCAGAGCTCCGTGTGTTTACTCAACGTGGGGGAAAACGCGAAGAAGAAGAATTAAAAAAGTGCGGAAGTGAAGCAGTGCGCATGTGTCCCCCTAGCGGCCAGGAGCAACACTGCGCATAACTCGTAGGGGCGGTTACTACTGATGACGTGGTCGTGTTGACGCTCGGAATATCACGTGATTAGTGCTTATTTCCGGCCCGGGTTTAGTGAGAATGTTTGAGTAGAGATCCAGGCGCTGATCCGTGCAGTAAACATGGTCCTGTCCAGAACTGGAGCTTTATTCTGCTTTACACTCATCATCCCTCTTACAGTAAGTGTTCATTCACTCACTGCGCATGCGCGGAAACACGCTTTCAAATGTTAGGCGAAATGAGTGGGGTGTTTAAAGCTGACACCTTTATAAACCTTTAAAAACCATTATAAACTCTTCAGCCCGACAACATCTGTTCATTTAAAGCTGAACTGTAACTGAGGAGTTGTGCACAGTGTGGCGTTTCTTCTGGTTTTCAGTAAAGATCTGAAATGTTTCCTGCTCTGAATAATCAGAAGATTAAAACCTGACAGATGTTTAAACTGTCACGCTGCTGGCCTGTGACAGGTCATATGACGGGTCATGTGACCTCGTGTCTGAGTTATACTTCCGGTTTGAACACTTTGTTACTCAGGCAACCAAATAAGTAGATTAAAAAAAATCCATCTATATAATAACGCTATTTAACAATGTTAATAATAAATAGAATTTGCATAGCGTGCTCGGTCTCATTGCGGCACTAAAGATAATTAAATAAAGATAAATAACAAAGACATACATCTGAGGGAAAATATGATTCATTTGAAGAGAGAGTCTTTATCGCTTCCTGAGAAATAGTTTTTCAGTAAATTAATGGGCAGGAAAAAATTTAAAAAGAAGAATTCCAATTGTTTGAGTGTGACTGATAATTTGCATACAGACACGCCCACTTATCCATATATGGCAAAAACCTGTTTCTTTAAACATTTCTGTACTATACTATTTCTTCTAACATGGCTCTCTAACAAACTCCGTTCAGTTCTATTTCCCAAAGTATTTCCAAATTACTCATCGATCCGTACAGGACTTAGTGTTTTGAGTTTTTTTGTGGAAAATGACTTTAAATTTAAAGTTTAGCTGCACTCGAGAAACGTGAATCGAGAGCGTTATCTGATCATGTGTTGTAATGACGTCACATGACGTATTACAGCTTCTCAGAATATTTGTTCGATTATGTGTTGTTTTCTGCGATCGGAAAATCGCAAAATCCTGGAGGGACTGAGTATAGTCTCGGGAGTTGTTCTTTATGAACTAATGTTTCAGGAACGTAAAACCAGCGTTCCCACAATGAGAATCAGTGACTGTTACCTGTGAGGCAGATACTGAAGAGGAAACTGAATGAAAGCTGTAAATGTGCACCTCCAGGTGTTAATGAACTTGAGCTTTAGTTGTCCAGCGAGATTCATATCTGGCTTCTTACCCTCACAAAATAATCCTGCAGGAATATTATGCGGATATTCTCCAGCATTTTCAGCACATTTTCCTGTAGAAAAACCTGCAGGAACTCTGTGAAGTAAAATATTATATACGTGAATGATGTCCTGCAGGTTTTCTGCAGGACATGGCGAGTGTCCGTGTCCTGCAGTAAATAATAAAATTTGTTAAGTTTGCTAGTAAGCAAGGTAACGTTACGCTAACCGCTGTGTGTAAATACATAACCAAACAGTGATTTAGTGCAACGTAATGATTAAAGGAATGAGTTAATAAAAGTGGAAGTGTACAGACAGTTAAATCTGTGAATTCTTTACGATTCCTGTAGGTTGGGTTTTTTTTGTAATCTTGCTCTCGCCAGGTTTTTATGGATCGCGATCCTGATGTAGTTTTCCTTTTAAATCATTCTTAAAATGAGAACATTGTTTTGATGGAGCTCTAAAGAAACACACACACACAATTCGAAGCAAACCCCACACTTTCTTTATTAAACGCTGTTTACACACTGTGGAGATATCATTTGTTTTGTTTTTTCTCATGTTAGCTCTCTGTAGCTGCTCCGAGTTTTACAGTAGATTATAAAAACAACAGCTTCCTGAAGGATGGAGAATATTTCCGCTACATATCCGGCAGTATTCACTACAGCAGGATCCCCAGGTCCTACTGGAAAGACCGGCTGTTGAAGATGTACATGGCGGGACTCGACGCCGTCCAGACGTACGCACATCTCACGCTCTTCCTTTCTCTCACGCACAAAGCTTTATTCTGCTGAATTAATAATATATAGTTTTTTGGGGGTTTTTTTGAGGGGAAAAAATTTATCTGATGAACTGAATTCATTGTAACTGATGTTTTTTTTTTTTGCTGCCAGACATTTGAATTTTGTTCTGGTTTAAAGCCTTTACAATAATATTCAATTAGACTTTATTAAACTTCAAATAAATCATAAACATTCAGGTTTTCAGTGTCAAATATAATTTCACAATCGGTGCTGATTAATTTAACCAAATTCTAGTCTCAGTGCCGCAGGTCCGTGCTAATCCGCTTCCTGATCCTGTTTATATCGGTGTTTCTCGTTTAAACCTGTGAACTATGTGTGAAATGGAGCGTTCCTTCATGCAGGTACGTACCCTGGAACTTCCACGAGCCCGTGAAAGGTGTGTACGACTTCAGCGGAGATAGAGATCTGGAATATTTCCTCCAGCTGTGTCAGGACGTCGGCCTGCTGGTCATCCTGAGACCCGGACCCTACATCTGTGCCGAGTGGGACATGGTAGAAATAAATAAAAGGACTCAATTCATACTTTTAAAATCTATATCCTGAATGTATATACAGTATTTCTTAATGTTTATTTTAAGGAATTTCATATTCGGTTTCGCGATATTTGTTGTTTAGCGCTATCTGACTCAAGTATTGGCACCCTGACCTGTGTGTAAGCAGGACATGATTGAACAGAACTGGTTGAAATGCTGAAAGTCTATAATTAATGTTTAAGGTGTGTTTGGTTGATTAAAGGGGGGTCTGCCTGCGTGGTTACTGAAGAAGAAAGACATTGTCCTTCGCTCGTCAGATCCAGGTCAAAACGTAACCCAGTTCCTGATTAAATTATAAAATTCTTCATAAGGAGGTTAGTGAGCTGATTCAGAATGATTTTTATTTCAGATTATTTAGCAGCGGTGGATAAATGGATGGCGAAGTTGTTACCTATGATGAAGCCTTACCTTTATCAGAACAGGGGACCGATTATTACAGTACAGGTGAGACACGAATGATTCGTATATAAAAAAACACATGTATGAAATTAAATGTTTAAACTTCTTCTGGATGATCATCTTCTGGGCTAAAAATAACTAAAGTTCTTTTATATACATATTGATGTGATATTCCGTGTGTAAATGCAGACGTGTTGCTGTAAAGATATGAATCCTCCTGTCTTTATTTCCTTCCTCACATCTCCAGGAGGCGGAGCTAAGAAACGTGAAGGTGTGATTTAACAGAACTCTGCAGTGATGTGGTGATGACGTGTGTTTTGTTGTGGATCAGGTGGAGAACGAGTACGGAAGTTACTTTGCGTGTGATTTTGATTACCTGCGTCACCTGCGTCACCTGTTCCGCTCTCACCTGGGGGACGACGTGGTCCTGTTCAGCACCGACGGAGCAGGAGTCGGTTACCTGAAGTGTGGAGCGCTGCAGGGCGTCTACGCCACCGTCGACTTCGGGCCCGGTGAGAACACACACACACACACACACACTGTGTGCTGTTGTTAAATCTACAGCAGATTAATGTTATTAAAATTAATGGAGTGTGTGTGTGTGTGTGTGTGTGTGCACGTGCAGGTGGAAACGTCACTGCAGCTTTTGAAGCTCAGAGACATTCTGAACCTCGCGGCCCGCTGGTGAGACGCTTTAACCAGAATATAACCTCACAGTATTGATAATAAAATAAACTGTGGAGTGTTTCAGGTTTCGGTTCCTCTGTGTGTCCAGGTGAATTCTGAGTTTTACACCGGCTGGCTCGATCACTGGGGAGAACATCACTCTGTCGTTCAGACTGAAGCTGTGGTCAAGACCCTTAACGAGATCCTGGAACTCGGAGCAAACGTCAACCTGTGAGGCAAATTAATGCAGAATTATTTTAGAAGAAACACCACATCACCATCACAGCATTATGATCACATCACATCATCACCATCACATCTCACCATCATCATCACATCACACCATCTCACCATCACATCACACCACCATCACACCATCATCACCATCACATCACACCATCTCACCATCACATCACACCACCATCACACCATCATCACCATCACATCATTATGATCACATCACACCATCTCACCATCACATCACACCATCTCACCATCACAACACACCATCACCACCATCACACCACCATCACATCACACCATCACCATCACATCATCACCATCACATCACACCATCACACCCTCATCACACCATCACCATCACATCATTATGATCACATCACACCATCACCATCATAAAATCACACCATCTCACCATCACATCACACCACCATCACCCCATCATCATCACATCACACCACCATCACCATCACCATCACATCATCACATTCACATCAAATCACACCATCACCATCACACCACCATCACCATCACATCACATCATCACCATCACATGACACCATCATCACCATGACATCACACCATCTTACCATCACACCACCATCACCATCACACCATCACCATCACATCATTATGATCACATCACACCATCATCACCATCACACCATCACATCACACCATCACCATCATCATAACATCACACCATCTCACCATCACATCATCACCATCACATCACACCATCACCATCATCATAACATCACACCATCTCACCATCACATCATCACCATCACATCACACCATCACCATCATCACACCACCACCACCATCACACCACCATCACACCATCATCATCACATCACACCATCATCACCATCACATCATTATGATCACATCACACCATCACCATCACATCACACCATCACCATCATCATAAAATCACACCATCTCACCATCACATCACATCACCATCATCATCACCATCACATCACACCACCATCACATCATCACCATAACATCATATCACACCATCTCACCATCACATCACACCACCATCACATCACACCACCATCACCATCACATCACCATCACATTACACCATCACATCACCATCACATCACACCATCTTACCATCACATCACACCACCACCACCATCACATCACACCCTCACCATCACATCACATCATCATCACATCACACCATCATCACATCACATCACACCATCATCACATCATCACCATCACATCTCACCATCATCATCACATCACACCATCTCACCATCACATCACACCACCATCACACCATCATCACCATCACATCATTATGATCACATCACACCATCATCACCATCACATCACACCATCTCACCATCACATCACACCACCATCACACCATCATCACCATCACATCATTATGATCACATCACACCATCTCACCATCACATCACACCATCTCACCATCACATCACACCATCTCACCATCACAACACACCATCACCACCATCACACCACCATCACACCACCATCACACCATCACCATCACATCATCACCATCACACCATCACACCCTCATCACACCATCACATCATTATGATCACATCACACCATCACCATCATAAAATCACACCATCTCACCATCACACCAACACCTCACCATCACCCCATCACATCACAGCACCATCATCATCACCATCACATCACACCATCACCATCACCATCACATCATCACATTCACATCAAATCACACCATCACCACCATCACCACCATCACCATCACATCACATCATCACCATCACACGACACCATCATCACCATGACATCACACCATCTTACCATCACACCACCATCACCATCACACCATCACCATCACATCATTATGATCACATCACACCATCATCACCATCACACCATCACATCACACCATCACCATCATCATAACATCACACCATCTCACCATCACATCATCACCATCACATCACACCATCACCATCATCATAACATCACACCATCTCACCATCACATCATCACCATCACATCACACCATCACCATCATCACACCACCACCCCCATCACACCACCATCACACCATCATCATCACATCACACCATCATCACCATCACATCATTATGATCACATCACACCATCACCATCACATCACCATCACCATCATCATAAAATCACACCATCTCACCATCACATCACATCACCATCATCATCACCATCACATCACACCACCATCACATCATCACCATAACATCATATCACACCATCTCACCATCACATCACACACCATCACATCACACCACCATCACCATCACATCACCATCACATTACACCATCACATCACCATCACATCACACCATCTTATCACACACACCACCACCATCACATCACACCCTCACCATCACATCACATCATCATCACATCACACCATCATCACATCACATCACACCATCATCACATCATCACCATCACATCTCACCATCATCATCACATCACACATCTCACCATCACATCACACCACCATCACACCATCATCACCATCACATCATTATGATCACATCACACCATCATCACCATCACATCACACCATCCACCATCACATCACACCACCATCACACCATCATCACCATCACATCATTATGATCACATCACACCATCTCACCATCACATCACACCATCTCACCATCACATCACACCATCTCACCATCACAACACACCATCACCACCATCACACCACCATCACACCACCATCACATCACACCATCACCATCACATCATCACCATCACACCATCACACCCTCATCACACCATCACATCATTATGATCACATCACACCATCACCATCATAAAATCACACCATCTCACCATCACATCACACCACCATCACCCCATCATCATCACATCACAGCACCATCATCATCACCATCACATCACACCATCACCATCACCATCACATCATCACATTCACATCAAATCACACCATCACCACCATCACCACCATCACCATCACATCACATCATCACCATCACATGACACCATCATCACCATGACATCACACCATCTTACCATCACACCACCATCACCATCACACCATCACCATCACATCATTATGATCACATCACACCATCATCACCATCACATCACACCATCACATCACACCATCACCATCATCATAACATCACACCATCTAACCATCACATAAATCACATCATCACCATCACATCACACCATCACCATCATCATAACATCACATCACCATCACATCACACCATCACCATCATCACCACCACCACCATCACACCACCATCACACCATCATATCACATCACACCATCATCACCATCACATCATTATGATCACATCACACCATCACCATCACATCACACCTCACCCATAAAATCACACCATCTCACCATCACATCACACCACCATCATCACACACATCACACACCATCACATCACCATAACATCAAATACACCATCACCACCATCACCATCACCATCCATCACATCATCACACCATCACATGACACCATCATCACCATGACCTCACACCATCTTACCACCATCACCATCACACCATCACCATCACATCATTATGATCACATCACACCATCATCACCATCACATCACACCATCACATCACACCATCACCATCATCATAACATCACACCATCTCACCATCACATCACACCATCACATCATCACCATCACATCACACCATCACCATCATCATAACATCACACCATCTCACCATCACATCATCACCATCACATCACACCATCACCATCATCACACCACCACCACCATCACACCACCATCACACCATCATCATCACATCACACCATCATCACCATCACATCATTATGATCACATCACACCATCACCATCACATCACACCATCACCATCATCATAAAATCACACCATCTCACCATCACATCACACCACCATCATCATCACCATCACATCACACCACCATCACATCATCACCATAACATCATATCACACCATCTCACCATCACATCACACCACCATCACATCACACCACCATCACATCACACCACCATCACCATCACATCACCATCACATTACACCATCACATCACCATCACATCACACCATCTTACCATCACATCACACCACCACCACCATCACATCACACCCTCACCATCACATCACACCATCATCACATCACACCATCATCTCACCATCACATCACATATGACCATCACACCTTCCACATCACACCATCACCATGACATCATCGACAACTTTGTCAAATCCTTTGTGTAACCTTTAAAAATGAAAATTAAAGATGTAAATGTTAAATAATAAAGTAAATCTTAATAATTTTTTATCAATATTGAATATTCATTAAAAATCTATATTTATGATATAAATATGCATGAGTATACAGATTAGTAAACATGCCCATGTCCTTGATTTACACCCTGCTGATTTAGTTAACAGTAATAAGCAATATTTTTTAATGTTACCATGACAACCACCATGTGTTCATCACTATATTTAGCTCATTTAGCTCGCTAGGTAGCTTAGCATGCAGGTTCTGTGGTTACTAATATAATTGTATTGTAAACAATGTATTTTCTCTGTAATGTCAGTAAATACATCGTGGGTTTTTGTTTCCCTTTTTAAGGTACATGTTTATCGGAGGAACTAATTTTGCTTATTGGAACGGTGAGTCATGTAACATCAGGTGAAGGAGATCAGGTGAAGGTGATGGTCTTCGTCCTGATGGTGTGTTCTTGTTGCCAGGTGCGAACACTCCGTACGCTCCGCAGCCCACCAGCTACGACTACGACGCTCCGCTGACGGAGGCCGGAGACCTCACGCAGAAATACTTCGCCATCCGTGACGTCATTAAAAAGGTCAAATTTTCTCTCGACCTCTTCATCATCAACTTTTATTACATCAGATGAAAGTTCCAACTGGACCAAACTACTTATAACCGTGTTTTAATCATTCTTACTTTCAGGTGCTTAAATATGAACAATGTTTAATTAATTATTCACTGTCAATAGCTCACAATTAATTAGTGTGTGTGTGTGTGTGTGTGTGTGTTTTATAAACAGTATAAGAAGATACCAGATGGCATTTTGCCGCCATCTACACCGAAGTTTGCGTACGGAGCCGTGCAGATGAAGAAAGTAAATCTCTTTTTTTTTATTGTGTTACAGAAAACTCAAGGTTTTATTTGTTTGTTTTGACTGTGTGTGTGTGTGTGTGTGTGTGTGTGTGTGTTCTAGTTGAGGACCGTATCAGAGTCTCTGGACATTCTCTCGATGTCTGGTCCTGTAAAATCTCTTTACCCGCTGACGTTTGTGGATCTGGATCAGGTAAATCTCTCACAGGTTCAGCATCAGCGTTTGTGTGTTTACACGTTTATTATTTTCTCCAGGAAGAAGCTTTCAAAGCGGAACGTTGCCTTTTGGACACTTCTGGGATTTGAACTCAACCTTCTGATATTGATTTTTAAATTTTTATTTATTTTTTGCCAGATCGATGTAAAGCGTCCGCAGATAAAACTCAGTAACTGAATTATTTCAGCAAGAAACTTCATCAAATGTATGAAAAAGTTTGTGCACCCCTTTAGAGAACCATCTATATACTGGTGCTTTAAAGAACCCAAAATGGTTCTTCACAGCAGTGCCACGAGGAACTATGTTCTCATTAGTTCTCTAAAAAAAAAACCTTAGGTAGTGCTTTAAGAAACCAAAGTGAGGAGAACCTTTTCCAGTCCCACAAAGAACCTTATAGGGTTCACTTTAACCTGGGATGATCTCTTTAAGAACCAATACACCGCAGAATCTCAGGGACCTATAATGAACCCTAAAGAACTTCTTTCATCTCCAACTACAGCTCCAAATACAACTCCAGTTGAGAACAAGGTTCTTTGCAGAACCCATGTTGCTGTAAAGAAATGTTGAAGAGCCTTTATTTTTAATTGTAGCGCTGCTAATAAATCATTTTATTAATGTTGATTAAAACAGACTCCGGACCTCTCCGTCCCCTTCAGCAGCTTCACCTGTTTAACACGAAGCTCCGCCCACTTCACTGCTTTAACGTCATTGCGAAGTATTTATCGTTGATGTTTTTTCCGTTTTCAGCACTTCGGCTTTGTTCTGTATCGGACGTCACTTCCTGTGGACTGTTTAAACCCGACTCCTCTCTCGTCTCCTCTAAACGGAGTTCACGACCGAGCGTACGTCTCCGTAGACCGAGTAAGAACTTATTTATTACGTCTTACACACGCGTACTTATGTCATTTTTATTCCCGGTCATTTATTATACCATTATGAATAATAGTGTGTGTGTGTGTGTGTGTGTGTGTGCGTGTGTGTGTGTAGGTGGCTGTAGGGATTCTGGAGCGGGACAGGAGTATCAGTATAAATATTACGGGGAAGGTCGGGAGCAGACTGGACCTGCTGGTGGAGAACATGGGCCGAGTCAATTACGGAAAATACATCAACGACTTCAAGGTGCAGCAGAGATCTCATCTTTATTTTATTTACACTATTAATAATAAATGCAGATGAATTCCTGAGAGAATAAACAACCCTATTTAGAGTTTCTGATCTTTAATATTTCATTAAAACAGTCAAGTGTAATAAAGTATATATTTAATAAATCTAGTATATATATATCTCACGATACAGCGCCCCCTGGAGCAGAGAGGGTTAAGGCAGCTTGGCAGTGCTGGGGCTCCACTATCCCATCCCTGCCCTAATAAATCACATGTTGTACCGTGATGTAGAGACCGAGGAAGACAGTGTTGCTGTGCATAAATAAATACCCCCATGTGCATAAATAAATAAACAATGTTCTGCAGGGTCTGGTGTCGAATCTCACCCTGGGAGCAGAAACTCTGGGGAACTGGACGGTGTTTAGTCTCAGTATAGACGAGGTGGTGAAGGAGGGGTTGCTGTGGGACACGGTCGCTCTACAGGACAGTGATTCCGCCCACACTGCTGCCCCGCCCACTAATCAGTGTCCGCCCACATTCTACGGTGGTACGTTGAAGATTCCTGATCACATCCCGGACCTGCCGCAGGACACGTACATCCAGTTCCCCGACTGGAGCAAGGTGTGTGTGTCTGTTTAATAATAATAATAATAATAATAATTTGTGTGCTACCATAATAGTGTGTAATAAAATATAAATTGTATCTATTTTTGATGCAGATTCTGCTTCATGTGTCATGATACTTCCCCATTTCATTCATAACATCTTGTTTATTTGTTGCTGAATTGAGATGAAATAAAGAAACACTCGAATGTTTTCTATTAATAAAGGGTCAGGTGTGGATTAACGGCGTGAACGTGGGTCGTTATTGGCCGTCTCGTGGTCCTCAGGTCACTCTGTTCGTTCCTGCGTCTCTCCTCAGCACCACCTCGCCCAATAACATCACGGTGCTGGAGCTGGAGGCGTGTCCCTGCACCCGGGGTCAGTGTGTGGTCGAGTTCACACACACACCACTCATCAACTCCACCGTCACACACATCAAACCTTACACGAGAGAGAAAACACTAAACACGAGCTGAACACACACACTCACACACACACACACATACACTCACACTCTCACTCTCTCTCACTCGCACTCACACACACACACACTCTCTCTCTCACTCGCACTCGCACTCTCACACTCACTCTCATACACACACTCACTCTCACACTCACACACACACAACTCACTCTCTCTCTCACACACTCATACACACACTCACACACTCACTCACTCCACACTCACACACACACACACACAACTCACACACACACTCACACACACACTCACACTCTCTCTCTCACACAACACTCATACACACACTCTCACACTCACTCACTCACATCACACACACACACAATACACTCTCACACTCACTCTCTCTCACTCGCACTCACACACACACAACTCTCTCTCACTCGCTCTCCGCACTCTCACACTCACTCTCATACACACACTCACACTCACACACACACACACACTCTCACACTCACTCACTCACACACACATACACTCACACTCTCTCTCTCACTCGCACACACACACACATACTCTCACACTCACTCTCACACACACTCATACACACACTCACTCTCACACACACACACTCACACACACACATACACTCACACTCTCTCTCTCACTCTCTCTCCACATCAGCACTGTGACAGTATTAATGTCTGTAGTTCTGAAGGATGTGTGTACGGAGATAAAACGCTTCTGATTCACTCTGGGATTTTTTAATAAAACATTTTGCACTTTTCTTATTGCTGGAATAAAAATGTGAAATAATGTTCATGTTATACAAGTTTTAAAATCTTTTATATCTTTAATGGTGTTGGTCCTGTTTGTAATTATTTACCTGAAATGTTTACTGAGAGGAAATCTTCCTAACTTTTTATAAAAAAAAATTAAATAATGAAATAAATAGGATTTTAATGAAGAAATTTCAATCACAAGCTGATTTGAAATAAATCTCACTGCTGTTTAAACCAAGCAAATCTTTTCTCCAGACTTTTCTCTAATTTTGCATCATTAATAATAAATAAATTTGTAAACTGCATTAAAATAAGAAAAGGGAGTAAAGCAGAAAGCTGCGAAGGGAACGTTTCAGAACAGTGCAATTCTGAAGTTTACTACCTTTTTGTAGAATTAATTCCATACATATATTCTTTAAGAAATACAAATATCGATGAATTAAATACATGAATTATTTAATTACTTACTCATGGATTGAATGAAAATAAAAAATAAATCTGTAGGGTTGTTTGTGTGTATTTACCTTTCATTTAAATATAAGTCTAAGATGCATTTAATATATATATTATTTTATCTTGAGTTTTTCTCTTTTCTGATTAATAAATGAATTAAAATCCATAAATAAATAAATCAATTCTACACTGACGGATTTTATAATTTGATTTAATAAAATGTCTTATTTTATATTTAATGAGTTAGATAAACTGCCGGATTTATTTACTCACTATAAACTAAACATAGATTTATGTATTTATTTTCCTCTGTTTCTCCTCACCGCTGCTTTAAGAGTGTATTTAGGCTCCTGTCCTAATAGCACTCTGTTGGATATGTAGTGCACTATATAGGGTGTTAAAGCCGGTGAAGTCAGGCCCTACATAGTGTACTGTTGTAGGGAGCGTAGAGAGGTGTGGGATTCGGCCCGTGGCTAGTTCTCCGTGTGGTCAGTGTGAACCCGGAAGTGGACCGACGCTAACCCCGGGCTGAGACGGTGAGTTTGATTCACTCGGATATAAACACAGCTGTGAGAAGATTATAAAAGAATGATCTGTGTTTTAAAGGTTGTAGATTTGATCTCAGGTGTGAAATAAGTACAGGACTGAAGTTCGGAGGAACTACAGATCAACCGGCGTTATGAACTGTAGCTAATTAGCTTAGCATAGCTTAGATTAGCAATGCAAACAAGCGGTTGTGGATCTGTGACTCTTTCAATTACAACATTAAAGTACAATAAAATAAAAAAAAACTTTTCATCCTTATAAAATAATCACTAAAATAGACATTAGACGAGCGATGTCGATCATTATTTATAAATCTAGGCTCGATGCTAAGATACAGTTTCCGATCTATGTTTCTGTTGTTCAAATGATTATAAACACGCAGAACGTCATCTCTGCTAGTGAGGTTTTATACGCGTTTAATTTCTATACGTTTATAAAGTGTATTCAGAACAGACGCGTTCTCTGGGTTTAAGCATTCTCCGTGATTTAGAAGCTGCGATGAGGAAGTCTGGGGTGCGTCCCAAACCGGCGCCATGTTGACGTGTAGTGCACTAGGTCGGGTTCAGAGCACGCGAGTGCACCGCGCTAATCCCTCAGTAGTGCGCCCGCGCTAATCCCTCAGTAGTGCGCCCGCGCTAATCCCTCAGTAGTGCGCCCGCGCTAATCCCTCAGTAGTGCGCCCGCGCTAATCCCTCAGTAGTGCGCCCGCGCTAATCCCTCAGTAGTGCGCCCGCGCTAATCCCTCAGTAGTGCGCCCGCGCAGCTCGCCGTTTGGGATACAGCCCGGGTAAGTGTGACCGGTATGGACCGGATGTTTACGGAGACGTGTAAGAGCGTGTGAAGGAAATCAAACCCGGAAGTAAATCGAACGCGTGTGTTCTTGGTTATTACTTGTACTTGGTGTATTTATGGAGCTCTACTTTATTACTGTATGAATGTGGGATTATTTTATTGAATTAATCTTGGAGTTGATTGTGTTTTCTCTCCACAGATCAGTGGTCAGAGTCCTGGATAATAACTGCAGCAGAGAGACACGTGAATTATTCCTGACGTCACCATGACGCAGTGATCTCTAACCGACTGTACCCACTGAGAGAACTGTGTGTGTGTGTGTTAGAGCATCGTACAGGAGTGTAAACATGGTGGATAATCGCTACGCCACAGCCTTAGTGATCGGCTCTGTGCTGAGTCTGTTGGCCAGCGTGTACCTCTCCGTGGCGGTCGGTACTCAGTACTGGTGTCAGTACCGCAGTCCGCCGGCCAGCAACGACGCCAACAACGGCTCGGACCTGCGCATGCTGAAGAGCGCTTTCAACAACGAGGACGTGTCCGAATATGACTACAGTACGGCTCTGTTCCGCCTCAACGGTTCTGTGGGGCTGTGGTGGCGCTGCATCCTCGTACGTCAGACGTCAGGTGAGTGTGTGTGTGTGCGTGAGATATTAAAGCATCCATCTGTAATAGTTACTGCACCCTGATGTATGTGTCGAGAGCAGCGATACGCATTGACAGGACATCCTTTCTCAACCCATCCCCAAACTCACACTTTTACACCTCAGGAGTCTTCTGATAAGAAAAAGGGGCGGGGCTTCTGGCTGACTCAGGGACAGAAAATTGTCCTTGTTAGGGTTAAAAAAAAAAATAGTTTTTTTTAGGCGTACTCTTTAATGCGCATCACATTTCACGATCCAGTCAGTGATGTTTAGGAATCGCAGTAAAACCGGACGTAACGTTGCTGAACCGTTTAAAAACGAGGAAAATCCCTGAGATCATGACACTTCACGGCTTTATTATAACTTTACACATCGGTGTTGTTCTTCTAATTCAACAATTTTCTGTTTATTAGAGGGATAGAATTATGTTTTTTAAATCACAGACCGCACCTTTAATTTAATTGAGTTAAATCGGAGTGTGAATCCGATCAAGATCAGATTTAATCTGTGCTTAGTGAGACGTTCTTCTTTTCTCTCTCTGTGTCTCGGGGTTTAGACTCTAAGATGGTGTCTGATTGTGAGGCCTTCACGCTAGCGCAGCAGTTTGAAATCAAACATCAGAATGACAGCAGCAGTGAAGAGGATTTCCTGCGCACCTGTACGTATTTATTTATTTATTTATTTATTGATTTATTTATTGTGTGTGGATATTCTCTTATTTAGAGGGTTTTAGAGGATCAGATATTAAGGATTATGGAGAGTTACAGGGTTGTGGAGGTAAATGTGTGTGTACTAATGTGTGATATGGTGTGTGTGTGTGTGTGTGTGTGTGTGTGTGTGTGTGTGTGTGTGATGTCGCAGATCTGTGGCGATGTCGCTTCATCTTCCCCCTGGTGTCTCTCGGCCTGGTGTTTCTGGCAGCGCTGGTCGGAGTGTGTGCCTGTCTCTGTCGCAGCTTCACACCCACCCTGTTTGTCGGAATGTTGCACCTTCTGGCAGGTCAACACACCTCACACACACACACACCTCACACACACACACACCTCACACACACACACACACACACACCTGCCACACACACTAAGTAACACTATAGACAGTAGTCACATGGTTTTAATTATAGGTTATATATGATTATAGAGGACTGTAGATTATAACAGAGGATTACAGAGTGTTATAGAATACAGTAGAGACTATATATATACAGTTCCCTCCATTAATATTGGCACCCTTGGTAAATATGAGCAAAGAAGGCTGAGAAAAATTCTTTTGTTAAAAAAATACTCTGCGCTCATGTATATCAGACAATTGAAAACACAACACAGGTTTATCAAAAAAATATATTTAAGTATAGGTGTGCAACAATTACTGGCACCCTTTTAGTCAATACTTTGTCGTAGCTCCCTTTGCCGAGATAACGGCTCTGAGTCGTCTCCTATAACGCCTGATGAGGTTGGAGAATAAATGGTGAGGGATCTGAGAGCGTTCCTCCATACAGTACCTCTCCAGATCCTTCACATTTCGAGGTCCCTGCTGGTGGACTCTCTTCAGTTCACCCCACAGGTGTTCTATGGCACTGGTGGGGCCGCCGGTTCCTAGTCACCCAGGTGTACTAAAACAATGTAAAATATCGATGGGAATTTACTTTGGCTTTAATTTTTTTAATTTACTATAGCATCTTTACACACCTCTGGATATAAAAAGTTTACACACCCCTGTACACACATCGTGTCAGAGCGTGAAAAAGTGAAAAACAAGTAAACATTTCAGGGGATAAAAGGAAAAAACCTACAACACCTTCGTTGCATAAGTATACACACCCCATAACAAAGCAACTTCTGCTTGTAGCCTGTAACTTTAAACTTTATAGCTATCCATAATTCATGTTTTATTCTCGTGAAGTGTAAATATTTGTTTTCAAAATGTTATTTAAAGAAAATGTATTATTAATATTTTTAATGAAGTAAGTAAAGTGATTGTGGTTCTCGCTCCGTTCCCGCAGGTCTGTGCTCCATGGCCACGGTGTGCTGCTTTCTGGCAGGAATGCATCTGCTGCATCAGAAGTACGGGTGGCCCGAGGGCGTTGTCTGGTCTTTGGGCTGGTCGCTATACCTGGCCCTGGTCTCCTCCCCGCTGCAGATGATGGCCGCCGCTTTGTTCATCTGGGCTGCCAGGAGCCACCGCAAGAACTACACTCGCATGACCGCTTACAGGGTTGCGTAATTCACACAGTGTTCACACACTGCAGGAATGGAGCACCAGAGCACTGAATCAGAGTACATCTGAGAATCAAACACATCACGTACACCGTTCACCCGAGGAACCACCTGAGGAATCACTTGATGAGTCATCAGAAGAATCACCTGAGGCATTACCTGAGGAACCACCAAGGGAATCATTAGAGGAGTCCTGGGTGGGTGGTTGGTGGGGTACCTGAGCAGTCACCTTAGTGAGTAATAACTGGGGCTTTATAATGTTATAAACTCCTCATTACTATCTTCTTCACCACTAAACCCAGTCCTACAGCAGAGTCCATACGTCTGAGTGAAGAGTGAAGGTTTCCCCAGTACACCGTCCTGCAGAACATCCATCACAAAAACTTTCCTGAACATCTTCTTTTCATAAACATCATAACAGAATATTCAAATGTATTCCTGTAAACATCTACGAGAGCGTGTAAATGTGTCTTTAACCCTGGAATAATTCTATCATTTTTAAGATGAAGTGCAAAACCTGGGATTCCTGATATTGTTTCAGATCGTTCAAGTCTTTCTGGACATTTTTCTGGCCCTGAAAATAGGCTCCGCCCCTTTGGCGTCACTCACAGAGCTGATCTAGATCACAACTCGTAAGTAATGTTTGGTTCCTATGAAGTGCTCATGAAAATCAGTGTTTATTACAAACTTTTCTTTTTTTACCTTAAATAAAATAATGTTAGAGACTTTTGGTGGAAATTATGCAGCCTAAAAAATATAAAATATTTCAGAGTTCAGAAGAATGAGAGTGTTTAATGTACACAGCTGGTCAAGTGAAGGAATAATGCTTAATCATGATTGTGGGCGTGGCACATAAGAATCGATCTGATTGGCTGATAGTTATATTAGCATCTCATTTGCATTAAATCATTTTTTGGTGGGTTTTTTTTTTGCTCTGTATGTCATTTTCCCAATCCTTCATATTTTATTATTATTACAGATAATATTTTCCATCATATATCGCCACATGACAAAGTTTTGGCACCTCATGGTCCAGTAATTACCACGAGAATTAAATATTTATTCGCATATAATACATTACTCCACGTGAGCTACAGATGATTCTGTTTATGCCCCGGGTTTTTTTTTTTTTTTTTACCTGAAAATAACGAAAGCGATTTTGAGATGGAATGCTGGGGGGGTATTGGGATAAATATTGAGCTGAATAATTCATTCCCTGTGTTCGTTGTGAAGCTGTTTAAAAACGTAATCCAATTAGTTTAGTCAGCTTTTTTGCAGCATATTCAGTAAAGTGTGTCGTTTCTGTGTAAATCTGTCTGTGTACGTAGCAGAAACCATTTTTGAATGCAGTAATTTAAAGAGGTGCATTAACCACTGAAGCCTTTTACTCGTGTTCTTTTCCTGGATTGTGGTCTTCATTACGCTCATGTTTTATTTCTTTAAATCTTATATTGGAATGTTTTTTTTCTTCTTTTTGATACATATCACTTTAAATCTGTATCATGGCTGTTGTGTATGTATTTATATATTTATAAAACCATTGGAGGGTTTTTTGTTTGTTTGTTTGTTTGTTTTTTTGGTTTTTTTTTAGTCAGCATCATGTGACTTGTTGAGATTCTAAATTGTCTCTTAAACCGTATGCAATACATTAACGGCGAGTTAAACAGATACCTCACGGTCAGGATGAAACACCAGACGGTCCACTGTGACATTATAAAGCAGCCCAGATTACCCTCTGTGTCTTTTAGGTTTTTATACGTGTTTTTATATTTCTGCATTTCAGATGAGCGATCACAATAAATGTCTTTCCAAGTGGAATATGTGTATGGAGATTTATTTCTTTATTAATCTACAATGTATTTTTTAATATAGTTTTGGAGTGTAATAGGAAAACAAATCTTGGTCTCCATCACCCAAAAAAACTATAAGCGTTTTGTGGGGGTTAAACTGTGGTGAAATACTCGTCTATCTCCGGTCTTCTTCAGATCCACAGCGTGGGTGAAGGAGGTCGAGACTCACACATCACTGCAGGGGTTATTCCCATCACACTCCCGAGCTGAAATCAGGGAGATGTTTACTGCAGGGAAAATGTCTACGATGTGACTAAAGCAGTGCCGCCAACGTGTGGATGAAGGCTGAACTGCAGTGAGAGATGCCAAAAAGTTATATATTTTTTCATTTTAACCTGCAACATTTGAACGTTGTGGTCCCAGGATTTAGTGTTAACAGTACAAATGTCTTCGGCACAATGCCTTCAAAAAATAATAAAATTAAATGTTTCTGTGTTTAAAGAGCAGTAAACAGTAACAAAAGAAACAACCTCAATATTTGGTGTGACGGCCCTTTACTTTTATTTACCTAAAAAGGCAATCTTATGTGTATTTTCTACAATTTTATAAGGAAATGAGCTGAAACTGTTTTTGAGCATCTTGCAGAACCAGACTCGTTCTTCTAGAGACTCGTTTCTTATTTCTGCAGAGATTATTTTTGTTTGAAAAATGTCTCTTACGTAATATGTTGCTTTCTGTTTACTCTTGTGGGACTTGGTGGTGGTGTGGTGACGTCTCTGTCCCTGTGCTCACAGGTTGCAGGTTCAAATCCAACTCGGCCCTGTGTTTATGTTCCGCTCAAGTCTGCACTGTTTACTTTAACCTTTGGGGCAGTGTTACATATATGAAGGTGAAAAGGTCTTTAAAACCAGCTTCTTGTACGAGATCCTGTAGCTCATGTGGATGAGCATCGCCTCTGGGTTGAGAGATTGCTGGTTCAAACCCCAGCCAGGATTCAAGGATATGAGTGTACTTGAGGGTACTTGGTTCAGGAACCGGTGATGGATGCTGTGATCTGGTGGAGGGTAAGTTGCAGGGCAGCTCCCCACAGAGCAGGATCAGAAAGAGGTTATGAAACTTGAAGAAAAAGGTTCGACATAGGTTTTTACTGAAAATTTTTATATAATGCAAAACTAAGTCGAACCCCTCTCTTCAGGTTCCATAACCCTCTTATTCTCCACTGCTGGTCCTGGGGGGGCAGATGCCCGGATATTACCCCCCACCACGCTTCACGCCCTCCGGCCATCCTGCACCTTCCTGTTCCAGGACACTCGTCCTGCACCTTGCGAATCACTCAGCCTTCCACTGATTCCAGAACCTTCACACTCTTATCCTTGAATCCTGGCTGGGTATCGAACCAGCAACCTCTCAAACCAGAGGCGACGCTCACCCACATGAGCTACAGGATCTCGTACAAAGAGCCTCTTTTATAGACCTTTTCACCATCTTTTACGTATCCCTGAACCAAATATCGCGCTTTCAGGTCATAAAAATCAGACATATTAACTTCCCATTCTACATCCAACACACTGCACCCAAGCTGGGTTTGAACCAACATCCTCCCACTCTAGAGACCAGGACTTCACCACAACACCACCAAACCCCACAACAAACACCCCGGTGTCGTAGCACCTTTGTGTTTTAAAATGATATCCACAAAAAAACTCATGGGCATCACAGAAAAAGACCACAACATATTCATCGCTTGCTTCATCCATATATCCATTGCATATACAGTGAAGAGAGGATGAAGCGGTTCTTCTTCGTCGTAGCTCACTCAGCGTCTCTCCAGAGAACGTCAGGAACAACAGATCTCCATGCTGGAGAAGGCAGAAGTCTTGATGCTAGGGAATATGTTCACATTTTAGACACCATAGAGAAATGTATTATTGAATTAACTCCAGTTAATCCAACTAAAACGTCCTGATTGACGTTTATTACATGCCTTCTGCTGGACAGTCAGACTCCCCCAATTTATTTTGCACGAGTCTGGCCTAGAAATGTTCTGAAAGCTTGGCGCTCTTCAGCCTTTTTAGCCATTTTATCTGCTGTTCAACCTTCGTCCACAAGAGGGCAGCCATCACACCCGCAGTGTATTAAGCCGCATCATAAACTTAGGGGGACCTTTGCTTTTACTTGAAAGGAGTCAAACAAAAGCAAATATGATACGAAACAGCACAGATATTATGCACTTTGCCCCGATAACGCACTGTTGTAGCTTTATGTAGTCTCATAATAGACATTTTACCTGCACTAAACATCTCCCAGATCTCAGCGTTGGAGTGTGATAGGAACACAAAACCTGCACTGCTGTCTAAAGCCCGTATACTTTCTTTGGGTTTTTTTACGCGTACGTTAGCGTATACGCACAGCGGTACGCATAGCCTTTCAAAGTAAACTCCATTTGACATGCACGCGTACGCAGGCGGTCGACGCATGCGCATTGCGACAGCATGCACTACCCCTCCTGGCCTACAAGAGTCAGTACAGAGCAGTAAAGCAGGTCTTCTGGTGTGAAGGACGCCAAAGAAGAAGAATCGCAACAACACGATGATCAGGAGGAGAAAGACACGCTGTTTTATTTGTAGTTACTAGAGGAAGACGACATTTAAAAAATAAAATAAATAATAATAAAAAAACAGAGAAACAGAAGGTCTGTGCGACCACTCAACCCGAAAAGAGCTTACGCTCGTTTCCGTCTCTTCCGTTTTTTCTTCGGCTGCTTTGAGATTCGGTGCGGGGTCACTGCCGCCTTGCTGGGTCAACTGAATAGTGCAGAAGAATGAAATGCGCATGTGCGACCTGTGTGTACAAAGTGCTGTAGTGTTCCACATTAGATGTCTTCTCCAAAGTGGTTCAGTGAATATCAGTGCATGATGTTAGCTAGCTCTTCAATTAAAGGTTATGACTAGCTGTAGGCTACAGAGCTAGCTACTTTTCCCTTTATGGTTTTTTATCAGCAGTCCGAACAGCTGTTCATTTATTCAAGGTTTTCTTTTTAATGTATGGAGAGTTTTCACATCTTCTCTTTTAAACTCACAGAGATCTCTTGGTTGTTATTTTGAAGGTAACAAGTTGAACAGAGCTGAAGTTTAGCTAAAGCTGGGACTGAATTTAGCCGGGCTTCCGAGGAGAAAATACAATGAAGGACTTTAATGAAGAGAGGAGAATAGTGGGGATTTGGGCCGAGGTCATTTTAAAAACAACAAAAGACGCTTATTGAGACCCGCCGCGTTCTTGTGGGACTTGGTGGTGGTGTGGTGACGTCTCTGTCCTTGTGCTCACAGGTTGCAGGTTCAAATTCAACTCGGCCCTGTGTTTATGTTTCGCTCAAGTCTGCACTGTTTACTTTAACCTTTGGGGCAGTGTTACATATATGAAGGTGAAAAGGTCTTTAAAACCAGCTTTGTACGAGATCCTGTAGCTCATGTGGATGAGCATCGCTCTGGAGTTAGATTGCTGGTTCAAACCCCAGCCAGGATTCAAGGATATGTATTACTTGAGGGTACTTGGTTCAGGAACCGGTGATGGATGCTGTGATCTGGTGGAGGGTAAGTCGCAGGGCAGCTCCCCACAGAGCAGGATCAGAAAGAGGTTATGAAACTTGAAGAAAAAGGTTCGACATAGGTTTTTACTGAAAATTTTTATATAATGCAAAACTAAGTCGAACCCCTCTCTTCAGGTTCCATAACCCTCTTACTCTCCACTGCTGGTCCTGGGGGGGCAGATGCCCGGATATTACCCCCCACCACGCTTCACGCCCTCCGGCCATCCTGCACCTTTCTGTTCCAGGACACTCGTCCTGCACCTTGCGAATCACTCAGCCTTCCACTGATTCCAGAACCTTCAAGCTCTTATCCTTGAATCCTGGCTGGGTATCGAACCAGCAACCTCTCAAACCAGAGGCGACGCTCACCCACATGAGCTACAGGATCTCGTACAAAGAGCCTCTTTTATAGACCTTTTCACCATCTTTTACGTATCCCTGAACCAAATATCGCGCTTTCAGGTCATAAAAATCAGACATATTAACTTCCCATTCTACACCTCACCATCCAACACACTGCACCTAAGCTGGGTTTGAACCAACATCCTCCCACTCTAGAGACCAGGACTTCACCACAACACCACCAAACCCCACAACAAACACCCCGGTGTCGTAGCGCCTTTGTGTTTTAAAATGATATCCACAAAAAACCTCCTGGGCATCACAGCAAAAGACCACAACATATTCATCGCTTGCTTCATCCATATATCCATTGCATATACAGTGAAGAGAGGATGAAGCGGTTCTTCTTCGTCGTAGCTCACTCAGCGTCTCTCCAGAGAACGTCAGGAACAACGGATCTCCATGCTGGAGAAGGCAGAAGTCTTGATGCTAGGGAATATGTTCACATTTTAGACACCATAGAGAAATGTATTATTGAATTAACTCCAGTTAATCCAACTCAAACGTCCTGATTGACGTTTATTACATGCCTTCTGCTGGACAGTCAGACTCCCCCAATTTATTTTGCACGAGTCTGGCCTAGAAATGTTCTGAAAGGTTGGCGCTCTTCAGCCTTTTTAGCCATTTTATCTGCTGTTCAACCTTTGTCCACAAGAGGGCAGCCATCACACCCGCGGTGTATTAAGCCGCATCATAAACTTAGGGGGACCTTTGCTTTTACTTGAAAGGAGTCAAACAAAAGCAAATATGATACGAAACAGCACAGATATTATGCACTTTGCCCCGATAACGCACTGTTGTAGCTTTATGTAGTCTCATAATAGACATTTTACCTGCACTAAACATCTCCCAGATCTCAGCGTTGGAGTGTGATAGGAACACAAAACCTGCACTGCTGTCTAAAGCCCGTATACTTTCTTTGGGTTTTTTTACGCGTACGTTAGCGTATACGCACAGCGGTACGCATAGCCTTTCAAAGTAAACTCCATTTGACATGCACGCGTACGCAGGCGGTCGACGCATGCGCATTGCGACAGCATGCACTACCCCTCCTGGCCTACAAGAGTCAGTACAGAGCAGTAAAGCAGGTCTTCTGGTGTGAAGGACGCCAAAGAAGAAGAATCGCAACAACACGATGATCAGGAGGAGAAAGACACGCTGTTTTATTTGTAGTTACTAGAGGAAGACGACATTTAAAAAATAAAATAAATAATAATAAAAAAACAGAGAAACAGAAGGTCTGTGCGACCACTCAACCCGAAAAGAGCTTACGCTCGTTTCCGTCTCTTCCGTTTTTTCTTCGGCTGCTTTGAGATTCGGTGCGGGGTCACTGCTGCCCCCTTGTGGAACAACTGAATAGTGCAGAAGAATGAAATGCGCATGTGCGACCTGTGTGTACAAAGTGCTGTAGTGTTCCACATTAGATGTCTTCTCCAAAGTGGTTCAGTGAATATCAGTGCATGATGTTAGCTAGCTCTTCATTTCATGTTGTGACTAGCTGTAGGCTACAGAGCTAGCTACTTTTCCCTTTAAGGTTTTTCATCAGCAGTCCGAACAGCTGTTCATTTATTCAAGGTTTTCTTTTTAATGTATGGAGAGTTTTCACATCTTCTCTTTTAAACTCACAGAGATCTCTTGGTTGTTATTTTGAAGGTAACAAGTTGAACAGAGCTGAAGTTTAGCTAAAGCTGGGACTGAATTTAGCTTCGGGCTCGAGGAGAAAATACAATGAAGGACTTTAATGAAGAGAGGAGAATGGTGGGGATTTGGGCCGAGGTCATTTTAAAACACAAAGACGCTATGAGACCCGCTCGTTCTTGTGGGACTTGGTGGTGGTGTGGTGACGTCTCTGTCCCTGTGCTCACAGGTTGCAGGTTCAAATCCAACTGGGCCCTGTGTTTATGTTAAAATCATGTGTATATATTAAAATCATGTGATGATTTTAAAACCTGAGGCTGTGATTTATAATAAAAAGATAAAAAGATTGAAATCAACGGCTTTGGTATTGTGCATGCACCGTCCTGTCCTCTTTTCCTGAAGTCCTCGTTTTACAGTTTTTATCTCAGTCTGTTTTCGCTCGGGTGCTCGGGAAGATCAGTGTTGTCTTGCGAGCCAGATGGAAGGCGATTCCCTTCTCGTAGTAAGCAGCCTCGTTAATGAAGAGAGGATGAAGCGGTTCTTCTTCGTCGTAGATCAGCGTCTCTCCAGAGAACGTCAGGAACAATGGATCTCCACGCTGGAGAAGGCAGAAGTCTTGATCCTGGAGGATATGTTCACATTTTAGACATCGTACAGAAATGACTGCACACCTAGTACACACCAGATTATTCTTCAGCAGCTTCGTATTCGTAACACTGTAATCGGTACAAGTGGGACTCCGTGGTAACAACAAATTTGATATTAAAGATGACAGATATTATATATCCAATAACACTCAGCAGTAGTTTTATTTAGTCTTATGACATTTGAAAAAGATCCCTCCAGCAACATATTCAGACAATGGAAACTTATATGAATGGGTCACTGAAATAGTCCCTGAAGAGTACTCACAATATTACTGTCTGATCTGCTGGCGCTGTTACAGTGTAGTCACTGATTCATTAAAAAATCTGATATTCTGTCATTTTTTAATACCTGTAGTTGTGGATGTTGTGGATCTGTTTCTTCAAAGTGACAACCTTTTGAATATATTTTAATATCAGATGGGTTTATGAATAAATGTCGTTTCTGATACCTGTAGTTGTGGATGGACTGCAGCCGTGGGTTTGCCAGTCTTAGTGTCTCTGGGGTAATCCATACTCTTCTGAATGAAGTAGCCCTCTACCTCTCCTCCTTCAATTATTTCCCCTAAAAGAAGATAAAAGATTATCTGATTAGTTTTGTACATGCAAACAAACCCCCATAATCGCATGGCGTAAATCACCACCAATACATCATGTCCTAAATCAACCCTTTAAATAAATAAATAAATAAATAAAGGATACCTCATAACCAAAACCCTTGATATTACATTACATAAGTTGGAGCCTGTGGGGAACGTAAATACAACATACAGAATCATGGTTTTTGATCTTGTGCTAAAAAAACCCCAATCACAGTGAAGTTGCCAGAACAGCGTAGCGACCTCATTAGTGTGTTTGTACGTAATACAGCGATTTGATGTAATGGCTCCCAAGTGATGCAACAGAAATGCTCATTCCATACCGATACCACAGCCGTCCATGTCCAGGAGCCAAGAGAGCAAAATCGGCCATGCTGTTTGGGTGGGAGGGGCGTACTCTCTCTCTCCTGTCAATCTCTCTCACTAGCCAAGTCTGGCCATCGGTGAGCTCTTGTATGTGGAACAGGGCAGTTGGTGCTTTCTTCCGAGTGTGGTACGCTGCATGAGCAGCAGTTTAAAAAACATCCAGAGGTCCTCTGGGAGGAAGCACGTGTTAGCATTCAGTTGGTAGCTTTCATGTGATAGAAGAGAGCTGGCTGGTGGCGGGGAACTGGCTAGTTGGGGAGAAAATGGGGAAAGATAGATTATAATGTCATCTCGGATCCGACATACCTGAGTTGAAGATTTCAGTCCAGTCCAGAACGGCGTCCACGCCCTGTTTCATGATGTTGAAGATGTCTGCTCTGACAACACCTTGTGGCTGTGGCCCGACTTCTAAAGCTGAGGAACCACAACCCCAAAACAGAGTCAATCCTACTGCATAACAACGACAGAACCGGCTGTTTTACAGAACTGTACAAATATGGATGCGCTCCATGGAACAAACACTTACAGATGCCAAACTTGGCAACTGACTCCAGGGAATACGCTTCACCAGGAGGAACATTAAGCAACACCAATCTCACAGGCACGTTGGTGATTTTGGCCTGTCTCACACACACACACACACACACACACACACACACACACCACACACACAATAATGCAACATCTGAATGCCAAAGAACCAGCAGAATAACTCGGATATACTAGCAATGAAAAAGCATCATTCAATACCTGCAAGTGTTTAAATATTTGAAAGCAGACCGGGCTGCTCCACGCGTAGGAGATGATGCTGAGGCCCATGTTAGCGGTAGTGTTATGGAGGTCAACGATAATATCTACAGCATCTTCGGAACCTTTGGGACCCAAAAGAGAGTTTAACTCCTGAGCTCTCTGTATCTCATACGGAGTATCCTCAGAGATGGGAGAGCTGAGAGAGAGATCGATATCGTCAGCGCATTATAGATCTTCCACCTAGTTACTCTATAGCTGCTGTCATGTCTGTTGCTAATTAGTTCAAAGAACTATGTTGTTGTCAGAATGTTGTGATGCCATCCTGACCTGAGGATGGGACTCGTAAAGCAGCGGTTGAGGTCCTTGTCTATGTATCTACTGCAGGCTTTTATAGCACGTGGGTTGGACAGCACTGTGGTGAGAGAGACGGACCCCGCGGCATCGCCTTTCTCTTTCTGCCGTCTCTTCAGCTCCGGCACCAGGTAAACCCCCGTCAGCTCGTTTCCATGTGTGCCACCACAAATCGCCACACGCCGTAGTGCTGGCAAACGGATCATCTCCATCTGACAGGAAAAAAGGATATCACAAGCATAATGCACCAATACCACACCAAATAACACACAGAAACGCACCAATAATGCCCCGATGTCAACAATAACTTACTAAATAAAGCAGCAGAATTTACAACGTTGTAACTTTATTTATAGTCAGGATACAGTGGTGTGAAAAAGTGTTTGCCCCCTTCCTCATTTCCTGTTCCTTTGCATGTTTGTCACACTTAAGTGTTTCGGAACATCAAACCAATTTAAACAATAGTCAAGGACAACACAAGTAAACACAAAATGCAATTTGTAAATGAAGGTGTTTATTATTAAAGGTGAAAAAAATCCAAACCATCATGGCCCTGTGTGAAAAAGTGTGTTGCCCCTAAACCTAATAACTGGTTGGGCCACCCTTAGCAGCAACAACTGCAACCAAGCGTTTGCGATAACGTGCAATGAGGCTTTTACAGTGTCCTGGAGGAATTTTGGCCCACTCATCTTTGCAGAATTGTCCTAATTCAGTTACATTAGAGGCTTTTCGAGCATGAACGGCCTTTTTAAGGTCATACCACAACATCTCAATAGGATTCAGGTCAGGACTTTGGCTAGGCCACTCCAAAGTCTTCATTTTGTTTTCTTCGCAACCATTGGGTGGTGGACTTGCTGGTGTGTTTAGGATCATTGTCCTGCTGCAGAACCCAAGTTCGTTTCAGCTTGAGTACACGAACAGATGGTCGGACATTCTCCTTCAGGATCTCTTGGTAGACAGCAGAATTCATAGTTCCTTTATCACGGCAAGTCTTCCAGGTCCTGAAGCAGCAAAACAGCCCCAGACCATCACACTACCACCACCATATTTTACTGTTGGTATAATGTTCTTTTTATGAAATGCAGTGTTCCTTCTACGCCAGATATACTTGGACACACACCTTCCAAAGAGTTCCACTTTTGTCTCATCGGTCCACAGAATGTTGTCCCAAAAGTCTTGGGGATCATCAAGATGTGTTGTGGAGAAATTGAGACGAACTTTGATGTTCTTTTTGCTCAGCAGTGGTTTTCTCCTTGGAACTCTGCCATGCAGGCCATTTTTGCCCAGTCTTTTCCTGATGGTGGAGGCATGAACGCTGACCTTAACTGAGGCAAGTGAGGCCTGCAGTTCTTTGGACATTGTTGTGGGGTCTTTTGTGACCTCTTGGATGAGTCGTCGCTGCGCTCTTGGGGTAATTTTGGGCGGCCGGCCACTCCTGGGAAGGTTCACCACTGTTCCATGTCTTCGCCATTTGTGGATAATGGCTCTCACTGTGGTTCGCTGGATTCCCAAAGCTTTGGAAATGGCTTTATAACCCTTTCCAGACTGATAGATCTCAATTACTTTCTTTCTCAATTGTTCCTGAATTTCTTTGGGTCTCGGCATGATGTGTAGCTTTTAAGGATCTTCTGGTGGACCTTACTGTGTCAAGCAGCTCCTATTTAAGTGATGCCTTGATTGTGAACAGGTGTGGCAATAATCAGGCCTGGGTGTGGCTAAGGAAATTGAACTCAGGTGTGGACAGCCACAGTTATAGTATGTTTTAACAAGGGGGGCAATCATTTTTTCACACAGGGCCATGATGGTTTGGATTTTTTTTCACCTTTAATAATAAACACCTTCATTTACAAATTGCATTTTGTGTTTACTTGTGTTGTCCTTGACTATTGTTTAAATTGGTTTGATGTTCCGAAACACTTAAGTGTGACAAACATGCAAAGGAACAGGAAATGAGGAAGGGGGCAAACACTTTTTCACACCACTGTACATGCAGACGAGAACCACATTCCAGTGGAGGAACGCCTGTAGTTCTCACACCGAGTAGCCAGGTTTAAAACTGCTGTAGCATTCCAGTTAGATAAACATCTAGTGTCTCTAACAGCAGATCTGTGCCCCGTCTGCTCTCATGCACTTACTACAGAACCTGTTTAATGAGTTTCTCTGAGTGGGGAACTCAGTAAACTCCAGATCTGACCAAGCAAAACTGTGATCTACTGTTAAGGTCAGGTTATCATTAATATTTCACTTAAACTATTCATAACAAGTTAAAATTTAGTCTGAGTCACGGACTGAGGACTCGGTCAATTATTATTCAAAAATGTCGTTATGTTCATCAGTTCATTCCCTCAATCATTTCTTTCCTCGTGTTTCTACAAGCTCGCTTCGCATGCAAACGCTTCTGTTTTAACAAGAAATGGATTCGAATTAGGGACGCACCGAATGTTCGGCAGGAGGAATCATTCGGCCGAAAATAGCAAAAGAAATAAGTGAAAGGGCCGAATGAATCTGACCGAACAATGACGTGTTTGAAGACGCGACCAAATAGCCTCGCACCCAGGGTGAGACGGGCGACGCTTTAACTGCAGCGAACATGTCGGCGGTGTGGAAGCGTTTTAAAGTGTCAGAGAAAGACGGAAGAAAGACACACGTACATCTGACAAACTACTTAAAGAAGCAGGCGTGCGTCTAGGACAATTATTCATTAGTTGTGGGTCCATCCACTTTTCTGCTCTCGTCAATGCACTTTTTAGTCTCCGGAGTGTTCGGTTCTCTCAGCAGTCAGCTACAGGCCTAACATCGGCTCTTCAAGCGGCTCAAAGATGACCACCAAAAATATTTGTATTTTACTCATTTATTTATTTAAAGTTATATCGTGCCGGCTGGATTGAAAAAAAAAAGTTCAGTGTTGAATAAATATTTTGAAATTGTAATGTAATTGATTTTTTTCTTTGAAAAGCAAGACAAAATAGTAAAAAAAAGCACATTCTCACTATTTAATTTATGCAATGGTGAAAAAAATTGCTAAAGAAATGGAAAAAAAGAAGAGAAAAACGGTAATGAAAAAGTTCTTCATGTTATTCGGCTTTCCCCTAAAAGAAGATAAAAGATTATCTGATTAGTTTTGTACATGCAAACAAAACCCCATAATCGCATGGCGTAAATCACCACCAATACATCATGTCCTAAATCAACCCTTTAAATAAAGAAAGAAAGAAATAAAGGATACCTCATTACCAAAACCCTTGATATTACATTACATTACATTACATAAGTTGGAGCCTGTGAGGAATGTACCAAAAAAAACCAATTTTCATTTCGGTGCATCCCTAATTAGAATAGTGAAAAGAAGCATACAGGAGGTCAGCTGTGATTACAGAATAAACACCGTGATCAGACAGAGTCAGACAGAGTCAGACTGAGAGTCAGACAGAGAGTCAGACTGAGAGTCAGACTGCAGTGTAGATCGCTCCTCATCACCCCGAGTCAGAAAACTTCTCAAAATATGGAAGTACAGTAAAATGCATGGAAAGAGTCGTACCTTTCTGTGTTCAGTAAGAGCTTCCTGGTGCACATCTGCTTCGTCTCAAACATGCAACGCCACAACCTTTGAACTCAACATGAACACAACATGTGATTAAAGTGCAACAGCGAAGACACGAAGATACACACATACCCAGGACTGCAGACAGTTTGCTAAAAGCTAGCTAGCGCACACACACACACACACACACACACACACACACACAAACGTCTATTCAACTCCACACGTGCATGTTCCAACTTGTCAAATCCACTAAATGTATCATATATGTACTCCTTCAGTCTGTACACACACACACACACACACACACACGTCAAACAAAACAAAAATCATCTAAACTGTTGAGTTAGCAACTCAGAGTCTCACTTCTTCCCCTGTTTCCTTCTCCAGCATTTTCTTCCTCTTCCTCTTCTTCTTCTACACCAGGGTTCAGATTTCACTCTATCACAGAAACCACCACTTCAGGCTGATTCGAGAACAGTTCGCCCTTCCTCAAAGTGTGCGCATGAAGAAATCGCCACTCAGCACAAAATACAATATCATGCTGAGTCATCTCCACTCCCTCCAGAGAAGAACGGGGAGAAGAAGAAGAAGAAGAGGGGGGGCACTGTTTATGACCATGTGTATCTGTTAGTCCACGTCCATTCCTGCAAAGCCCGGAAACTCTGGGAGTGTGAATATTAGCAGTTAAGCACTTCAGTTGCAGATATTGACAGATCACCAAGCAGCGTAGAGAACCGAGACACAGCCTGCGCTGTCACTAATACACATACCAGTACACCTTTAATCATATAAACATTACAGGAATGTTTATGTCTCACTACCTGTTACACAAACCCAACATAATGCCTCACCTGTCCACCAGAGGGCAGAATCACCAGAACTTTAGGTTGCCATATTGATCTACGGTGGTGCTTGAAAGTTTGTGAACCCTTGTGGACTATATTTGTATATAAATATGAG